>VZTF01005908.1:698096-1267742 GCA_013397755.1 Cnemophilus loriae
TAAATAAATAAATATATATATATATATATATATATATATCTATATATCTTTTATATAAGGTTCCCAAACAGTAAAGAATCTTGTAGTAAAACATTGCTCCTTTTTTTATTTTCTCTCCCTCCCCCCTGCCAGTGTATTAATTAATAGAAATTATCTTTGTGGCAATTAAAGACTCATGAGCTAGGTAAACTCAGTACTAAATCCAGCTAGAACTAAACCCTGATTGAATCTGCAGACCCTAAGAGTGAGATTAATATTTTCTAATTTTAGTCACTTATAAAGTAGCTAAAAGAGTGTCTATTCGGTTGCCTCATTTAGGCCCAGCATAGTTCATGAAGAAAGAAAAGAAATTCCGGAGTTCAACTCATCTCATCCTAAGGTGGATGGTTGCCTTAATCAGGATGAATTGCCTTTCAAAGTTGTCTGTGTGAGTGGGAGCTATGGCTTGCACAGTTAAAACATCTTTTTAATTAATCAGTAACCTTAGATTTGCCTCAGGGATAAAATATGAGGAGGTGCCTATCTGATTGTCCACTGATGATCCAGTTAGCTGGGGTAGGTAAAGTGTTTGACTTCTATATGGCTAAAGCAGGGTGAAATGAATCCTGTTTTAAACTTTGAAAAAATGACATTTTGGCAGTAATTGTCTCATTATTTTGATTCTACAAATTACAATATTTAAACGTATAGAAAGGCGAAAATATTACCCACTTTATTTTTCCCCCATCCCAGAACACTGTTATGGAAGAATACAGCTACGTTGTTGTCTTACCTGCCTATATAAACTAAGCCATACAGTAATACTTATTTATTTACTTATTTATTATTGAAAACTATTGATTTGGTGAGATTGTAGTAGCAAGTTATAAATGATGTATAAACTGCATCAACAGATAAAAGACAGAATGAAGACTGAACTTTGCAATTTTAGAGTTGTGTTATTATTTATTGTGGGTTTAGAAAAGCTAAAACCAGTAAAGCCCAAGAAGCAGGGAACATTCTACTTGAAATAGAAAAAAAAATTTCTTTTATATAGATTTTTTTGCCTTTTTTCATTACTCCTCTGAGTCCTTTTTCCTATGTGCCATTTATAAAGACATATGACTGTAATATGAGTGCTCACAGACCTATGTCTGCTCAGTGGAATGGTTTATGGTATGGTGCGTTTTTCCACAAAAAATATGTATGGGTGTCATCTTTTCTCACATAGATGAAAGTTTCCTAAGCCCCATATTTTCAGCTGATCTACAGTGACTCTTAAAATGCTACTTCTTTTTTTCATGCTTCCTAAACGACCCACAATTATTGTTAATGCCATACAGAAAGCCAGTTAATTTATGCACATGGAACCAAACCATGCAGCAAAATGTCAGGCAAAAAAGAAAAATAAAATTGAAAAATCCTCATGATAGGAATAAGTCAGAGAATCTAAGAAATAATTGTTTAAAAATGTTCTGGTACTCAGCTTCACATAGGTAATGCTCATTGCAGCTTCAGAAGCACACTTCTGAAATGCTGTTCCTTGTATACGTGCTCTGTTTTTGAGCCTCCTACCACGGGACTGGTCGTGTCTTTATTTTAGAGCAGCATTAAAGATATATTAAGGTGTATTGATTTGCGTTATCTGCCAGCTAGAAGAGAAAGAGATGCCTTCCTCGCTGTTTTCTCTGAATCAAAGGACCAGTTTCTGACCAGTTTCTGAGGGCAATTTCTCATCTTCAAGAAGGAGAGTCCTTTATCAGCAGTCATACTGGTTTGTGGAGTCTTCTTGAGCCGCTGAGAGCAATACATAAGAGTCTTAAGAAAGAACAGGATGATCCTGTATCTCTGCTGTAAATGTCATCCCACTAAGACCCACTAATAAAGAGAGGAAGGAAATTACTTCTCAGAACGTTCCTGTAATATTAAATATGCACAAACTACCCACATGAACTTCTGGTCACCGAAGAGAATAGTGGGGCACTTGTAAGAGTCTCAAGAGACTGAGAAGTTTCCTGGCTGTTCACCTTCCTCTTGTTTTGACAGTATGTTATTTACTAATTTGGAAATATAATCATTCCTGCATGCATGGGATTTGAGAAGGGAGTTTTTAATTGCTTTACAGATGGATGATTTTCATGGATATGGAGAAAGGTTTTAGATCTTTTGTATATCCTGTGTTCAGAGTAATAGTCTGTGTTCAAGAGCTGGAATTATCACTCATCCCTTAAGATTAAAGTAGGACTAATTGCCATGGCTTTCTTTTAAAAGAAACTTACCATTGGAACTGAAATGACCATTTTCTCTCCTTGGATGGTCACAGCAGATTTGTGCTCTTGGTTTTTCTTCTCCAATCCCATTCTTCATAGACTGCAGTGTGGAGAAGAGCTGTGGTTCGCTTTGTCACTGCTAGGAAAGTGGCCAGTTCAGAAAATAGTTTAATATTTGATCTTCTTGTCAAACTGGATTTGGCAGGGAATTAAAAGGCATTTGGTAAATTACGTGGAGAATAGGGATGCTGCTTCCAGTCTTCAATAGACAGCACATGACTTGTATTGCTTTTCTCTCCTATACATCTTTTATCTGTTTGATCTCTATTAGTAGAGGGTGAGGGAGCCTTGGGAGGAGTTCTGAAACTATATACAAAATTCAGAAGTGAGATGAAAGGTACATGAGAGGAAGAAAACACTACAGCACTGCCCTCAATATTACAGAAGGAAGATTGCCCAGAACTGAACATTTGCTACATCGGCATTGCTAACTGCATAGGTCTCAAGAGATATCAGACGGCAGGCCAAATAATACAGTGTGGCTCGTGTCCACACCGCTTAGGGCTTCCTTCTGGAGCAGGATGACCACATCCTTTCCATGTACTGCTTGGCTATGTGTGCACTCTTGATTTTACATGACTGTTTTTTTATATGCATTTTTTCAGTCTGCAGTAATAGGAAGGATGCACTGGACCCAACAAAATGAACCCAAGGAGCTTTGCTATATGCCATGGAGTGTTAGAAATATAAAGGGAGTGGGAAGTTTTAATGAGCAATATTGGAAGAGTGTGGAGAGTGCTGAAGTTTACACAGTCTCAGCTATACTGTTCTTCCAGAGTGGTCCCTGCAGTAAGCCTATCTGTAGAACCACACAGGCATTCTTGGAAAGAACTAGTAGGAGTGATCTGAAACAAATCTGTGAGTGAGGTATTAGGTATAGGTCCAGTAGTAAATATGCATATATAAAAGAAGATGCATACACATTTATGTCATATGACTATTGGGTCAACATTAAACTAAGTAACATCAAAAAGAAATGGAACATGATGTCCAACTTGCAGAGGCATATTGTTCATCGTCTGTACAGGCTGTATATTTTCTTTAAGAGTTCATTACTGTCACCAGAAAATTATTCTATGATCTAGATTGCACTCATGCAGTGGAAGTTAGGTGAATACATAATTTAAAATATTTTATCTACTTGTAAGAATATAATCTGTGGACAAATAAACCTCTGGAGCAAACAGGGTTTGATCTAATTTTCTACAGTGGGGATTCAGATACAGCTCTTCCAAGACAACAATATGGAAGTTATAAGTAAGTCTGTAGAAAGATAACCAAGATATACATGTGAAATAGCAAAACTAATGATGATTGGTATAATAGAGTGGATTGTTGAGCTTGTCACCATCAGTTCCCTCAATATAAAATGGAGAGAGGCACTTCTTTGGCATGATTCATGCCCACGTAAATATTTTTGCATGATTCATTTTCCCATAAACATATAAAATGTGTCAGATGAATCATACCTTAAACATCCAATAAGTTTCTACTGTTGAGAAAAAGAGAATATGGTATTTAGCTGAGGTGGTAGCTGAGATGAATCACTACCTTGTATACTTATGTGGCAGGTGTGATAAGCAGATGTGATCTTTATCTGCTGTCTTCCTTGAGGGTTTTGAGTTTGGCATTGTCATTATTTAGTGCATATCAACTGCTTTCATCAGTATTAACATGCATGCATTCAAAGATATATATGAACTGGAAAATATAAAATGGAAAGCTCCATAATGAACCTTTTACTTTGTATTACAGAGGTAAAATTTATTTTCATAGACAATATCACAATATATGATATTCCAGGAGCATAAATCAGATTCTCATGCAGAGCCATTAAAAAAAGGAGGAAAGGGCAAAATGTTCCCACATGTCCTATCAGGTTCCCCTTGAAACAGTTAGTTTTGTTCAAGCCCATCTATCACCCATGTTGATCAGTCTGTTATCAAGTAAAGGACCCCTATGTACAGCTATGGAGCAGCATTTGTAAAATGTAAGCATGTTCACTTCAGAATTGTTTTCCACATGGTTTTCATTGATTGGTTTCTTTTGTCAATATACACATTCTGAAGTGCCCTAGTACTTGTCTTTGGATTTCTAGAGGTAGCAAAAGATGGAAAAGGGTGAATGTTTTATTTTTTATTAATCAGAAAAGGAGATAACTAGAGCATTTTAGACTTCTTAGCCTAATTTCAGTTATTGGGAATAAAAAGCTGAATTATTTAGAAGCCAAACACGAGAACATACCAAACAATAACAATGAAACTGTATCTACTGATAACGAGTTAAACTAATGCAATTTCTCTGCAGAGAAATGGAACCAAAATGTGGGTATGTGAGAAGCAAAGGTGTTAAGTCAACTGGCTTTCCTAAGTCTCTTTATGATCTTCAACATGGCATTCACATAAGTAAGTTGGGAATGATCTTGATTAAATTACCACTAAACAGATACTAAAGTTTTTGTAAATGTTAATTTGATTGGTTAGCAAGTGTTCACAGTCCGAATAGAAAAAGCCACTTCAGATGTTGTTCTTGGACAGGTAAAGACACCATTTTCACTACTGTGTTGACTGGTGAAATAATCAGCGTGCTCTCAACGAGGGAGGGCAACAAGAGCTCCTGCATAGGCTGGAAAATAGAGCTAGAATTCAAAATGGGGACATACGTGGATTCTGCACTGAGCTAGGAATATGACTGAGTTGAAGACTGAAGAAGGACCGACTCAGCAGTTCTGTTGAAATGACGTATAAAGCTTAGTGTTTCCCACAGTAAACATGACTTAGAGAAGCCATACAATTCTGAAATAGTTTAATTGGAGTACCTAGTCAGGCAGAGCTGAATTTGGAACTCCTAAACATCCAGCTTGTCCACTTTAGCACATAATCTGGGCAATTGAGACCTCCCTTTGGAAGTATTTAGAACTAAGTTTGACTACATAGGGGCGGAATGTGCCTCCCTTATGACTGAAAGAAAATTGTTCATTTTAATGAAAAGAAGATAAAAGATTTTTAACAGTTTTCAGGAGTAGGCTTCATCTCCCAGTTTCTCTGAGCTAATCACCCTCTTTCTCTGTATAAATAGAGGAGAAAAGCAGCGTGATTCATCTTATTTCCATGTGGACATCTAAACTAGATCAGATGAGTCATGCCATCATCATCTCTACTGATAGCTGAGATGTAGACACATCTGCTTTGGAGATGCATTTGGTCTTTAGAGATGTCTGCTGTCATTTGCAGAGGATCTGCTCTGCAATAAGTAAGAGGAGGAAGAAGAAAAGAATTTGTTCTCATTGGTAAAAGCAGATGAGAGTATGGTGAAGCACTGGAATGATTTTTTTGAAAGTTGTGGCTTCTCAAAGGTGGTTGTAGTCAGGTGGGGGTTGGTCTCTTTCTCCAGGCAGCAACTGACAGAATGAGAGGACACAGTCTTAAGCTGCACCAAGGGAAATACAGGTTAGATATTAGGAAAATGTTTTTCACTGAAAGAGTGGTTTAATACTGGAATTGTCTGCCCAGGGAGGTGGTGGAATCACCATCTTTGGATGTGTTTAAAAAAAGGCTGGATGTGGCACTTGGTGCCATGGTTTAGTTGAGGTGTTAGGGCATGAGTTGGACTCGATGATTTGGAGAGGTCTTTTCCAGCCTGGTGATTCTGTGATTCTCTGCTAATGTGCATATTTTAAGGATAGTCTAGATTAAGATGTTAAAATATAAGGTCATAAATCTAGTTGAACCTGCCCTGGGTTTAAAGGATGGATTAGAACACATCTCAAGTGCCTTCTAGCCCTGTGTTTCTGTGTGGTTTCGCTCTTTAGTGACAGATATTCCAGTCCTATGTAATCTAGGGTACATAATTGTAGAGGGAATGGGGAGGTAATGCTCCAGTTTTGAGTGATGCAAGAAATGCGTCAGCCGCTTGTCACAATGTGTGATGGGGCAAATCACATGATGGGGTAGAAATTACTGTGGGGTTGTAGTTTGGAAGAGACACGTACTTCCATCAGCTAATATTTCCAGCTCCTTCCTGGAAAGCATTACAGGCCATAAGAATGTGTGAGTCAGCAGTGCTGCAGCAGCACTTGCAGAACAGGGCTTAGCAGAGCATCTGCAAACAGTGGCAGGGTGAAAGCAAGTAAAGCTGTACTGTAAAAGTAGATAATGTACTGATTATACCCATAATCTTTCTTAAACTAAAAAAAAAAAGTAGCAGCATTTAAAAAGGCAAATTATCTTTTGTTTTGGAAAGAACTTGGTAAAGTCTAAAGAGCATTAGGATATAAATTTAAAGAGAATAATGTAATGATATTCATCCCATACTCAACCCAAATTTATGTAATTATACACTAAAAAATTGATATGCATTTAAATCTAGCATCAGTTGTTCTCTGGTCCATTGAGTGAGCTCTGACTAAGCATTAATAGTCATAAAAAGGCATAATACAAAACAAAATCAGAAAATAATAGGTGAGATAATAATCTCATTAAAGAAATGTATTGGTATTTAAGAAGAGGATTTAAAAAATTTTAACGGAGTAGTCCGCTTCTTGGAAACATACGTAGACTATAGAAAGAAATCCAGATAAATAAAGAAATCCAGGGTGTGACTTTTTGTTCCCTGTTGCCATGAGGTCAGAGAGCTGGACTGAAAAATCAGATGGGAGATCCTTTGTTCTGCTGCCTTAGCAGAGAGAGGGCATGGAGATCCATGGCCTGCAGGAGACAGAAGAGAAGGGGTCTCAGTGGGACCTAAAAAATTCTTTGATTCTTTCATTCTGAGTGCCAAAGCTACTAGCAACTGTGGATCATTTAGCATGTATTATTTAATCCTTATTTTCTAAAGAATGTGTCATAAGCTGGTGTAGAAATCAATTGTATTAAAATCAGGAGTCATACTGGATAAGGAAGGATGCATCAAGGTAGAGTGGACTGTTCCAATACATATCAATATTTGATTTTAAGATGTTATCATCAAAAGCATCTACACAGAATATTCTGTATATTTGTCATTTAGAAAGTCCTTCTAGAAGCAATTACTCTTTCCTGGGATTTTCCTAGAGTTCAAATGTCTTCTGAATTTCACTTAACTTAGATAAGTTTATTTACTGAAGCTGTATGTCCTTTCCTAACCAGTTTAGAGAACTGAAGTTTTATATTGTTGACAAGTGCTATTTTTTGCTTGTTATTGTGAAAGAGCGCATTTGGCTGCCTGGCTATCCACCTCCTTTGAGTTTCTGTCTTGTCGAGTGAGAAATGCTACGTTTACTCACCTGTCTGAAACTTTGAAGTGCATACTTCATTCCTTTTTTATAACATGTGCCAAAATAGAAATGCATGGCATAGACCAAAATGCTTTTTGTATCACCTGCGTTAAGCAGAATTTTGCACTAACAGTGATTAGGTCACTAATCACTAATATACCAGAGCTATACAGAAGGACATGCAGTTTTTCTTCTCGATATCCAATAGTTACAGAGGAACATGGAACTAACTTCAGTACAACATAGATGCAGTCAAAAAATTCATTGTTCCTGAGTCTTCCATGAAAAACATGGGTGTTTGTTTAAGAAATGCAGCCTTTAGGACGTTTTTTTCACTGTTTTTTTTGTCAGTAAATATGAAGTTAAGCAAAGTGAATTGAAAGATAGTAAATGCATCTAATCCCTTACCAAGCTTTCTGGAGGATCTTTGAAACCCATTACCTGTAGTCATGTGTTAAGTAAACAATCTCCTTAAATTCATTTGCCTGACTGGTCTGATAATTTTAGTGTGGAATTCCTCAGACTATCAGATGCAGGAATTCACCAAACCTCAACCAACACTTAGAAAAAAGCTGTGAAATTAAATATTCAGTGATACAAAATGAATATATTTACTTGTTTGATGTGCAAGAAATGTTGGTCTGTAGTGTTGCATCTGCTAGAACCTGATTAACATTTCACTTTAACTTGTATTAAAAAAAACCAGCTTACCGAAGTTGAGTATTGTCACCATAAAACTGGGATAGTTGGAAGTAATAAGAAAATCAGGTTCTAAACTTTTAAATAGAAAGGCAAAAGCTTCATCTGATGTCAGCCGTCATTATAGCTTTATGGAAATCTTCCTGAGGCTGTTCTTTCTTTTCAAGTGTAATTTCTCTGTGATTCCCTAATAATTAATTCCTGTAAAGTTAGCATGTAGAGACATAATGCTCCGGCAGCTCCCTGGAACCAACTATATATTTCATTCTAAGAAAAGCAGATTACAGGTGTGAAGAGGGAAGAAAGATTTGCATAAATGCATAAGAAGTTTGTAATTTATCTACCATTAAGACCACTTTATAGAAGCATGATCATCTCAGCTCTGTATTTGTATAAATTGCAGTACTGAATTATGTTTAAGGACACTTCCCTTAATACCAGTTCCTTACAAAAATCATAGGGCTTCAGTGTCACATCCCTTTATAGTAAATGGGAGAGGAACAAGTGCTTCCAGCGAGAACTTCATCTCAACCCAAAGTAGTAATCTAAAGTCAGAGAGATGAATCATGCCTTAGAAGTGCTTGTTAGCTCACATATATATAGTTTGAAATTATGTGAAATGAATTTATCCTTCTAATCAATTCATTTTGTGACCCTCCTATCTAACATCAATCTGACATAAATTCTGAATTTCTCTTCCAAATAATGCCCTTTTCATACATCTGAGATGACTTGCTGTCCTTATTTATTATAGCAAATGCGTAAAAATGGTTATCTTAAATCAGTATCAATCTAATGTCCTTTTGCAAACCATGCACAGCATTTTACGTCAAAATATTTTCAGACAATTTTGTTATAAAATACCAGTTTTAAAGCTCTGATTCCCTGGAGTGCTCTGCTTGCAACTCTGAGCATATTTCGCTCTACGGTAGTAAGCAATATATTCAGAATTTAGAAATGTTTTCCTCTGGGAAAGTATTGCCTGGAGAGCAATGCAAAATCAGAGAGAACATAAGTAGAATCCAAGAGGAAAAAAATGGTTTGGTCGAGCTCTGTTAATTGCTAGTTATTTCTTCTCCTGGCACCATACAAAACAATCTGCTCTTGTTGCTGCCGAAATGACAAGATGAATGGTTCCATAGTCATCACTATCAAAAGGATAACACCAGACTGAAAAGAAAAGGGAAGAACAGTTTTGAGAGAAAAGTGGAATCAGTCCTTATAACTAGATAAAATGATAACCTTGCATTATTCATTCATTCTTTCATTCATATGACAGACATTCAGTATTAAAATATAATCTGTCAAGGTAAGATAAATACTTTACATTCCAGTTAGGACTTAGGAGTATGTTAAATAGCAAATTCTAAGGCTAGATATTTTAAAATCAACAGCAGTAAGTTTTGCTGAAAAGGTCAAAAAATAATGTTCTGAAACAATTGTGATGGTTTCCATTAAGTCATAAAAATTAATGTAACTCCAAAGAACTGGATAAAAAATAAATTTATTGCAACATTTTATTGAAAAACAAAACAAAACAAAACAACAACAAAACCAAAACAAAAACCAAAAAATAAACAAAATAACCCAAAAAAAAACCAAAAAAAACCAAACCAAACAAACAAAAACCCACAAAAAACACCCAAGCAAATTACGAGATTTGTATTGTTGTGTCAAATCATCTGAACTTGGGAGCTCTTGCTTTGTAGGGGCTTTTCTCAAATGCATAGCTGGGAAGATGGAGAAGGAAAGGAAAACCCACCTAAATTTGTTGATTTAGAAAGCAAATTCTACATGGCAAAATAGTTTGTGTCAGGATTAGGAAGCAAAAATTAACACTGAGTGATGATATTAAGTAGATCATAAAACAAGAATGAGAAGTACACTAACCAATTCAGACTAGTGAAAAGATGTAGCACAATAATGAGTGAAATTCATCTCACCTGGCTTTTGGACATATTTTCTACATTCTGTGTATTGGTTAATTTGGGAATGAGTTTCTTGTGAGTCCTCACAATCTCACTGGGGGGGAAAAGAACACACCTTACATACGGATTTGAGACAATATGCTATTTCTTTTCAAAGTGCAGCAGTTCTTTTTAGTGTAAATAATGCTTATAGCCTGAATTATGTATGATTACTAATTCCTGTTAATATTCCAGCTAAAGCTGTCCTATGCCAACTTCCTTGTGTTCTGATGCTAAAAAGACCACAAAAAGCCCCAACAGAGACTGCAACTAAAAAAAATACAGTATGACTAAACCAAACTCAAAATCACAGGATACGTAGGAAACTCCTGAAGTATATGAATAGTATGCCACTGAACACAGAACAACTTAGACAATAGTTAACTAATAATAATTCAAATTTCGTGAATGTTTGTGTTTTTTCAAAAATAGCTAAAGTAAATTCAAGACCAAACACGACCTGACAAACTCTAAAGTCTGTTTTGAGTACTTTGAGCTATAAACGCCTGAGGTGCATCGCTATCATTTGGGAACACAAAGTTGGTTATGCTACAGGTTTAATCTGTTATACCTGTTTTCTTACTGACTTCATTGGTGAGTCTGCAGTCTATGAAATGGATTAATATGAAATACGTGTTTCAGTGAGGCTCAAATCTATTCTGCTAGCACTTACCCTATTGATCTCTCTCCCATATGACCTTCACAGGTAATGCCCTAATGAGTTCATTCTTTATAATTAATTTATATGTCTTGAAGACATTATTCTTCCAGCTCATTTCTCTGATATGGTTAATGATTCAGGGATTTTGCATTATATTTGTCACTATGTACTACTTTGTAATTAGGAATAGCTACACCGAATTTCCCACCTATTCGTATTTCTCTGTTTGATGTATTTTAAACAAAGATAGTATGAATGTAATACTGTGTGGATTAATTTCTTTTCCACAGTTTTTTTTTTCATAATTTTTGAATGCCTTTTGCTTACTTGGCTGTGACTTGCACCTGAGACATTCCTTGCAACTCCAGAAGGACAATGTATGCAACGTACATTTGATTGTACTATAAATCTTTAGAAGAGGGAGTATGATGTTTCTGCTTTGTTTGTGCTACCCATAAACAGAAGGAAAACTTACAAGATTGCCAAATATCAATGGCAGCTGGCAATACTTTCCCATAGGACTTTTCAAATCATAATAAATTTATAGCATTGCTAGGTTTTCCAGGTTTGCTTGGATTTAGTTATTGGTTCCTGTATATCATGGGCTGATCCTTAAGATAGTCTAGGCTCATCAGTTTTGGATCTCCTCTGGACTGTGAAAGGCAGTCTTGCTAAATACAATGTCATAAATCAAGGATGGATTTTAACCTGTCTCGTTATAATTTATTGAGTTCTATATGTTACCCTGACTAAGTGTGAATTAATTTATAATATGTAATTTAGGCTGGTGAATTATTGCCGAACTATAAGACTTCACAACTTGTTGGCCCACTACTAATACTGGATTTTTAATTTATTACACTATCTCTGCATTAAGTACCATATGTGTTTCAAAAGGTAGTGCTTAGCATTTAGAACCATGCATTTTCTCATTTAGCAGATTTCTAGAACATTCATCTGTGTAAAGAAAGGATAAACTTAAGAAAATATAGTTGATTTACAACAGCATTGTTCCATAGAAGTTTATTTCAAAATTATTTTCTAAGGTACCTATAGTATAAAGACACTTTGCCAAAACTATTAAGGATGAGAATTGCAGGGCTGGTTTAAAATCTAATCCAAATTCTATTTCATTCTGTGCAATATTTCCATTAAATCTGATTAATGTCCAGGAATGAAAAACTAGATTTCTTTTTTGTGCTCTTTGTTCTAGTAAACAAAGCATGTGTATACTTCTGATTTTTATTTTAAACCCATTTATCCACTGGACTAATTAATACCTTGGAACTTCTTTATAATTTAGAACTACCCATGGCTCTCAGGAACAGAAAGGTTAAAGGAAGTGAAGAGAGCAAATCTTTTAAAGCAATGGCCTGATAGTTATTTTACATCACTCTGTAATCACTTTGTTAAACACATTATTATCAAAAAGTAATGTATATATGTACTGGTATGAAGTATCAGCTGAATAAATGCTATACATAAAACAAACAAGTTTTCATCTACATTTTTTTCCTAGCCTTGTGTTTTGTTCTTTCTTAGTAAAATCAGGAAGAGAAATACTACTGTTCTTTCAAAAAATTAATAGGTTAAAATATTGACAACCCTGAATTTTGATTTAGGTGTGTACAAACAATAGTTTTAACTGTCGCAAAACAAAATTGACATGTCATCTGTGGTAAACACTAGACATTATTAACAGTAGGGTTGCACAGAGTATCTATAGGATATTGTCTAGCAGTTAATATGAAGATCTCATAAATTATGGAGATAAGAGACACTGACCCTGAAGAAAAAAAAAAACATTTCATAACAATAAAAAGAGCTTGTCTAGCTCATCTTAGTTATACTTAAAATGTATTTTATATGGATTAGATTTATACCGATTGAAAACTCATCACTACTTTTATGTTGCTGAATAATTAATGCTGCTTATGTTAGTCTCAGCCCATAGATTTAAAAGATAAACACATTGCTACAGCTTGCGGTATCGAACCACTATGACTTGATTTGTCACTGAAGTATCAGAATGTGTTGTAAATGACATAGATTGCCATCGTAAGGCATTCACAGGAGCTGTTCAATATTGAAAGTAAACATAGGTCTGATTTGCTGTCTGTCAGCAAATTTGCTGAGAGCAAAACAAATCTCTGAAATAGCCATGGTTATAAAGTAGAAAATGTGCCAGTAGAAAAAAAAAAAAACAACTGATCAACAAATTCTGTAAGAAATCATAAAATGACAATTAAACAACATGATGCAGAATTGTAAACATAAGTGGTCTGTATAATCATATCCTGTTTAGACAGGCAGAAATAGTCAGTAAATTATGTGGTTGATTATTGTACTCATTCATCTGTGGGTTGCTGAGGCACCAGCAATGTAGTTCAGTATCGAAGATTTGTTATTGTTTAGACCACATTGTAAAATCTATTGATTATCCATGTGCAGCACGATTTATTCTTTCAACTAATATTTGTGCTCTTGGTAATAGGATACTGCAGCCATGGATTGTAACAGACATTTTAGATCACAGACTTTATGGTTTCCATCTAGGAAAAGTAATGATAAAAAGCTTTAATATTCTTCACATTTTATTATTTTAAGCCATCTAAACCAAGAATCAATTTTACTTAAGTTTTTGTCTTTGCTCTTCTGGGCTGCTCCAGGATTTTATATGAAGGGTTGTCAAGTCTGTGATAACTAGAGATCTAGAATTTAGTTCAGTGGTCTCAGCACAGCCATCTAGTAGCGTTTTAAATGCAAAATGTTCATAAAGAGCCTACAGATATGACACAAGACCTGCAGAACATACATGCCCTTTTGGACAGTCAAATAAAAAATGGCATCTACTATTAAAAATGCTATCAAACACTCTTAGGCAACTAAATAAAGTTTCTGTAGTAGGACTGCATGTTCTTTGCATTCCTTATTTCTCCCAATAAAAATAAAATGTATTATAGTTAGATATTTAGGGCTGTAGTTTAGTTTCCAGTGTATCTGTGCCTCCATGGGAGCTGGGTGTCCAAACTGCCCATATAACTGATGGAGAGCTCATCCTTGGTTCAGGTGCCTTAAAGTGGGCATCTTGATCAATTTAATCTACCATGTCTGATTTGTTGTGCCTCGTTTGCTGCTCCAGAAGGAAATGGGTCTCCCATATGTACAGGCACGCCTACAGACATGGGGTGCAGCACAGGTGTCTTGGGTAGAAGACATGGGGTGCTGAGGTTGAAGATACACTCGTTTATATATATAAAAGAAATCTAGCTCAGGTATGAGGCATGAGGGGCTGGTGAAGATGTTGGGAGATGCAGAGGTACTCAGCTGGCACTTCTGCATGTGAACTTACGGGATAAACCCAAGAGGCTTTTCTGTGTTGAATAGGTCTCCATCGGTGGGAGCACAGCATCATGAAGGGTGCTGACTTTAGGAGTCTGACTTTTGAAACAAATTAATCCCTTTGCAGAATCACTGTGATATTTGGCATGTATGAATGATTATGGTGAAACTCACTTAAGGAAAAGTTCACATATGTATGTGACATAGCAATAAAAAACCCCAAAAAACCACACAATTGGAATGCACTTTCTGACTCTACTGTAAGCTGTCAACACTTTTTTTTCCTACTTGTGTGGATGCTAGAAGAATAGAAAAGAGAACAGCAAATTCAGTTGTAAGAGTGGCGTGAAATATGAAACTAAGACTTATAGATAGCAGAGGAATAATTGTGATTTATAAGCATGTATCTCATTTTTATTGGAGAAACCAGAGACTGAATACAAAGTATATGCAGATCAGTTTAATATGTTTTCTCTGTGATCTTTTCACAAAGCGTGCAATTTCAAACCCACTGCAGTCAGCAAGAATCCTTTCACTGACCTGAACTGAACAAACTTTTTATCATAAGGCACTTATGCATAGATATTTATTAAAGATGTGATAGCTAGTCTTGTCTTTTTTGCATTTATTCTGGTTTTTCTACTATTCCTTTCAGTCAATGACTTACCAGCAGACTTCAGATTGCTTCAGAAATTGCTTGACATGGTTTGACACTATTTGATTCTGCCCGTATTTAACATCACTGTTTAGACAATACTAACTGTGCTTCATGCTTTTCCTTACTTTATTTTTACAGTCTTGCTTAAAAAAAAAAGTGAAAAAAATGCATGAAAACTTGTAAAACTTGAAATAAAAATAATTGAGTCGTAGCCATTCAGGGTATAAAATGGGTTAATATTTGTAATATGTGTTTCTGTCTTTTTATTCTCAACTCTAAGCTAAGTTTCTTTTTGATCCGTACACTGCTTCATTGCCTTCCCTGAAATGCAACCTTCTCAGGCAGATCTAGGGAGTTCCTCAATGTAACCACTCTTTTTCTGTTTTGAAAACTGATGTTTTTTCTTACCTGGAAACCATAGGTCAAGTCAGGAGAGGATATTTTTCCAGTATACTTAAACTTCTTTATTAAACACTACTCAATGGATTTAAGGATTACCACCTAAAATGTGAAATGCAAGTTTGTCCATCCAGGTTTTATTCATTATGCAGTTCTTGATGCTTAGAGAGGGATTACCTATCAGTTCCTGAGGAAAGCAGTTCTTGACCATACCAATTGCCAGATCAAACAGCACTGTTTAAAATCATGTTCTCATGTGTATTTGGTACATGTGCTTCCTCTGGAAGACACGAAATAAAAACTAATCTTTTAAGAGTTAAGTTTTAATAGAATTGAAGAGTTGTTTATATTGTTTATTGTTACTTTTGCCCATCCATATAGGATGGTAAGATGAATGACTTGGAGTTACTGAGAGCATTCAGCTGTTTATTGCAACTTGCAGAATGAGTCGTGAGATGAGAGAGCTAATGTGTTTAAATACATAGACACATACAATAGGACCTTGCTATATTTTGCAACTTAATAACTCAGCTTACAATTATTTCCTGTTATATTTTTTTACACTGCGTTTAATATAACCTGCAAAGGAAAGATGGATTATTAATTGTGTTGTAACATTACTTATAAGATGTTTCCCTATATAGAAAAGACAGTTGTTGTAGTTCATGAGAAGTTTGTCTCCTCAAAAATTCTAATCCAAAAATTCATTTGGGATATATGTAAGTTGTCGTAATGTAACTGTTTTAACTCCTTACTCTTAATTTCTTATTTTTTTAAACCTTAAAAATAATGATTGATTGATCGATTGATTGATTGATTTATTGCAGAAACCTTTGAAATGCTTATCAGACTGGCTGAGAATTACACAAGCACGTTTTTCTGCAATGCCTATAGAAACATGGCTGCTGAGGCTACTGCACGTGTGCAGGAGTTTTTCACAGATGTTGGACTCTTCTTATTTGGCACAGACGTTAGCACAGAGGAATTTGTGAATAGATTTTTTGACACCCTGTTTCCAGTAGTCTACAACCATGTGATTAACCCTGGTCCGACTGACATTTCACTGGAATATGCGGAGTGCCTCCGAGTGGCGAGAAGAGACATCAGACCCTTTGGCAACATTCCCAAAAAGGCCATAGGACAAATGGGAAGATCACTCTTACCCAGCCGGACTTTCTTGCAGGCTCTGAATTTGGGGATTGAAGTGATCAATACAACGGATCACCTGCACTTCTCCAAAGAGTGCAGCAGAGCTTTGCTGAGAATGCAATACTGCCCACACTGCCAGGGGCTGACGCTGAGCAAGCCCTGCATGGGCTACTGCCTCAACGTCATCCGAGGCTGCCTGGCTGACATTGCAGAAGTGGATCTCCATTGGCGGGGGTACATCCAGTCCCTGGAGGATCTCTCAAGAGCCATGAGCGGAGCATACGGCATTGAGCACGTGCTGCTGAACTTCCATTCACTTGTTAATGACGCCCTGGTACAGGCTCAGATCAACGGGCCAGAATTATCTGAGCGGGTAAGACACTGTTTTCTTCCACACTTGGGGCGAACATGACAGGAGGAAAGGTATCACTGATAGCTGTTATTTGTTTGACCATTTTTATGGTGCTTTAGTTTTATAGTACACACAGGTCTAAAGAGGGTGTCTGGGTGCCCCTGTGCTGTGGCATCAGCTGAGGTGCAGCAATAATTCTAGGAGTGCCTCAATACGTGATTAGCTAAAGTTAAAGCAGTGCCTTCTGCTAAGCAGCTGATATGACCTCTGACAATAAACAACTTGACCTAATATAATAAATCGAGGATTCTTCATTTCTTACTGAGACCCAGAGTCCGATAAAATGGGTTCTTCATCCTGCTGTAATCAGTGCATAACAGGGTTCATTTCTACAACTTTCCCATTTTATCTTCTTTATGCCAGCCAGCAACATGAGCCATAATATCCTGCTGCTCAACTTCCTTGAGAAAAGTTGTCATTTTTTTGGAAAAAGGTTTTTCACTAACAGTTTGACTCAAAAGTGGCTCACTGATGTCTCTCTAATTCCCAAGTTATTTCAGATCTACAGTTGCCTTTTAGGGATATACCCTGTTGCTCCTTTGATTTCTGTGGGATCTTCTTTGCCTACCGTTTTCAGGAACAAGCTAGAACAAGCAAGTAAAGGTTCAAGGGAAGGTTGAAAGGTTCATGTTTCCTGCTTCATCCTGAGTCATTTAATTTGAAAAGTTTTAGACTTGGATTTTCAACAGTGAATTGTCATTGGCCCAGACTTAAAAATCTCTCAGCACATTCATGTTTTCGAAATGAAAGTTTTTACACTCCAAAATAGTATATTTCTTTGAATTTTAATAAAAAAATTAAATGGGTGAAGAGCCCTCCACTTTGTGTTTTTGCCTAATGAAAATTCCCTGTTTACTTTGTTCCTTAAAGTGCTTTATTTTGATACTCCTGAAAACTCCATGCCTTCCTTCTCCCCTTCCTTCATTCAATGTAAGGAATACTAAAATTTCTTATGTAATGATATTTGTTGCCAATGTGTTTGTTCGAAGATCGTGTGTTTACTCATGTTACGTTAAAATCATCTGATACAGAATCACTTCCCAACTTCAAAACCCACATTTTTGACTCCAACTGCACCAGACCTAGATATCTCTTTAATGTAATTTCTCCATTACAATTGACCAGTCCTTTCTCTCTTTGATCACTAATGTGGTCAAATAAGACTATAATGCAATGATCCCTTGAAACATGGTGATCTAGTCAGTATATTTCATATTTTCCCACTTACTAGGTATCAAGACTTAATTCTGACGTGTAATAAGTACAGTCTTTCAGCTTTAAGAGGCAGAGGACATGAATTCCATTGAAATCGGCTCATTAATATTTATTTTATCTTCAGAGTGACTCATGAACTGTTTCAAGTTTTGATAAGCAATTAATGCATCAGTGACTCTAACAGACAGGGAAAAGATGGTTATGAGCGAGCAAATAATGGCTTGCTTAGGCACACAGCAGTCTCTGCAATTTTGAAAGAGAATTTCATTACATTTTGTGAGTTTTAAAGAAGTGAACAGACAAAAAAAAATATTAAATGTTTGGAAGTATCATATAAAATTATGCAAGTGTTAATGTGAGAATCTAAGAGTATCCTGCTTAATGATACATGTAGTTGTGCAGTTTTTTTATTCACTCATGTGTATGTTTGTGTAAATAACCATATGTAAAGGATTTTTTCTAACACTTTGCAGGAATATTTAAATCTGATGTATATTCATGCTCTAAGCTCTGTATGGTGTGGAAAGAACACTAATGCCTATATAGCATGGCTTCCTTTTACAAAACTCTTTTTTTTCTAGTAATTTGCAGCTTGTTCCCTTTTCTGCTTGGGTCATCAGAGCAGTGCCACTCTGTGTCCATCTGGAATTTGTCTTTCCCTTTCTTCTTCCTGTTTCAAAATCATCTTTAATTCCAGCCTCCCACAGCTCTGGTGACTGACAGATAAGTGGAGCACCTGTTCATCATCTCGATACCTGTGCATTATTTGATGCTATTCTGCAGAATCTAGTGGAGATGTGTGGGTTGTGCAACTATTCATGGACTTACATATTTTCACACCTGCATATTGTCATATATTTAATGCCACTTCTGCTCCTGAAGTCTGTATATGTCCATTTATCTACTGGTACTGCTCAGTGCATAGTGTACCTTATGCTTTTTATCTGGAACAGAAATTTTTTAGCAAACATCTGTGTGAATGCTCGTGCAAATATAGCATAATAGAGGTTTAAGAGAGCTGCATTATACAAAACAAAAACAGTGTGCATTATTAGGATAATCTGAAGAAGATGGTATGTAGTTCTTACACACTTTAACAATAGCTAAAAGTGTCTGTTGTTACAGAGCACCTTGCAGACTCATCCTGTGCTTCTTTTGTGCTTGGCCTGAGTTGCCACATGGTGGCCTCTGACCTTGTGTATAGCCAAGGAAATCCCCGTGGAGGGCACTGTACAGCCTGATGAATGCACAAGAACTTTATGACACATTTAGGCCTTACATGCATGTGAAAAAACCCCAGACTGAACCAAAACACCATAACAAACCAAAAAACAAGCGAACGAAAAACCCACAGAAATTTGTTTACAAGTTATAATAACTTGTTTCATATCATCTCCATTCTATTACTCTGTTATATGTACGGATTAATGGCACAGCCCCAGGCTGTGGAAGAGCAGCCTCCTGTGTCACAGTGTTATTCAACAGCGGTTTAAGCCAGTCTCACCCTGGATTGCCCAAGTCCTGGTCTGGCACTGTCCTCAGCTCTCTGGCAGCTGAAAGTCAGGCTGGTTGAGATAGTGTCTGTGCTTTTAGCCATAGTTTTGTTTTGGTGTTTGAAGGCTTGTACTGCCACGTGTTGGGTAACACACAGGTGAGAGGTTCACCAGAGTGGAAGAAACAGAGGACCTGAGAGGAGGGGAAGTGGATCTGAGGTCAGGCAAGAGATGGAGGAAAAGGGGAAAAGAAAAGGAGAGACGAGAAAATTCACAGGGCTTTATAGGAAAATCTTTCCTGCAAACTTTGCATACAAGTATTGTTCTTGATTCCCAAAAGATCAATGGTGTCTGAGTTTAACATTGAATAAAAGACATGAAAAAGCATGTTGATTAGTTGTTCATTGGCTATTCAGAGCACTGATGATTTTGGAATCTGAAGGAAAATGAAGTATGTGACCATGATACTAAAAGATACATATGCATATGAAAATGTGAGAATCAGAAACACAACATAAAAAAAATAAGATCACACAAATTCTGGTATTTCCTCATTTTGAAAGTGAGGAATCTGTGCTACAGGTTTGGTAAAATTCTTGTATGTACTTTTATATGTAATATAAGCCTACAAAACTCCAGAATGGGATTTTCAAAAGAACTATGTCTTCACCGTGTTCTAACAGTTTTCGAAACAATTGGAGATAACAAAAATATCAAAATTCTGCAAGCTCTCAAGTTCTTTCATCTCAGTCTAATCCTGAAAGAAAATCTAAGTTATGTGTCTTCTAAAAAATAGGCATAATTATATCCTATTAAAAGAGACTTTTGTCTTGGGTTTTTTTTGTGGTTTTTTTTTTTTTAATCAGCTTTCTAATACTGGAAAGAAAGCAAGATCTTTCTTGTGGTATAAAATGCTAGCAGAAAGAAGAATTTAATAGACTGTTTAGAGCTTCATTTTTCTTACTGGTTATTTTTGCTGGAATTGACTGGCTATAAACAGCCAGAATTGCTATAATAAAGTGATGTCTTCAAAGACAGTAAGAAGGATGATACAGGAAAATACAGGTCAGTCAGCCTTGCCTCCATCCCTGGAAAGGTGATGGAGTAACTAATCCTGGAAACTATTCCAAATGAATGGAAGGTTGATAGGGAGTAGTGGTTAACCTACTTGATGCCCTTGATGGGACAGTTAAATTGATAGGATATGGGTAGAGCAATGGATGATGTCTACCTCACCTTTACAGAAGCCTTTGAGACTGTCTCCTACAACATCCTTAAATATAAACTGTCAAAATGCACGGTGAGGAAGACTGAGAAATGGATGGGTGGCTGGGCCCAGAGGATTGTCTTCAGTAGCCCAAAGTACAGCTGGAGGAAAGTCATTAGTGCTGTGACCCCCAGGGGCTGATACTGGGGGAGAAACTCTTTAATGTCTTCATTAATGGCCAGGGTGATGGAGCAGTTTACCCTCAGTGAGTTTGCAGACAGTACAAAACTGGGAGGAGCAGCTGATACACCAAATTGTGCCACTCAGAGGGACCTTAGCAGGCTAAAGAATTGGCCTGAGGGCAATCTGATGAAGTTCAACAAAGGGAAATGAAAAGACTTGCAGCTGGGGAGGAATAACTCCATGCATCAATAGCTGCTGGAGGCTGGCTGACTAGGAAGCAGCTTTGGAAGAAAGGGTGTGAGGCTCCTGAAGGACACCAAGTTGAACATGAGAAATGCATCTGCACAGGAAAGAAGGCCAACAGCCTCCTAGGTTTCATTAGGAAAAGTGTTGCCAGCAGTTTGAGGGAGATGATCCATCCCTTCTCAGCACTGCTGAGACCACATCTGAAGTGCTCTGTCCAGTTCTGGGCTGCCCAGTACAAAGAAAGTTTATGGTGTGACTGAAGCAAGTCCAGCCACAAAGATGAATATGAGACTGGAGCATCTTCCATATATGGAGAGGCTGAGAGAGATGGGGCTGTTGAGCCTGGAGAAGAAGAGGCTCGGGGGAATCTTATCAATGTGTATTAATACATGTAATGAGCCGCTGAAGAGGAAAAAGCCAAGCTATTTTCAGCCTTGCTCACTGACAGGACAAGAGGCAATGGGCAGAAAACAAAACCCGTGAAATTACATGGAACAGGTTGTCCAGAGAGGTTGTGGAGTTTCCATCCTTGGAAGTAGTCAAAACCCAGCTAGACATGAACCTGGAAAACCAGATGTATCTGACCCTGATTGAATAGGGATGTTAGACTATACGACCTCAAAAAATTCCTCTGAAATAAATCTGTGATTCTGTGAAACGGTTTAGAAGGTGGATGCATCAGGGGAATATTCTTACTGAGGAGCCAACCATCTTTGACTCAGTAGCTGTGATGGGATAGGACCCGCATATAGGCTTCATGGACAGGGCAGGAACATATCCTGTTCCTGGTGTTCTTCTAGTGCAGGATGTGGGCACTGGCTTCGTCTCATAGCTGATGAACATTGCCATGCAAGCATGTTGCTAAAACTGAATCTTCACAAGTCTTTATGCACTGTCTATTTATTTCACAGATCTTTGGTCAAAGCAAAAGAATTAATTGCTCTTTATACAATCTCTAAGCATGGATAAAATTCCTCACAACAGGATGATAAAATTTGAGACTAATGGAGTGATAGCCTTCCTTCTCAAAGGAAGTGGTAGCCAAGCTGTATCTGAACAGTAGTACTTTTGTTCTTAAGAGAAATGGAGGTATTGATGACAAGCCATGGAGGGAAAATGAGCTTTGGTTTAGCGATTGCACAGATACTACCTAAATGTGACATTGTGGGAAAATTAATTATATTGTTCCTGTCACTGAACTATCTATCTGGACTCAGCCTTGTAGTCCTTTAACTTTCAGCAAGTGTGTGTTCCCATTACCAATTTGTAAAAGACAACCCCCAAGTGAGCCACTTGCCATATAGTTCTTTCATACTTTAAAAAAAGACCAAAAAAACCCCAAACCCCTATTATTTCCAGCAAAGCAGATTTGGGAATAAAATTGTGTAGTTCTGCCTGAAGCTTTTGGTGTATGGCTGTGCCATCATTACTTTGCTGAATTTAAATTACTTGATACATTGATGAATTTAAATTACTTCACAAGATCGATAGAAACTGATTTATGAAACCTGCTGAATGGTAATTGGATTGAAAGTCTAATACAATTGTGTTTGAAAAGAAGGTTTGATACCTAACCTAACACAGAGCTGAAGACCATCACCTTCCCTTTCTCTCCATTCAGATATGCATCCAGCCATTGTTGTGAAAAACTGTACTGCTTGTGTAATACAGTATGGCATATTTTTATACATCTGGCATTTTTTTAATGTAGCATGAAGTAAGTCTATTGCAGTCATGACCGCCATCAAATTCAGATTCTTCTAGTGTTGTGTTTCACTTCCCCATTGTTTCATCATGGAAAAGCTCCTTGCATCTATCAAAAAGTTTTCTTCTGAAGCTAAACTGCGTTTTGTTCATCAGAAAAGAGAATGGAGACCTTCGACAATAAAGTGAAAATCACCAAATAAAGTATTTAGGGCTTGTTTCAAACTAATGAAAAGTTGTTTTCTTTAAATAGTAGGCTTCATTTCTACCTGAACATACTTACCAATTGGGCAGCTCTTCCATCTTTTTTGGTTTGATCCATCCTTTCTGTATATTTCAGTAGCTTGCATTTACTGAGGTCTGAAGTATTAACTTTATTTCTGGCATTTATACCACATACTATATATTGCTACAAGTCCCTATGCTGGTTTTTTTGGTGACTGAAATCAGTGTTTATCCAATAACAAGAAGATACTTGCTACAATATTTAACATAAAAATTGTGGCAATCACAACTCAGAGCATTTTGTGTGTTGGAATGACAGTTGTATGCCTAATGTTGCTGGACTATCCTCAAAATATGTGTCCTTTTAGAGTGCAGTTTGTCTACCTTTTTCTAATGTGTAGAAACAGGGCTTCAAATCATGCATAGAGTACTGGCAAAGGCAATATAATACATGCATCATATTGTGGAAAAATGGGTGTTAGGGTTATGATCTGCTCCTTTGATTTATCCAGGCATTGTACTCGAATGCAAATTGGAAAGATGAAATATGTACACATTGCTGGACATACACTTGCTAATATCCTGTTTGTCTTTTATTTTAAGGTTTATGGTACACTGGCAGATGTGTGGCAAACACTGGAAGCACTTGTTTCCATCAATAACTTTTTAAACATAATAGCAGAATGTAAAACAATGAAACCACAATTGTCTAAACAAAATCAGTTGCTACATTCGTCAGCTTCTCAGCATTTGAGTATATGATGTCTCAGCTTTTGATACCACTTTCAAGATACATCCTTTTCTATTCCTCTTCTTTTTTTCCAATTTTCTTTTTATCTATGGAAATGACAGAGGACATATTTCTCACCTTTGGTGAGAAGACGTTCAAATACGATGTCGAGTTCATGTCTCACACTTTTCTGAAAAGTGCTTTTTTAAAATTCATTTGCTGAATTGCCCAGATTCCTCCCCTGTCTCTCCTACAGTGGAGTTACTTGTTGTATGGGCTGCAGTTGCACTGGCAAAGTGTTACGGACTGACAACAATCCCCAGCCTCCGAGCCCCCTGAAGCACCTGGGGGACTGAGGGGCAACAGAAAAGCTGGAGGTGAAGCAATGACATTTACCTTGAGATGAAGGAGGGAGGAGATAGGATGAAGGTGTTTCTAGTCTGAACTTTGTTTGCCACCATCATTATCTCTTTTTAATTGGCAATATATTAGTTAGTCTTACCCAAGCAGAGGCTGTTTTGGCCAGGACATTAATTGGTGAGTGATCTCCTTGTGTTTATCTCGACCTACAGGCTTTTTCTTCTTATTTCTCTCCCCTTGTTCTGTAGAGGAGGGGGAGTGAGAGAGCAGCTGGGTGGGCCTTTGGCTCTTAGCCAAGTCCAACCCACCACAGTTATCAACACGCACGCGTGGCTTCGGCAAGCGGTGCTGAGTAGTGCAGGGTTATATGAGATATGTTCAATCTAGACTGCCAAGTAAATAATATGGGAATATTTCATGGCATGCATTATGCATTCGTATTTAATGTGTTTTGAACAAACCCGCTTCACAGTTTGAAATTACTTGACTCTCATGTTCAATGTTTCAATTTTGCTGCATTTCAAAGATTGAGATCTGTTATGTCAGGAAAGCGTAGGATCTCTAATATACCTTCCCTTTTTTCTCTTCTTTTATAATAGAAGATTAGGCAAAATTTGGGCAAAATGCACAGATCTGAAATGGCTTTTCTCTTTCTATTGACTGCGTGGGGACTCAGAGGTCTGAAAAATGTGGACTAAGCAGTCTGGGCTGCCATCATGGTCCAGATTTAGGTGATACGATAGTTATCTAACTCTGCTTTGGCACAATGGCAGGCTTGTCTCAATGTGCCCACTGGGCACTTGGACTGAAGGTGAGGAAGATTCTCTAAGAGGCTGAAAATGCTGTGATCCGATTCTTAATATTTGCAAAAAGAGAAGAAAAGAGACTTTTCACTCCTTCACCACAGCTGAGTAGAAGGCATGAACAAGTGTAAAGAAGAACTCTAACAATCCTTTCTGTAAGCTGTGTATGTGTTTTTTCTCTGCTCTTAGTTTTTCATTGTGAAACAGAATAACTTCACAAAGAGAGGTACTGAGCTGAGCAGACTTCTGGTATCTTGGTTGGCCTTTGAATCACTACCAACCCTTTGTAATAAAAGAGAAAAACTTTTTTGAGGGCGGATCCAGAGATTTTGAAGCAAATGAGCTTTTTGGACTATTTTGGTCCCTGAAATGATATGAACATGTATAAGTGACTGTCTTGTATGTCACAAAAGATCTTCAAAGAAAACTGTTTTTCCCAGGTTCAAAGAAGAGAGTGAGGAGGCACTGAAACACTTAATATACACATACAGGAAGCAGAAACACTGATCTCGTAAGCTGCAGAAGAAACACGGAGGTTCTCTGAAATACTAACTAGATAGTAGGTTTTCCCCTCCTTTTTTTTCTGATGTTTTTTGATTCTTAGTATCATGGAAAGGTGACCTTCCAGTTATATAAAGTTATTGACAATGTCTTATGCTAAATGAAATAGTGTATTATGACTGTTAATTTAAGTGGACATGATTTTATTAACTTACATACTTTTGTTACAGGATTTTGCTAACAAAACTGCTCTGCTCGTCACAAGTTTGGAACACAAATTGCAGCCTGCAGTAAAGTGTAAACACATTGTGCAGATATGCTGATGCAGCCAGCTTGGTTTGCTTTCACTAATTCTTTATGTATTGTAAATTGTAATATGTTTTTTGTTTTAAGGGAGTTACATGCCTGATAAAGATTATAGAGCCCCAATTCTGCTTTCATTGACAATCACACTTCTACTGAATTTCTTTTGGTTTACACAGGTGACTCTGGATAGGCTTAGACCTAGATTTAAAGAACAATTCTGCTTGTGTCCTACAAGACAGCTCAATGTTAGCCCTCTGTGTCAGAGCTGTATTTGCTGGGCACACAGAAACAAGGAGTAATAAAGTATATTCAAAGCAGAAGAAAGCATAAATAAATCAGTCAAACTACACACAAGCAGCTGATCTTTGGAAAGGCTTGCTGCCGGTTTTATATAATTTCTTTTCAGAGGAGAACCACAGAGTGTTTTCACTGAACATAAATGAAACACCTTGGCATCCACTGAAACAGACTTGGATCAGGAGAGCTGGCAGCCTCTCATAAGAAGCAGTTTTTGTTGAACTGCCTTTGAAGAGTTTGAACTGGCAGTGCTGTGTTCTGGCTACAGTGTAACTTGGCTGAGAACATTAGGATTTCCCGTGACATTAAGTCATTTAAAGTTAAAAAAAAAAAACATTTCCTTCCCTCCCAGTTCCATTCAGGAGGAGAAACTATTTTTACTGCCAGACTTGCTGAGTGTTAGTCCCTCATGAATGGAGCAGCAGAATTAAAACCATTTACAATTTTAGTAATTAAAGACCAGAAGACACAAATTAAAAGTATATTAAGTAGCTCATATTTAATGGGCTCTTAGATTTCGTTTTGCAATCCCAACATGCAGAATTATGAAGAAAAGCAGAGATAATTAAATTCTGATAAGATATGAGAACAGTCTCAAGAACTTGGACAGGAGTACTGATTTTGATAAATGTAGTGGTAGGAGGAGGATATGAGTCTCGGATGTGAAAGTTGGGGACTGTGGCTCCTAAAATCCAACAGCTTGAACAGCAGTCTTTTACAAAGCCGTATGAAAATATTCTGATTATAAAAAGCTGGTTTGCAAACTCCTTGCATTTTTGTCTCTTTCCTTGGTCTTGACTGAAGATTTTGTAGAATCCCAGAATGGTTTGCATTGCAAGGGACTTTAAAGATCATCTAGTTCCACCCCCTTGCCGTGGACCAGACCAGACCAGATGTTCAAGGTCGCATCCAACCTGGCCTTGAATACTTCCAGGGATGGGGCATTTCCCCATGGCAGTGGTGCTGCAAAGTGCCAAACCAAGTGGAATTATTAGTTCAGTATCTCCAAGTTGTACTTCAATTTATGTATCACAGAAAATTACTTTCCTTTAATTTCGGACATGTAATCCTTTCATTTTTTTCCAGAGGCGGCTACCACTGTCTTGTTGGTGGATGTGCATTCTGTACATCTGCAGTTTACATTTATTTTTCCTCCACACCACCTGATTGGGTGTGAGACAAACTCTTATATTTCACAAGTTTTCTTTGAATTGGATTTGCCCTTTTTGAGCTTGAAACCACTTCCAACTCTATCTCACTTGAAAAATTATAACTGCACCTTTTCATGTATCACCTGAAATTTCAGATAATACAGAATTTAAAATTTCTTTGAAAATATCATTATCTGGCAAGTCTATTTAAGATTTGTCTTGCAAGGGATTCTAAATTGTTTAGTAATTTGAGCAGGCATTATTCTAAGTGTCATCTTTGCTCTCTAATTTTCTAGGCTTTTGTTCACAGTGTTTTTCTCTTCACTTGTCATGGACTTCTCCTGCAAATTCTGTAAAATGCTTAAGTGTAGGTATGAATCTTGTAATTTGCCACTGTAACTCCAGAACTTGCTTATTTCTATATGTCTGAGACGTATTGTTAGAGTCAAATAGTCACAGATAAAGAAGACAAAATTTGCAAAGAAAATAATACAGAATTTCTTCATGGTTTTCCTGGATTGCAAACCTGGGTGATATTCCACCACTCTCTTCTGAAATAATCACACATTAACATTTTTCCTGTTCTGAAGGGAAAGCGATATTCATGCTTGCTCTCCTTGTTTTCAAAACCTTGAATTTTGTCTCGATAGGGAATACTTTACTCTCCCATGCCATGTGCACACTCTCATATATCAAAATGCATTTTTCTTTGAAACAGAAGTTTGATATTAAATGAGTAACTGTTCCAAGAAGAAACAGAATAAAACAAAACAAAACAAAACAAACAAAACAAACAAAAGCAAAACAAACCAAAAAACCCCACAAAACAAAACAAAACAAAAAAAACCACCAAAAAAAAAAAAAAAAAAACAAAACCAATAGAAGGCTACTGAAGTACTTGGTAATACTGAAATACTGATGCTCCCTCTTGTGGTTTAGCTGAAATAAAACAAACCAAGGAAACTATGACAGTTTAATGCATTGTTTTCCTTGATCAATATCTTCAGTAGTTTGATTAGTAATCTGGTGCTGGAAATGCTGGCGACTCATCAAGGATCTGTTTCTCAAAGAAAGTATTCCTTGTGTATTTCTAGAAAGGAAAATAAAATTAGCCACAATTTTATTTGTGACAAATGTATTTCCAACCAGCCTGATATGTCGTTCTAGCTTTGTTTTAGGGTTATTAGATTTCAGCTGTCCGTTTGCTCATGAGTGTTTGAGGGGATTTAACTGTAAGGCATGTGGCAAATTTGGGATCTGATAGCTAGAACTGAAAGCCACCAGACTAATCATTAGCTAAAACATGCATTAAATAAAATCAGGTTATGGCATAGCTAGTCACTGAGACTGTGCTGTGCATAGAGGAACAGGGGAGAAGACACCTCTCTGGGTACAAAACCTCTTGGGCTTTTACTCAGATCTAGCTGGGAACCAGAACCAGGAGTCTGAAAATTACTCTTTTCTTTATGTTTAACTTCTTCATGTTTGTTTTGGTAAATTTAGCAAGTACTGTAAGTTTCTGATACATATATGTATATATCTCTAGGATTTCCTGTAAATGGAGTATGTGTCAAGTGCTAGCTAGATTGATCCAGTCTCTCAGACCTGCAAGGTATCGGTGTGGCCATAGTCCATGCAGGCATTTAAAACTTGAGTCTACTGAGACTTAGTAAATGTAGCTTGAAGTGCCTCACAGGACTGTGCATTCAGTTTGCTTCAGTTGTTTGATGTAAAATAATTTCAGTAGAAATGCTGAGGTCAGAAAGAACCATTTGTATATTGGGAAAAAAGAGCAAAAGCCACAAACCAAAACCGAAACAAAGAATGTGACAGATTTCTCATACTGCGCTTCTGAACTTGGAGGGCACTGTCCGACTATTATTGATATGATGCTCCCATCATTGTGCAGTCCTGTTTAAATACAAAGGTTTATAATGCTCCAGTTTTCCAAACTGTAATCATAAGTAGACATTTTAAGGAGTCACACCAAGCAAAATCAAACTGCCATAAAGTTCATGTGTGGCACTAATTGCAATTTAACTGCGTGGTTATTACAAGGGCTTTTAATTAACTCAGTCATCATACTGTGGCATACAAATTGTGCATAATAGCAGCATGCTGACTATAATGACAATAGGTTTGTCTGAACTGTGAAAATCAGGAGTTTTATAATTTTCTGAGGTTTCTTTTTATGCCCTTAAATACTGTTCGGTATTTAAGAACATTTCAAAAGAGGAAAAAAAAAAAAGAAAGAAAAAAATCTTAGCAAGTTGCTGAGGCTTGCCTGTTTTAAAACTTTGTAGAAGTCTTTAATTCTTCCTGAAATTCAGTGAGAGGTATCTCACTGAATTATATTTTCGATGATTTTTCAGTTTTACTTTGCTATTTTTAATCTCCTTTAAGGATCATTTTACACACTATTTTGTTTTTGAAGCCAAGAAAAATTCTTGATTTCTGGAAACATTCAAAGGAAATGCCATTCCAGTGAAACTGGAAGATAGTAAGAATACCTTCTGATCAGATATTGCTGCAAAATGGTCATTTATTAGTTCATTAGGGTAGTGAGAGCATTGCCCTTCTCTCAAAGTTATGATTCCAGTCTCTCAAGACTGGCAATAATAGCACTGAATGATTTTTCACTTGGAAGGTTAATTTTGCAGGCCGAAGACTAAACATGAAGAAACAGCGTAGCTAATGGATATAGTTGTAGTCCTTCAGAAAACACAGGAAATACAACTAGGTGGTGTTACGCTTACCACATGTACTTTTTCCTGTGGATATAAAGAATGCATTTAAAAAAAAAACAAAAACAATGTGAAGCAGACGTTATTATAGAAAATGTATTTATCTGGTTTTTAGACTATCATCAGCTCCGTACTGGGAAATGAAATATTGGCGTATTTTAGTTATAAATTATTTGGCTCACAGACAGAACAGGCACCTGAAGGCAAGACAGGAGTATGTGACATCTTCATATGCACAAGTTTACTGCAGAAACCAGGTGATAATGGAGACTGGTCTAGTGAGGGAGGCAAAAGTAAATTTGTCATGCACATAAAGTTAATGACATAAAAGTGACAGACACTACTGAACAGTTAGAAAACCCCAGGCTGGGTTCAGCCAGGTGAGCAATACGAGCATGATGTACCAAACAGAAAGAAGAACCAACACCACACAAAGCCAGTGATCCCAGGGGTTTAAATATCACAAATATGAGAAAGGTAACAGGGATGCTGACATCACCACTGTAAATGCGGAAGAAGCTCATCCTTCAGAAACTATGTCTGAATAAGTAAGTGACTGCTAAAGAGCTAATTTTGTGCTGCTGCTCTCATTAACAGAACTGAGTTCTCAGCAGTATGATTACTGTCATGCATATCTTTGTGAGACTGGAGAGGTGTATGTTGTGCTGTGCAAATGCTTTTTATTAGAATTTTTAGAATTTTCCAACACTGAGGAATAAAATCAGTTCTTAAAAAGACATTTCAGATAATTACTGGATTTTAATGTTATTTATTTATACAAGGTTTACCCAAGATTAGTTTTTAAGAAAGATTTTGTATTTGAAACTAAGGTTTGCATTTACATGTATCAGTGAATGCAAATTTCCTAGTACTGCAAATGCATTTCTTGAGACATTGACTCAAAGAAAACAGAGAAAGGCTGTTAGACAGTATTTTGAAACAACTGTTTATGTACAGCATATATAAAACTAGTATCATCCATATGCTGAGGCACTGTGACTGTAAAAATTATTGATTTTCTTTTTTTGTTCATTTTAGTCAGAGCAAAATATAATGAGACTTTATTGTAAATTCAAGAAACATGGATGTCTGTGAATTCTCTCGTTTTCCTAGTGAAGGTGAATGTATATGGGGTTTTTTTCAGTTTACTATAGGTGGAGCCAATTTATTTATTTTTGTCTTTTCATTTTTTTTTTTCCTTTGACCTGAAGGACTGGTACGCATCTGCTCAGGGGCTGTATTAGCTGTTAAGTAATCTCCACCCTCTTTTCTCTTCCCCTCACAGGCTGCCACCCTGCAGTTAGGCTCTGCAAGTGCCTGGACAACAAAGGTGCCTTGTTCAGATACGCAAGGCACGCTGAGACCTACAACACCCTACACACCTGACCTGTCATGAGACAGAGCCTCCTTCCCAAACATCTGACTCTCTGACTCTCTGTTAAACCCTTATTTTTATTCTTGGTAAAACAAAGAGTAGTTGAAGAGTGTATGGCAAGCTGGAACTGAGGCAATTTGAACAATCAGTTGCTTTGTCATAAAAGCGGATCATAAGCATAATGCTCCCTGTGTCACATCAATGAGCATAAAAGAATGTGATACAACGAAAACATTTTGTGTCTCTGGTAGATCTCCATTATATTGGCATAGAGTGGCTGATGGGATAAGCTGCTACAGAGTCTGGCCCTGAAGGAGCAAACTGGCATAAGGATGCATGAAGCATAGGAAAAGCGTGGAGACTTACAGAGGGGGAAATGGGGCATCCCGTTAAGCTGGTGGAATATACTTTAATGTGTTCTGAAGAAGAAGTAATGGGGGAAATAGTGTGAGGGAGGTTTGAAACTGAATTTGAGGACAGGAAGGAATGTAGTAAGATGCTGTCCAAAGAGACACTGCCTCTAAGAAGAAACAGTGAAATGAATGCTTCAAGTGATGTTCAAAGTGTAATCCCTTAAAGGACATTAGTCATATGTACAGAGATAATTATCTTGCAGGTAAATTCATTAACAGTGACAGACACTACTGAACAGTTAGAAAACCCCAGGCTGGGTTCAGCCAGGTGAGCAATACGAGCATGATGTACCAAACAGAAAGAAGAACCAGGGGCGTTGAAGGGGGTTTAGACTATAACTTGGCTGCCTGAGTTGTGACATATGAACCACAGCCTAAAAGGACTACTCACTTTCAAGTTTACCCTCAGTTTCAAATAATAAGGTGAACACTAATTCTTGTGTAGTAATAATGCTAGTTCTTTCTTCTTTTCACTGGCCTAAGCAAGTGCATTCAATGCGTGATTCATTATCACCACTTACACCATGCATGACAAGAAACTCATCAAAATTAGATGCGTTTATTCTATTTTAAATTTTAAATGTATTTCTTAACTAGCTCTACAGCAGTTCTTAGTTGGAAAGATGGTTCCTAAGACTTGCACTACTCTCTTTTATGCATGATGATAACTTGAAAATGAGGTGTATTTGCTGTCTCTGTTCTTACATGAGGGGATGTAAAATGCAATAGGGAACAATAATCCTTGTTGTGTAGCATGCACACTCCTTCCTTCACATGGTAGCATTTTGAATATGTTTCTGCTTCAAAACTGGATCCTTGTCTTAGAAGCCACATTGATATCCTCTCTCCCTTTTTCTCTCTAAAAATTGACCACTTACTGACTACCAAGTTTTCATAAATCACATATGGTTTTAGTTTTTCACCAGTGCTAGCTTACACAAAAGTGCTGTTCAATCTACTTAATATATCTTGTCTGATGTGATTACAAGCATAACTATCTCTTATTTAATAAAAATATATATAGCCATGATTATTTTTATTCAGTGACTAGGAAGTGTTATGAGCTATGAATGTGAATTTATATCCTGTGTCGTACAAAATGCTCAGTATCACATTTTACAAAGAAGAAAGTGAGAGTTTATGCAAATTCTTCTCTATTGACATCTAGATCAGAAAGCCAGGCATAAAATTCCTTGATATTTTCAACATCTGTGGTCCAAAATCATTAAACTTACATCTTGGGTCATTACCTTAACATCTTGCAATGTTGTAATGCAAGTTTCCAGTGTGCTAACTGTTCACTATATGCTTTGTGTAGCTGGGCTGAACATGCCATAATAATTCATCAACCCTGAAAGAAAGCACTGAGTTCAGTGCATATTAAAAATGAGATTGGGATATATTACAGAAAAAACGGAAATACGCTGCTGTTCACAACACATTGTATTCTCTGAGGTTACTGATACTGTCTGCGTGAAAATACGCTTCCCTTACGGGAAAAAGAAAGCCACAATCAATGAAATACATGGTGACTTCATCATGCACTTGGTATCCCTTAAAAAAGAGTGCTTTTATTATTTTTTTTTCTACCCAAAAATGACTAATTATGTGTTTGCCGCATTCATTATGGATACAGTGTTACAAAGTATGATAATTAATTATGCTTTTCTTAGCTTAGTCTTACTTTCTTATTGAAATGTATTGAAACTGAATTGAGAGATACATAACAATTGTTGCTTACATGTGTTCTTTCCTTCTTCTTGGGTTTTTTTTTTCCTTTTAGGTGAATAAGATATGTGGTCCTCCTGTAAGGAAGTCTAAACAATCTCCAGGTTGCTCCTTTGATCAGAACAAAGATAATCAAAGGTTGAAGATGTTCTCCAGAGACAGTGAAGAAACACTCGCCAACAGAAGAAAGTAAGACATTAGTTTTACAGCCAGAAAGAAAGAATAAAGTAAGCCATTAATTTTACAACAGAGTAGCTTATGCTCAATGCAGTGGCATGCATTACTAGAGAATAAAGTCTCCAAAGAATGAAACATTTTAGCAACACAGTCTACTCTGTTACATTTTGGAACGGGTAATTTCATGACTGGATTTTGTTTTCAGAAGTAATGTACATATGAGCAGAGTCATTTGTTGTGGTTTAAAGTATTTATGAGGGTGGATAACATTGAAAGACTATGAGTGTTAGCTCTATGTGAAATTTTTAAAATTATATTTAACTTTACATATCAGCAGGCATTATTAAAGGTGCCAAAAAGTGACTGTAGCTTTTTACAGAAAACTATTTGTACAGGCTGATAAGACAGAAAAATTAATGACTTTTCATACATACCTTTCTACTGTAAAAAATGAGACAACTAAGCATTTGGGACCAAATCTTAAAAGCCTTGTTAAAGCAAGACCTGCTGATTTTTTTTCTCTGGCTCTTTTGCTGGTATATAGTGAATTGAAGTGACTGCAGAGGCTTGGAGATTTCATTTAAACCTGGCTCAGCACTGCATGGTGAACTTTATGTAACTGTATGAGTAACGTGTTTGAGCTGCCATTACAGTCTGTGGAAAGGAGAAGTCGTTTTAGCTGCCCACACATCTGCAAGCATCCAGTGCCACTCAAAGATACCCTGGGTTATCCCAGCTGATCTTCTCCTGCGAAGAAGGATGCAGGTGTCCCATAAGTTGTATCATAAAGTTCAAACCTCACAGAGTTCAAGAAGTGTTTGGACAATACTCTCAGGCACATGGTGAGACTCTTGAAGATGGTCCCGTGTAGGCCTGAGAGTTGGGCTTAATGATCCTAGTGAATCCTTTCCAGTTCAGCAGATTCTGTGATTCTGTGATGACTTCCAGCTTTCTGCAGATATCTTAGGTAGCTGAAGGAATCTCAAAGGCCAATCTATATTTAGACAAGTTAATCAGGTTTTTAATGACCGTAAGTAGTAATAGCACTGTAAGGCATTAGAAGTGTTGCAGTTAAGATTAAAGGCTCCATTATGCAAATAAAGTACAAAGTTAAAACTAGAAATTTTGTTTCTGTCATAGCATTTGCTAAAATACAGAGAAGTGTTATTTGTCCTGTTTCTCCTCTCATATCACTTTGTAATGCAGAATGAAACAGAAGTGAGAGAATTGCAGGGAATAATTGCTCACTCCTGATGTCTGGAGAAGAAACAGTGCCTCTGAGTTTCAAAGGCAAACCATTCTTCTCAGTGTAAGGACCTTCAGTTACTAAATAGTGGAGGAAAAAAAACAATCCAAAATACAAATACAGGTTTTTGAAAACATTGTGGGAACAGAAAGATATGCAAAACAGAAGTTTGCTTTAGCCAGCACAGAAGTTTTTCAAGGGATACCCATTACACGGGTAAATGTTTCCCAGTTACACGTAGCTAAGCAAGTTCTTCATGTTTTCTGTTTGCTAACACTCTGCAAACACAATACCATATTCTAAAATCTCACTTAAACCAGGACTGTTCCATGTTTCAGAGCATGGAACACTGGATTGACTTCAAGGAGATTGCCTCAGAGACTTTAAGGGGCATGAGAGGCAGTGGGCAACACAAAGCAACATTGTTTTCCCTTCCCTTCCCTCTCACCTGCCTGAGATTCTGGAGACGCTTCATGGCATGCAAACTCTGCACCAAAAAAGGGGGAAGACAAAGAAAGTCTGAGATCCACTGACACAGATTTCAGTTTAACAACTTCATCGTTGCTACAATCTGCAATTGCTACCTCCTAGATCACCTCCTTCCTTATTAGTCACAATCACTTTACATTTCACTTTATATTCCCATAGCAACTGTAAGAACCTCACGTGGAAGTGTGACTTCAGCAAGTGCTTGCAGCCTGCTTTTAAGGAAGTGCTCTTCTCTAACTCCACCTTATTTACCTCCTGTGGTACTTCTGTTTTCCAAATGCATTTCCAGATGAAAGTTTACATTTTAAAGTACATGTTGTGCTGCTGCTACTTGATCTTTTCCTGAATTATTTTTACCATTGGACTTAAGCTGGTATTTTCTGGTACTATTTGGTACAAGAAGAAAAAGAAATTTCTCTGTTCTTTTGATGCCAGAAAATTGTTAGATGAATTTTAAAAAATCTAAGCAATACCTTCCATAGCAACATACAAACTTGAAAGTATGTAATGCTATTTTCTTCAGAACTTTGTAGTGCAGACAGCTACTAGTACAGAGAGTGAAACTGAAAAAACAAACAAACAAAAAAGAACATTTCTGAATAAACAGATAAAAAGTATCTTCAGCTTCCACTGACTGTAATTGCACATTTGTGCTCAGCTGCCTATAATTACATGCTATCTGGTCTAGAGGATGATCATGTGAAAATTGACATTCATACCATCTGCCCTTCTAACTGCTTTGGTCAGACATCAACAGGGTCTAAAATCAGTTATTATTTCTCTAATAAATTTAGCTTTGCCTCAGGATGTATTTGCTAATAAACTGGATGACCTTTCTGTTAGAATGCAGTTTGTGACAGGATATTATGACAGCTATATTTATTTATTTATTTTTATTTCTTCTTCAGAAGAAATTCCAACTGTTCGCTTTGGGAGGACTCTCTAAACACTATTTTTCATGCAGAATGTAAACATAAAGCATAGACAAAATCAAAATCAATCCCACTCAATGGGATTTGGAGGGAAATTGCAAACCCACTGTGCACACTGGATTCAATTTTGGGTGTGGAGAAATAAAAGATATAACTATTCATGACTAGGAGAGTGTGGATGAATCATATTTAAAAACCTAATGCACATAGGCAATTATATGATGCATAATCAAAGCTGACCCTACATGAGATTTATCAGAACTGCAGTTTTAGAATTAGTAGGGCACTCACATCACATTTAATAGACATAGTAAATCAAAACCACTGTAGTTTGTCTAAAATATTTTCCCTATTACATGAAAGAACATATGGCTTTTTAAATGATGGACTGTATAAATCACTGATGTTTTATCTGTTTTAATTTGAAGTAAACAATATTTAACAATTAAATTCCTTATAGCATTGTAGGCCTGTGGTGACTAAATATCGGGAAATGTATGTATGATTCCTGACATTTTTTCACAACTCCAGACACTATAAAAGAAGTTAATATAAAGTGAAGCTTTCTGAGTTACAGAGCAATGAGTACAGCATTTGGTGGGGCTTTTCTGTGTGTCTGCAGGTCATAGATAACTCAGTAACGTGTCATGTTCTATTCCAGAATGAATAAGTATTTTAGTCTTTCACAGTAGAAAGTGGTCTCCCAGGAAGAGATTTTCAATACATAAACAAACAATTTATAATAAATCTCATAATTCTGTTAAGAACATACCAACTAAGAAGTAATTAATTTGTTTTGAATTAAGTACAAAACCTTACCATTTGACCAGTGGGAGTATCAACTTTGCAAACTAATGAAGCGTATCTAAAAGAATCAAACTCATCTATTGACAAATCGATTTCAAATATCACTGGAACCAGTGGAGAGTCGTGGAATAAACAAATCCCTTATCTTGTAGAAGTGCACAACAGCAAGACGGCTTAATGTTGTTGGTTGACACTGACAATTATCTCTCGCGTTCCCGTGTGCAGGGAATTTATCAGCCACCTCCGGCTCTACAGAGCCTTTTACGGCGGCCTGGCGGATCAGCTGTGCGGGAACGAGTTGGCAGCTGCTGATGGACTCCCATGCTGGAATGGAGAAGATGTCGTAAGAAGGTAGCATTCCGACTCACTTTTGTCTTTTTTCTTTTGTAAGTTATGTTTCACTAAAAGAGCTTCTCCTCCAGTCGGGTATGGTGTTTCCCTGTGTCTGTGTCAAGGTTAGTTTGGAAAATAAATAAGCGTGGGTTCCCTTCTCTAACGCTTCACCTGTACACAATAAATAAAATTTTCCTGCATCTCTGCTTAGGGGAAAAAAAAAAATTCTAGTGTTCTTCAGGCATTTTTCCTTCAAATTTGCAGCCCCTAAACACACACTAGAAAAGAAGCTGGATTGGCATTTGCAAAACACAGTTGGAGAAAAAGAATATGGATTTTTGTTTGAGCTTGATCTTTATAAAATGCTTTTTTTAATGCAGCATGTAGTAACAGACTCAAGCTTAAAACTTTCTCTGGCTGTGAAGTATGAAGTAGTCTCTTAATATGTATGGTTTCCCATGAGAGAGCTAAAAGTTAAACATGAAGATAAAACATTTTAGAAGTGAAACACCTATATTTTTTCATATATACAGCAGCAATGGCAAAGAAGAGATAATAAACTGCAACAGTCCTAGATGTGTGTCTCTGGAATCAATATGTTACACAGCTTAAAAATCACTAGCATTTTTGGATGGCAGAAAGATTTTCAGAGAGCTGATCTCTATGTTTTTTGCTTTATTGCTTTCATCATCATAGCAAGTACTTCTCTGAGCAGGAAGTCATTCTCTTCCTGATGACAGAGACCAAAATATTGAAAAGTTTGATGCAATTATTTATAATAAAAATCATGATGTTAATGTGGTCTGTGTTAGTAGGCAGCATCAAAGGTCATATCAAAGAAGGCTGTGAGGTGAGTTAATATGTGAGATAGCTGGTACCAAGTAGAGGGAGCAGTGGACAATATGCACCTTTAGGTATCTCTAAAAAGTTAGGTAGGAACTGTCATTTATACATTGATACCTAAGGAAACTTAATGAACATCCTTTTAGCAAGCGGCTACAGGCCCACTTTTCTTTATCTTCTTGGGCATGCTTTGGCAGCACCAAGGTCCAGTGAGTGGCTGACTCCCTTGATAGTCTTACTGGCAACCTTTGTCCAAAGATTTCAACACTCTTCTGAGGATGCCATGTTCCTTCTTTAGGTAACTGTATTTGAGATTTAATCTCAACTGTAACTCCTTGCTTTTGTTTTTCTGCCCGTCACCCGGTCAACTTAAAGTATTCCTACCAAATGTTTCAGCAGCAATGTAAAGTGAGGGTCTTGTAATTACAGATTTCCTAAGAACAAGGTTCTTCTATGGTTACTTTTGGCTGCTTGTATACTTACCATTAATACATTATATATTTAAAAACCTATAGTATTATATTATATAGTACTATTATATTGTATCTATTATTATGTTATATGATTACACTATTAGTTTGTTTATACTGTTATACTGTATTGTTTGATTTTGATTGATTAGACACTAAGGTCCTGATAAAGAAATGAAACAGTCTCTAAATTTTCCAAGTTCATAGTGTTTTTAAAAAGTAATTTGATATATATGCTAATATATATATATATAGGCTATATATATGCTAATATAGATGCTTTTATATATGTGTGTGTGCATATATATATATACACACACACATAATGTATTTCTTATTGGATCCACTCAAAGATATAGTGGGTGACAAAAGCACTGTACCTGAAAAATAAGGAATAACACCTTGGTATTAGTTTAGCTTAAAAATTTCCTTAACTAAAATATTTTGTCTTTGTATATATATATTAATGTATATATATTTTTATTTTTGGTCAGTAAATGTCAGTGTCAGCTTCCTGAAAGAGCTGAGATGTAGATAATAGCAGTACAGAATGATGATTAAAACCAGAGGAGCAGGAAACTCTGAATTGCTCTAGATTATCAACTGGAGCTGAGGCCTGCGGATTAGTTCCTACATCTCAAGACCTCTGATTGTACACTAAATACTTTGTGGTACATAATCTTCAGTATCTTTATGAAGGCACTCAGATCTGCCCTCTTCCACCCCTTCATTTTGCCTTCTTATTCAGTTAAAATGCTCTTTGTTCAGTTTTATTTGTTTGTATTTGTTCTTTTGTAACTGAAGGGGGAAAAGCTTTCCTGCACTTTGACGGAGATAAGGAGTTTTTTACTGTTAGTATTATTATTACAGAAGTGATGATCTAGGGAGAAGTGTCTATTATCTGCTTTTATAATGGCTAGGATGCATAGCCAGCATTTAAAATACATTCTACTTAAACATTAGCAAGAGTTTTCTAGTGACAACGACAAAATTAAGTAATTTTGTTGTCCAGCATCTCCATGAAGAAAAATTTTTAAGAAAAGGCAAGGCAGGCACTGAGAAATGATGCAGCAAACGCTGATTTTTCTTAGAGATATGGAGATAAATTGGATAACTTCTTAAAATCTCCTCTAGCCCTATGATTCTGAATCTAGGATTATCTAAATCCTGTATTGCTCAACTTCTATTGTCATGATCCTAGGATACTGTGACATTTTAGGAGCAATAATGACCTGAGCAGGCATCATCACTTTTCTCTCTAAATATTGAAGAACCTGTACACTCATTGTCTTTACTCTCTTTTTTCTCCCCTCATCCTGCCTTCCCACTAGTGTAATAATAAATAACGATATTGGTGAACTCATCAGTGCATCTCACCAGTGTTTCTGGCACTAATGGGGAAAAGTCTGTATTGTTCAAATTAGTTAAAGACAAATAGATTTTATCTATTTTGAGATTCTTTATTCTTTCCATCTGTTTTTGCCTTCTGTTTCAAAAACATGTGCCATAGCTGCTGATGACTGAAATTTGGGGTTGACATGAGAAAACAGTATCATGAACTATGTAATGCTGGTGTATCAGGACCTGAAAAGATTGCTTAGACTCCTTGCTGTATCTGTGTTTCAAACTTCTAGTAGCAAAAAGCCCTGGAGACAGAAGACAGATGAATGGAAAAAAAAAAATCTTTTCAGTTCTTTGTTTTCCTTCTTTGTGCAACTTTCTAAAGGAAGCAATTCAAGGGTTTTAACACCTATAATATTGTATATCAGTTAAATCTTACAACCTTTGCCTTCTCTGATACTATCCAAGAGATTATCAACCTGGATGGGAAAAGGTCAGAAAATGAAAAAGGGTATTACTGAAATGAAAGCTTACTTAACAGTTTACATTTCATATGCTTCAGCTGTTCCATTTTTGGTTTAAGCTTTTTCTTTTTTTTTTTTTTTTTTTCCCCCAAATCACAATGCCATGGAAATATGGCTCTTGATTCTGCAACTAGAAATTGTTCTGGATCTAGCATTTCACACCATACAGGCTCATGCTTTCATCAAAACCTCAGACCAGAATTCCCACACTCCTGCATTCATGCCTGACAAGATCAATAGTGGCCAGGACTTGCAGGAGCAAGACCACTCTCATGAGGTCTGTTGCAGCATGAGGGACAAGACATCTCAGAGGAGTCTTCAGCCCTTCCACTGTCTTACCCAATTGTGTGACTGCAGTGGTCTAGCATGAAATTGAAATTCAAACTTCACATTCAAAGGCATAGATGAGTGTCGTGATGAAGTACCTGGAGTTTAGTGTTATAGGATTCATTAGGTTCAATGGAAAAAGAGGAATTGAAATTATTAAGTCATGCACTACCAAAGCATATGAGTTTGGAATTTCAGTGGCATCTTAGCTAAAATAACGGGAGCTGTGCAAATAGACTGAGATTGTTCCACTTCACAAACATAAAGAGGTTTAACTGACATTTATACAGCTTTGGTTGTCCAGAGAGCCTGGCTAGAATGTGAACAGAGATAAATTAAAAATACACAGAGGCGAGCATAATATGTACTGTACATCTTGAGACCAGCAGTTTAACTGAAATAAAAATAGATGTGAGTGAAAAAAATAGTAAAATTATGTGTGTTGAAGGATTCAGGAGCAATGGAGATTATTAAAAACAGCTAATCAAGTTTTGAAGGAAGAGTTTCATATAAAATGCATATCTGAAGTATCCAAATTAAGAGAAATTAAACAGCATGATTGATTTTAATTGCTGAGTAAATTGTTAAAAAGTGATTATAATAAGCATCTCTCATCAAATAAATGCTTAGCTTTAGCACAACTCTTAGGCTGGGGAGAATTTTCTCTTTTGATTCTTAAATATTCTGAAACGAGAACAATCCTGATCATGTTCTTATCCAACAAAAGAAGATAAATGGTGATGTAAGGGAAATTAGTAAATTTATTTCAATTTCCTTCTATTTGAATTAATCATCACTATTTAAAATAAGGAAGAATGCAAACTGCCATCAAAGGCACCACTTGATACCTATGCAAAAGCTTTGCCTGAGCAACTTAAAATGTAGGAGCAGCCCATTACGGCTCTTACTGCTTTGCCTGATAGGCTGCTGCCAACAAGGACCAGCGACAAATCATAGAGAAAAAACTTGTAAGCTTGTACATCCTCAAAATATGCAAATTTGCAAATGCCTGACCCAGAACTGTGAACATTCAGTCTTCCCACCAACTCAAAAATCGTCACACCAGTAGCTTTCCACAACAGGAGAACCAGAAGTTTTCAGATACCAAAGCACTGAGTCAGTTTAGGAGGGTTTTATGATACATATTTCTGTGTCAACATAGAAAAGACATGAAATGGCATAAGATCCCTTCATTTGTAATAATTGTGGGGTTTTTTCCCTATTTTGCCATGAGTTATAGCAATAAAAGTAATTCCTGCTTTAATATGGGTAATATCTGTTCTCTGTATATGCTTAGATAAATCTCATGACGCTTCAGGGTGGAATGGATTTAATTACATAAATTCAGCAAAATATGTATTGCATTTGATAACCTCAAAATAAATGTTCTACTTTTACTTTTGTTTGCTTGAGAAAATATATCATTTTCTGTAGTGTTTGCCCTAGAATCATTGCGCTTGTCATGCACAGTAGAGGCTCTAATAGAAGAGTTCTAACAGTGGGTGAATTAATTTCTATTAGGTTGGTTATAATTTACAAATTGTATTGACTTCTAAAATTAAAAACATGGTTAACACAATGTTAAATAAACTGTAGCATTTATAAAGTCACAGAAGACTGTTCAAGGGTAGGTATGAAAAAAACAGTAACAAAGGATATTCTGAGTTTGACTTATTGCATCATCATACCTTCATTTTGGAAGGTTTTGGTCTTTCGTTTTACACAGTCATAGAAAAATAGGCATCATATTTAATAGTAGTGATCTGATGACTCTTAAAGGTTTTCCAAGTGAATTCAGGACTATGACTACACTTCATGACAGGAAAGAATGGAGGCAATAAAAATAAAAACCTATTGTCTCCTTTTTGTATAAGGGTTCATACTAGAACCAAAGACAACTCATGCAGGAGACTTTGATGCATAGTTCAAAAACAAACCTTGCATAGAATAAATAACTATGAATCACAGTAGATTATACTAGACAGAAAGTTGGTGCCCCATTGAAGTTCTTATAAAAGAAATATGCTCTTACTGAATTTAACTTAGATATACAGGTTCTCTTTCAAATAGTAAGTTTAGTGATATTTTACAGTGAGGCTTCTTTCACGCACTGATACTCTGAAACATTTTATATTTCTAAACCCAAGTTATTTATCACCTCTAGCCATGGCAATTTGGTACAGCAGCTCTCAGTGAATTATTTAAACAATATTTTGGGTTGTGAAATATTGTCTGTGAGGTCTTCTTTCCCTGTAATGCCCACAGCAGTTTTCTATAAACTCTGGAACTTTACCAGTCCAGAGAGGAAACTTCAGTGTAATGATGTTCCTCACGGCAGCATTTACAGATGTTCCTTTCAATCTTTGTATTATGTAACATCTGCTGAAGACTTCTCTCTTGACAGCTATAGGTCAGATTTTCATTGAGCATCCTGCACTGACTGTGAAAGTGTGCTACCGAAACTTAGATTGTGCTGAGGGTTCTGCTTTTTACATTTTTACAGACGACATAGATACTCAAGCAAGGTGTGTTTAAAGGTCTGGAAACTGGTTGGGAATCTTATGTGAAAACCACTAATTTTTGCTATGAGTCTAATTGTGAAAGTTTGCAGAAAGTTTTTCTTATATATATATAAGAAAAATCTGCTTTATATAGTCCTATTTTGATGAATATTCTATAGATTTTTATGTGTACAGGTTGATTTTGTTACTGTCATGTATATAATACAGATGATAAAAAATTGGTATTCATGCAGTTTTATTAATGCATTCAAAAAATGAGTTCATTCATTATTTTTTCTAGAAATAAATGTTATTCTTTCCAGTTGTATCAAATTTTTCTTGCTGCTTTTGTAGTCAAAAGAATCATTAGATCCTGTCTAATGAAGTAAAACTAATCTGCCATTTACAACTGTGAGTCTACGAGCATGTACGTCAAAATATCATTTTGTCCTTCTTAGTAAAAGGATGGTTTCTTATCTTCTTTCGCAGCTCAGCTTCTACTTGTATTCTTTTAGAATTATATGATTGGAAGCACAAATTGGCTTATATTCATTAAAATTACTATTTTGTTCTGTTTCCATTGTAACACTGCATTTCTAGAGTCAAAGTTTTTTAGCACTAGTCCACGTGTGGGCTCTCAGGAAAATTAAGCTGTGTTAATGAAGACTGTGAATTTAGAAATCAGTGATGTTAGCTCATTTTTTTTTTCTCGGTTCATTGAATAACCCAAACTGAAGCTACTTTAATTCAGAAGGAATTTTAATTTTTGAAGTGTAGTATCCCACACAGAAATTTAATGAGGCAACCCAGTTAATGCCTACCTGCTATGAGTGCTTCTGTGACAACTCCCTCTGAAAAAAGACTGAAGCAAAACCCAGTGAAAAGGACATAGGTACACACATGTATGCCATGGTGCAGCCATAGTAAATGATCCAGTCAAGCACTGGTGTGAATAGTCACATCCAAATGTGAAAGGTTTTTGTGTTCATGTAGCACCTAAGATACCAGAAGTTATTATGAAGAACAGATCAAAGCAGCTGAACTAAATTGTTACATGAATGCAACAGGAGACTGTGGAGATTCTTCCCAAAAACACACTTTATACCTATGAGACAGAGAAAGGAAATAAGAAGCATAAAACCCAGTCCAATCTCATGATGAGTTGTTATTTTCTTTCAGAATAAACAAGACCTCTCTGCTACCAGCAAGACCTTCCTTCAAACTGTTGGGAATCTTTATGCATATTTGAGAAAATCCCTTGGATGGAGGGGTTGCATTCTAGTGTACACATGCGTAATAAGATATAGCTTCTCCTCCTAAGGAGTTTGAGGAGTGAATCTCTGTCATGTTAAACACATTTATGTCTTGTGTTAATAAGAGCTTGCTGCGTTGAAACTTGTGTTATTCTTGATCTTACCTACTCCAGGTATTTTTGTGAAGAAATGCATGTCTGAATGGGCCTCTTGGCCTCTTTTTCTGTAAAGAGATAAATGGACCCTTGTAGGATGCAATTAGTTTAGTCCTCCAACTAGTTGGATAGAACTTCCTAGAAGGACTTGTTTCTCCCCCTTGTCTGTAAAGGGCATCAGTCAAAAAGTACTGGTAGAATTTATGTTATCAGTTTAAAATATCTAATAACTCAAACTAATACAAAGTATCTATGCTGGGAAACAAAACTAAAATAACCTAAAGACTAAATATTACAACTGGTAGACTGATCCAGAACAGCTGTGCCTACGTGTTCGAGATATTTCACTTGAAAACTAGGTACCCATGTTGATCCATATACTGCAAGCAATATCATATAACACTGTTGATTTATTTTTGCTCGTACTGATCTTCTGGTCAAAGTGATGTATTAAGCTCACTGAGCTAAGTTGTATAAAATAATTATGCGAGACAAAGCATCAGTTTAATTCTTAGTACTATAGGTCAAGGGTGGAACGTATTCTTGAATAAGGTACCAAACTTTGTGTTTTGCATAGTTTCTCAGAGTTTCGGTTTAAAGGTAAGATAAAGTTGGGAGCAGATTTGGAGAGAATTAGAGTGTTTATGGAAAGAAGATTAACTTTTCCTTTAATTTCCCCTCTGTTTCCTTAGCCTATTTTCACTGTAGATGATGTTATGCTATCTAGACCTCCAGGTTTTAAGTCTCTAGTGACAGAATCACAGAATCACAGAATGGGTCGGGTTGGATGGGACCACAGGGTTACATCTGGTCCAGCCTCCCTGCTCAAGCAGGGTCCTTCCAGAGCACATGGCACAAGATTGCGTCCGGACAGTTCTTGAATATCTCCAATGGGGGAGACTGCACAACCTCTCTGGGCGAGGTTCAGTTCTTATAAACAGTTACTATAAACTGTCATTAACAGGTCTTAAAACAGTTCTTATAAAGCGCTGTAAAATCCGGTATGTTCATGTCCTTTTTGCAAATATGACAATGACAATACTAGAGAGATGATTATGTTCCTGTATAAAATAGGTTCCCAGCAATCTTTATTTTAATGTGTCTCATTTTCATACCTTGATGTCTTTAAAACATCTGAATCACGCATTAGTACAACACTTATAGATGAAGTAACAAGCCTATCCTATGTTACATCTAATAAAAATTCCTTTTTTTCATTTTTTAGTTAAGTATTTCTGGAATCTACAAAGATAGCATGACAGACAGCTAATATTATTAAGTGGAAACATCAAAACAACTTGCTCTGTTCTACTTAAGGAAAAAAGTATATTAACAGTGCCTCCTGAAATCCTTGAACAGAAGATGTTTAAAATAAATAAAAACTAATTAAAAAATCCTAACAATGTTTTTGATACAAGGATGTTTAATTTTCCAGTGAAAAGTATTAAACATGGTTGGTTAACACATTGCGATTCTGAATGGTAAAAGAGCAGCACTGAATGGTGCAGGGGTTCTAGACAGCAGCTAATGGAGAGAGGTGGCATAAACCACTATAGGGAGTTTCTGAACAAGAATGTCTAGATAAACATTACTGGCACTGGACAACATATGTTTCTAGCAAAATTTTTGCTAGAAATATATGGAAAGATTTTACTATGATTGAACCCAACAAAAGCTCATTCTGGAAGACTGCCCTTGAGCCTTTTGACAGCACAGACTGTCTTCACAGAGATTCACAGCAATCCTTCAATTTCAAATAAATATTTTAATACCGAGAGAATTAGTTTTTCAAACGAGAATTTTTTACCAGTCAGTTCAACAGCTGATAACTAGGCTCTGCTCCCTCTCTGTAATTTTAATTGCTTAGTAAAGGAATATATTTGTAGTGAAAAAGAGTTGAATCAAACAGCCGGAAGTTGTTTATTTGCTTTGACACCTGTGAGGAATTTAAAATGAAAATTAATTTAGCTCGTATTTGAGTCAATATAATTAATTATTTTGTATTCATATGTTGACAATGCCGTATTTCAGTGTACAAGGAAGTGTACAACAATTTGCATGTACAACTTCATTTTTTGGGGTGAGATTCTGACATCCATAACTGACATCTATAGCTATGTAAACATAGGCATCTGATGTGGACTTCTTGAGTCTGTGCAGTCAATGGAGAGAGACACATCCTACTTAGTGCTAGTGGACTGGCTGTTTCTAACCACTGTAATCACTTGGAAGTGTGCAGCACAGAGTGGTTGCATAGCTTAGATCATTTGAATCTTGCCCTCAAGAACATGTAAGTTTGATGGTAAAACATTTGCACCCTAAGGGAAGATTGTCATGGTTTAACTCCGGCCAGCAACCAAGTTCCACACAGCCACTTGCTCGTCACCCCAACAGTGAGACTGGGGAGAGAATCAAAAGGGTAAAAGCTAGAAAACTCAGGGGTAGAGATAAAGACAGTTTAGGAGAGAAAGCAAAAGTCACACATACAAGCAAGGCAAAACAAGGAATTAATTCACTGCTTCTCATGGGCAGGCAGGTGTTCAGTCATCTCCAGGAGAGCAGGGCCCCATCACATGTAACAGTGATTTGGGATGACAAAACTTCATCACTCCAAACACCCACCTTCCTCCTTCTTCCCCCGCACTCTGTATACTGAGCATGATGTCCTATGGTCTGGATATCTGGACAAACTAACCCTTTGGTTGGTTTGGGCCACCTGTCCTGGCTGTGTCTTCTCCCAACTTCCCATGTACCCCCAACTTCCTTGCCATCGTGGCAGTACGAAAAACAGAAAAGGCCTTTCCCCTGTGCAGGCCCTGCTCAGTAATAATGAACATATCTCTATATTATCAACCCTGCGTAGCACAAATCCAAAACACGGCCCCATATTAGCCACTGTGAAGAAAATTAGCTCTACCCCAGTTAAAACCACCACAAACATATAGAGACAATTCAGAGCATATTTCATGACTACCAAAAGGAAAGTACAGAAATGGGTCACTCCTACCCTGTGCCTCAGGGAGCTGTATTTACAAGTGCACCACTGTGCACCACCCATAGATGTTATCAGAAGGTAAAAAACCTCTGAGTTTTCTGGACTCCAGCTCAAGCTCATTGATTTGCTGTTCCCTGCTGCCTTTCAGATTCCTCTAGGTTCTGAATTCCTCTGTAGAGAGAGGCTACGTGGCAGATGCTTCAAAAGTGCCATTGGAACAGTTCACAGTGGTAGATGCAGTGCACACGATGAGTCAAGCAGATGCTCACGACAAGAAAAGCTCTTGTCTCAGCTGTGTACACAAATTGTACTGGAATACATGAAGAGAAGCCATATGTAAAAAGATCCTACAGTTGTTGTTCAGATGAGAAATTTTCTCTAATAATTGCATCAATCCATAAAAGGTTTAAACTATTTGGGATTTACACTGCGGTTTTTTCCCCCTCTTTTTCCATAAATATTAAATAGACCTTGAGTAAAATAGATTATCATTTCATAGAAAGAGAAGAAAATCTTCCTCTACATACAGAACAACTCATGTCCGAGAAAAAAACATCTCCTGATAAATAGGCAGTGTATTAAGTTAGATTTTCTCATTTATATGTGTGTTTGAAATAATTCTGAGCTTACACATTTAAACTTGTGTGGATGTGAGAGTAATGCTCCATCACCTTCACTTGTCTGCTGGCAATTAAGAGGTACAGATACATACTGTAGTTATGTGCTAGAGAATTTTGTCAGAGAAAATACATTCTGTATTTTAAAGAAATCAGAGACATAGTCTTTGCGGGGATTTTTAAACTCTATTTGTGTCTTACATTTTCTAGCTACTTGTGCAAATGACTTTAAAAAGCCTTCATTATAAAAAAAATTTCAGAACTGTAGCCATGATGCATGTGCAAAACCACTTATGAGAAGTCAGCCTTAGTTTCCGGCACATCTAATGGTAGCTTTAGTTTACATTTCATGACATTATTATGATCAGAAAGATTCAAAAATGGGATTTTGGGGCGGCTATATTAATACTTGTTGAACTGCACCAAGTCTGATTAGCCCATAATCAATCACCTGTGTTCAAAGCTGCCTTTTTTTTTTTTTCCCCGACGTGTTCACAGCATTGCAAAGTGAAACAGCAACAGGAGCAAAATCCCTTGTTTTGGTGGTCCTGCGGAGAGAGCCGTTCTTTCTGTTGCTGTATCCTACGTTGCCACCCAGTGGAGAAGACTGTAACTTCTCCTGGTCGCAATCCCAGAAGTGAGAAGCCTTGTCAGAGAATCATAGATTGTCCTGAGTTGGAAGGGACCCACAAGGATCATTGAGTCCAACTCCTGACCCTGTGCAGGACACTCCCAGAATCACACCACGTGCCTGAGAGTGTTGTCCAAACACTTCTTGAACTCTGGCAGGCTGGTGCTGAGACCACTTCTTACCCCTTGGACAGCAGCCCTTTATTCTGCAAGCAAATACTTGAGAGTGGTCTTTTTGGGGAAACATTGATTGCTTTTGTTATTTTCAGTTGCTCCGGTGTTTGCCCCTTCTTTCTACATGTTTTCTGAGTTTGACCAATGTGCTAATGCCATATAACATGGAACAACAATGCAGTTCCGTTTACATTAATGTAAAAACTGATCAACATGGGAGTGGATCAGAGCTATGATTTGCAACAGCGCCTTGTATTTTAGGAAAAAAAAATTATGTTATTTTTGACTTCCTTTAAGTTATGCCATGTGCTGTTAAAATCTCTTCTAACACAAACATCTTTTGGCCTTAGCTATGTTTAAACAAGCAGCTCCCAACTTTGAGGAAAGAAAAACAAACCACCCAAACTCCAAACCTGTTTTCCACTTCATATTACTGAATTTTCTGACTCATTCTGTACTTATTTCATCTGAGTGTTTGCAAATGCTGTACAAAGCTAATATAGGCAAGTGTTGGCAGCCGCTGGTATTTAAGTAGTGGATCATGAGGAAAGACTCTGAGTATTTAACAAAAGGAGGACAGAAGAGAAGGTTGAATTAGAGTACAGAAAAAAAAAAAGGAAGGGCACTGATGATTCTGAGGAAGAGAGATATGGATGGAAATGACCAGTAGCTTCCGTATCAGAAACAATCCCTGAATAGCCATCACTTTGCCCTGGTCCACAACCCCTACAGTGTCCAGAGGAGACCAAACACAAATGGAGGAAGATATCTGGTAAATCCTTTTTCTTTGGAAGTCTGTAGGCCATTGCTGTGACAAAGGTCAAGTTACCAAGCAAACAATTTCAAAGAGTGCTTCCTTTTTTAGAAAGATTAAAAGCAGCAGAAGCTCGGTGTCTTCAAGTTGTCCCTCACATTTGCAGCTGAAAAGAAGCCTCCTTACCTAGTCTATTACCTGGTATCTCAATATTTCAATTTCTTCCACCAAAGACTTATTTGAGAGAGGGAAGGAGAGGAGAGCAGGGCTGATTCTGCCTGCAAATGCTCATGGAGGGTGTTTAAACTTCTTGTGAGAGATTCTGCTTCTTTAAAGCCTTCTTTAACATTAACATTTTCCTTTTATCAGTCTTTCTACCAGTCTTCTACTGATGAAACCAAGTTGTAGCAGATAAGGCAGAAACTTGAGAGAATATAAACCTATGTCTCTGTATTTTTGTCATTGTTTGCCATGTGAGTAGAGAAAGCCAAAAAACATGCTATTATTTATCATTTTCAAGGTAAAAATGTGCATGAACTGCTGCAGTTCAGGATTCCAAAGGGAAAAAGAAAGATGATATTTTTTCACCTTGTGTATAGAACTTCTGTGGTTAGTCAGGGCTCAGAAACACAGAAGAGCTTGCATTAGGAAGGGGCTTCTGGAATTGCTGGTACAAACTTTAGTAGCAAGTCAAGGCCATAAATTAGAATATTTAGGACACTGTCAAGCTGAGTCGCATTTTCAATGGCAGATATTTCAGTAATTTTTAAAACAGCCTATTCCAATATTCAGCTGTTCAGGTGCTTTTTCTTTTTGTATATCTAGACAGCATTTCCCACGAGCAACTTGTGCATGTTAGCTCTTGTTTTGTCACTGTGCATCCTTGTTGAAAAGATTATACCCTCCTTCTCTGTACCTATAATTTAGGTATTTTTATAAAGTGTGTAGGGAGATCCCCTCTCAGCCTGGTCTTTCCCAGGCTGAAGGAACACAATTCATTCATCCTCTCTTTATATGTCAAGTGCTCCAGCTCTCTTAATATCTTGGTGTCATCTTAATGGATTCCCTTTTCTTTTCAGGCCCGTAAAGGCCCATATATTGCTGTGACATTTGCAATTACAGTTTTGGTTTGTGTTACATTCTCTTTTTTCCCCTTCAATGCTCTATCTGTCTTGAGTGTAATTTGGAGAAGGTAGCAAAAGCACACCCTGAAATCCACTGCTCACCTTTTAAAAGACCTCTGTCACGCTTTGGATATAGATCTGAGTATTTTTCTAAGATCAATCATTATTCTATTTTATTTAATTTCCAGAACTAGTTACATAATTATTCAGCTTTCAGACTATTTTTATTCTTATATATTCTTTAAGATTGCCATACAGCATAAGCTTGCGAGATTTGGGCTTAATTTCTTTGTTTTGTTTTCCTCCTATGTTACTATAATCAAAGCTGTGTAAATTGTGGCCAGATATTATTAATGTTTGATATACAGATATATATACCAAATGATTAATAGAGAAATTAAGAAGTCAACAGCTGAGATTTGGGAGAGTTCTCAGAGGAGCAAAAAAATCCCACCCATTGTAAATCCTGAGTATATGTGCAGAAACTTGAGAGAGATTCATTCCTCCTAAATTATGGACTTGTTACTCTCTTTCTACTTGAAGAAGCAGATACAGATGCATCTACAGTAGCATTTTAATTTGAATCAGTGTGCTTTTGACATAAATCTCTCAGTCATCTCTAGTTACTTCAGTTCATGTTGTGGAACAGTCTTGGGCCAAATAAACAGGATTCATTTTAGATGAAACTAAACGATAAGGTGTGCCTGAAGATCGCACGTAACACGCCCTGACTGGTAATGGGCATTCAGTCTCTTGGGATTAAAATAGATCTAATCAAATATTCTCTCCGCTACAGATATCTGTAGTGTAGATATTGGGCCTCAAGCATCAAGCTCTTACAGAAAAAAAAAAAAAATCTGTAAATTTGTGATTACGTAATTTAGCTACTTGCTAATATTGGATGCACCTTGGCTTGTTACGGCTCACCACAGGGAGTTGTGCATGTGTGTGGGAGGAAGGGAGACTGGTAGGAAAACCAGCGTACAAAACCTGGCAAACATAGCCACATGAGGTGAATTGTCTGGATTTCATTAAAAAAAAACAAAAGGGAGGGTCAGTGTGTGATATATTTGTATTCAGCCTATATTGCCTGTTCATTATTCTAAGACTCATGATTTTAATGGATTATGTAACAATTAACATTCTTTTTTTTTTACAAGAACCTTGTTGGCACTTGTATTGAGAAGGGAATTGTTAAATTATGTGCTTGATATAAAGGCTTGTGATTGTTTGAAATAATCATGTTTATAGCAACACAAACCTCTAATGAGGCATGATGAACTGGGACATCTACTTCAATGGAGGAAAATAAAGTGAAACACTTTTCCTCCAAACAGAGTACATGCTCTGTTGTTTCGGTGGGACAATCATCATGTACAAAGCAGTGTATTGGGATGTTTTTCAGCCTTAATTGCCTGTCAGTTACAATTAGAGGTGTTAATGTAACTGTGAAATGCTACAAATTACTTGTGGCTTTTGCTCCTTATGCATTCTCAGGCTGTGTTGCACAAAAGGATATCAGAATGACTGAGATCTCTTGCTGAGCCTGTTATTAAGATTTGCTTGTTCTGCTCCCTTGGTACAGTTATTCACTCAGTGTGGATTCAGTATTATGGGTGTAAAGATGCCTGCAGCAGAATGGATCCTTCAAACATAAAGGGAAAAACGTTCGTGTATTAGGCATTTCTTCTGAAATAGCTGGAGCTATAACAGCATTTTTTATAGCTGTACTGGTTAGAAGATTACAGTTTTTAACCAAAGTTGTTACTGGTATGAATGCATATAATTTTCAAAATCTTACAGGTGCTTACTGATTTATGGTGTTTCAACATTATTTTTCTATTGTACTTAAGGAGCAGATGTATTCAAAATCCTGCCAGTGTAATCGTCTAGAACAAAGGGATCATCTCAGCAGAATGACACAGAAATTTTTGACTCTTGGAGGAAACATGAACTTGAAAGGGGAGGTCTGAGGACAGTGTATTTGCTAGTCTTCTCATTTCATTAAGCAGTATCAAAAGTTTATCTGGTCCAACACTAATAAATAAACCAAATCAAATGAACAATAAATCAAATGAACACTGTGATACTGTACTCTGTGAGAGAAAAGGAAGAAATGCAGGGAATTCACAGAAGGGTGGCCGAATGCTCTTGGTAGGTTAGATTTGATTTTCTTCCGCTACTGAAAACTACCGAGTGCAGCAGTCATTCAGTGAACCAATAGACTTATTTCATCTTGTTTTGAAACAGCTGCTTTGCATTTCTGCAGTCTTAGAGATTGCATTGCTTTTTGAAAGGGCAAATGTCTCTGACAGTGGATTGAACTCCCTAGTGTTTACTTCAGAGCTGGAAAAAACCTCACACTTCAGGATGGTTTTATCCTATTGCCTGAAATCTTGGAACATTGAAGAAATTGTACACAGTCAGGGACACTTCAGTTTCGTCACCAAGTGATGGATGACTAGGTAAAGTGACAGATAATCTGTATGTTCAGTTTTGAAGTATATATACTGCTTAGTGAAGGAATTTAAAATATCACTCATCATTATTGTTTGTTTCTTTGGATTAAAAACTGATTACTGAAGCCCATTATTTATGAGATAACATTTTAAATGGGATTAATCCAGATGAAATAGCTTCTCCTAAATACTTTTGTTTTTTTACTTCTACAGTACAAGCATCCCGCTAAAATAAATATAAATTTTAAAGACTGTAAAGCCTGCCAATGCTTATAAGGGGAGATGTCAGCATTTGAAAATACTTTGAAAATAGGAGAAAAGTCTTCAAAGTCTTTATTAGTCTTCAAAGGCAAAAAGGCTTTTTTAATTTTCTTGGAAATTTTGAGGGCAAACGTTTTTTATGTTAGGGAAGTTTTTATCTTATACCATTTTTCTCCCCAAAACAAGTGTGCAATTGGCTAAAATTATGTAATAGTTAAAAATTGTAAATAAATTATTGTTTGCAACAATTTCTCATGTTTAAGCCATGAGATGTAATAATAAAATTGGCAACTGCTAAGACTTTATTTTTTGCATAATGACAAGTATAGATTCTTTTAGAGATCTAACGACCCTGACATACATACCTATATTCTTTGTGTGTGTACCGACATGTGGGACAGGAAAAAAGAAAATTCTATTAACTGAAAGCGTTAACGTATTCTCCAAGCAGGCTAAAAAGATTGTATCACTAGTACGTGACATAGTATGTGAGTGAAATCTAACATGATACTTACCAGCAAAAACTTAATTAGATAGGTATGTCAATCCCGTGTGTGTGTGTGTGTGTGTATGTGTCAACTTAGTATAGTATTAAATACCAAGTAGCAAATTTGTCAGACCTACAACATGTAATAATTAAAATTGCCTAATATTGTAGAATTTTATCTCGTAGCAGTTTGATTTTCAGTACTTCTTAGCTATAAGAAAGTGTTTTGAGGGCTGGACTGCAACGCTAACACTGTCACCACAAATACAGATTATGAAATATTTTTCTTGCTGAAGGGAAACGTTTCTCAAATTGGAATCTCTGCACGCCTGGCCTGTGGGAAAAGAAGAAAGCTGAACCTTTTTCTGTCTAAAATATCTTGGAGATGAAGCTTTCGTGTTTGCTACTTTACATTTCTAGTCTAGTCAGTGAAGTGGATTTAGAGACTAAAAAAATACATTTTAATGCTGCCACAACATGGTGGATTATGTGCTTCAGTTACTGGTCTGCAAACACTGGGAATAATGGAGCATGGTTTTAACATGGGCTTTAGGCATCTGACTTTGGGCTTTTTCATAGGCTAATCTCCTAAACAGCAGCCAGAGCTGGACAGACTCTGCAAGAAGGTGATTGGGACTCCCTGAGTTAAGCTTCTTCTCTAAGCAGCTCTTGTGGAGATGCAGCCACCTTTCTCCCACAATAATATAGGAAACCTTGCCCAAATCCCTCTGATTCATCTTTCTTGCAGGCTTCCTTTCCTTTGACTTTGTCATCTGCTTAACTCAGACAAGAAAAAGGCATTTTGGGAGGTAAATGCAGTCAGAGAAGAATTGCTGAAATCAAAGGAACTACTTAAGTGTGTAACCACACATACACAAAAGTACTTGCAAAGCTGGAGTGTTAGATAATGAAGTTTTTGAGGAATATGCTCTCTGTTTGGCAGAGTTATTTGTTAAATAAATAGTAACCAGACAGCACTACTTTGTCAATCAGTAACTGCAGTATTTCTTTTCGTGTTTGTGTTTAGATAAAAATGTATTTATGCCGAAGCTGTTGCAAAGACTGACTGAGACTTTAAAAATGGCATAGCCACTCAAATATTTCACATGTGCTTTTTACCAAGGGATGACAAGTTTTATTTTTGTGTAAAGGGTCTTATGATAAACAGAAATAACTATGCTGCTGTATTTCATAGATATGGCTGATTTTTAAAAGAATTTTCAACTATATTTTCACATCAACATGAGGCAACATAAAGCCATTAGTTCTTTTTATTTAACACTACTTGTTCAGATACTGGACAGTTACACTTGACCCATTTCTGATCTCTAGAGAAGAAGGTGATTAACTGCAGCTTTTGCTCTCCTTCTTGATTGTAGCTTTCTAGAAACAAGCTATAAAAAGGCCTATTCAAGGGAAAGAAAGAAGGTCAGGCACTCAATCAGACTGTAAGAGCTGGGATTACTGTCAAAATGGAAAATCTTCTCTATAAAATAATAACTTTTTCTGTAATAGTTTTTTCTATTATTAATATAAAATTAGAATAGATTTTTTTTTTTCTCATTTGAATCTGTAATTCAGCTATTAACCTGCTGATGGAAAGAGCAAGTTAAGCTGTGAGAGACCAATGGCACACACCCTGAAATAGAATGGAAGGTGCAGCATTGGTGGTTTCTGGGTTTTGAGTATTTGTGTAGGATCCCTAATGGCTCATGGAGTGGAGAATAACACTAAAATTTTTAAATTATCTTGGCATAGCATAGAAAATATCTGAAAAAAATGAAATCCAATAGGGAAAACTCCAGTGAGCAGTAGGTAGACAGAAATAAATGTCGTGAGCTTACTGGGTTACCTGATTAGGTAACAGCTCTCCAAGGAAAGGTGAAGAAGCTGTGCTGCATCACCGTCAGAGTGTATTCCAAGAGAGATGTGCTGCTGGGAAAGAGGCAGGCATGTATCACAGGATGCCAAACAGTTGTGTATTTTCAACTCTATCAGGACACAGAAAGGGTCAGCCTGGCTAGCGTGGCCAGCCAGGGTAAGCATGGCATGGAAAGAGCAAGTTCCTGCTGCGAGCTGTGTGACACTGTTCATGCAGCAGTGTTGGGCTGTGGCACACTCACAGAGTTAGGGGTCTGTTTAGTTGTTCGTACTTTCATGTCATTTTGTTATGATATTGGCACCATAATACTGACCAGTGTTGCTATAAAAACAGAAAACAGAAGAGGATTACTGTGGGACAGATATAGAAGTAACACTGGTTATGTCAGAGATAAATCATGATAGTTATGTCTGAGAAATGTGTAGGCTTCACATATCTCAGGTCCATCTAATTTATTCTGGCAACCCTCCATTTACTTCACATTAAATTAAGTGTCTCCATAATGGCATTAATAGGTAAGGCCATTCTCTCTCTGCAAAGGCAGAAGTCTTCTCTTAGTTCTCTGATATGCACGACAGTAAAGGTGCAAATTGGTGTATTTTGGTAACCAGTTATTATTACATAGGCATCTGCACAGGACAGAAAAGTCTTAATCTGATTTAGGATAAAATTTGTAGTTACTTCTTCACATTCCCTTTACAGAAGAAAAAGCCAGCAGGAATCCTGCACTGTCAATGGTTCCTGATGAACAGGACATGAAGTCCTTTGAAGTCAGCCATGGCTCAGGGATTTTACAGCTATATAGTAGATGAGTATGCTGAGGTTGTCACACGGTCATAGGTTGGTTGCAGGGGCCTCTGGAGAACAGTCTAGCTCTCTGCTCAGAGCAGGATCACCTAGGGCTGGTTTCTCAGGGCTCTATTTTGTCCCACATTTTCCTTAGGCTTTCTTTTGCTTATGATGTTCCTGTAGAAACTTTCCTTCTTGTCCTTTGTGACTCTCTCCAGATTTAACTCCAGGTGGATTTTGGCTTGCCTCCATCCCTGCACCTCATCTCTATATTATATGTGTATATATACTATATATGTCCTTGGTGCCTTGATCCTACTTCCGCCTCCTACAGACTTTCTTTTGTGTTTGAGGTTAGATGCTCCTTGTTCATCCATGGAGGCCTCCTGTCTCTTTTGCTCGATTTCCTGCCCAAGAAAGTGGACTGTTCTTGAGCTTGGATGAGATGAACCATCTTTTTTGGACCTGGCCTTTCCCCAGAACCATCTGCCGTGACAATTGTCCAAGCAGATCTGTGAAATGGCCAGAGTCTGCTCTCTCTTCCTTTCTCCCCCGTTAAGCAGGGCTCTCAAGAATAATAGAAAATACATTTAAAGCTACTTTGAAGTTGTTAAGTGTCATACCTGAGAGCTGAGCTTCAGTCATTGCCACACAGCTTGCAGAATGTTGAGTCTGTGTCCTGTTCTTGTGCTACCATCAACCTGACTTTTAATTTATATACCGCATTTATGTACCTCATGTCCATTCCTGGTTTTGAACGGTGTGTCCGTATGGAAACGACCATCTTCCCTTAGCCTGTGTGTGGCTCTCCTAAACTGAAGAAGCTCTTCTAGGGCATATCTTCCCTGCTCAAAGGAGTGCAGTGCAGAAAGTTCCTAGCTGAGCTGGCATGTCCACCCTTCACTGTATGAAGGTGCGAATCCCTGGCAGCAGCGTAGCTGAATATTAAGTTATACCTACCAGTGCTCATTCTGCTTTTACAGTTGAAGATCCTGTTTTCATGGCTGCAGCATTTGGTAGCTCGCTGTGATTATGTGATCAAGTGCACTTGATAGGGTAAAGAATTTCTGTTAAGTACATAAACCTAATCTTGGGAAAAATGTAAATAGCATGAAGTGTAATGATACAAAGCTTTGTCACTTAACTTCTGACTCCTACTCTACTTGTATTAACCACCCATGACAATCTCTGGTACAAATACCAGACACGTGATGAAGGCAAACTGGGTACAATAAAGTAATGTTTACATTTCCATTATGAAATCATATCTATGTGGCATGAGCTGGATGAGTTTATCTAAAATATACCTATTTGGCTATCCATCAAAGCGGTTTTAGAGCACTTTAAAGATTCTTCTTTTTGTTTTAGGTTTAATATCCATTTCAGACCTCAATACCATTAATTTATCACAAGGTATTTCGTTACAATGCACATTTGGTTCACAAGAGGAATAATTCCATTTTTATTGTATTGATACACTTGACATAATTAAAATCAAGATCCAGGGTTTTTTTTCAAGTATATCCTCCATATTTTGTAAGCTGTGAAAGAGACTTGAAAGTGATTAGAGTGATAAATCCATAAGTTAGGATTTTTTTCCTTAGGAAGCTCAGTGTCTCTTTCTTTCTGTTAAAATCTTGTCCTTTTTGCTCTTGCTGTCACAGAAAACAACATGAGTTTTTCTCAGCACCTTTACTAGTAAGTAGATGACATACATATGATTAATTTGAGTTTTCAAATTACTGTTGGTAAAAAATATTAAAAGATGAAGAATCTTTGAAGGCAGATGAAATAAACACAAAAATTATAGAATTTAAATGTCAGTCTTGGGAAGGAAATACTAAATGCAATAACACATATGAATATTCAATTAAACTTTAGAAGGGATTCTGAGTATTTTCTATGTAGTTACAAGGAGCAAAGTTTATAGAGTAGTAAAGTATTACCTGAAAAATTGCTGGCAGTGAAAAATTATGCCTAAATCACATATTTGAGAATATTAATATTGAAGTTGGTGATTTATCAAACTGTGGACAACAGCTTTTACAAAAAAGAAAATCTATGTGAGATACTGAAATGTGCTCAAAAGATTCCTATTAAAATATTAGTTTGTCTGAAATCTTTACATTTTGAAATTTTCATACCCCTTTGTTTAGTCCATATTTTTTATTAACTTAAGATCATTTTGGGGTATAGTGCACTACATTACTCTTTGTTTTTTGCTATTATTATTTAGATTTTAAGCTATAGGTTTGTCTTTATTCTAGAAGGTATTTTCAGTCACTAATTACAAAAGCCAGACAAGCAAATACTGAGTGATAAGTTTCAGTTCTTAAACTCATTTGCCTTATCTTCCTCCCATTCGTCTTGCCAATTGAATCTATTCCCTTACCTAGATAGAAACAAATTTCAATACGAACTATTTCCTGACCGTTTTCCCAAAATACTAATTATAATATCAAATAATAAAGTGCAGAAAAGAAAAAAAATCAAATACCTGCAAATTATCAATCTCCATGATGTTCTTTTATTTAAGTGTATACGAATATTGGGAATGTCTATAAACAGTTGCCTGTGTAGAGCTGAAATAGCAAAGGGTATAAATTTAATTATTTGTGCATAAAAGTAGCTACTTATGCATTTATGCCTGTATGTAAATTATTTACATATTATTTATGATGAAGCTTGTAACTGTCAAACATGCAGAATGGGGATCTATACTAGGTTCCATAAATTTTTGTATGAACTGTGTTTTAAATTCATCATTTGAGCAACGGGGTTAATAAAAATGCCTCCCAGATTCCCATATCAGCTGTTTTCTTCCTCCCTGGCAATGTTGTAAAACCGCAGTGCACCTACTGCTGTTGTGCAGCACTCACAAGAGCTATCTTTATATCAACCTACAATAATTCAGGCTCACCTCACGGAAGTTTTTTGGAGGGAGTACAGGTGGACATAGCATCACCTAAGTTTATCTAAATGATGTTAACGTGAAGAACCTTTAATTAACTCTCCATAACTGTGCTGAATAACTTACCAGATACAATTTGTTTTGAAAAAAAAAAAATGGTACAAATCAGATGGACCAAGCAGAACCAGAATGGTTATATATGTGTATATATATATATATATATATATATGTATATGGTCCAGCACCACTGATTGGCTCCCAAAATCCTTGGAGAAGGGTGACGTGTTCAACAGGATGCCACACCCTAATTAAAGCCCAGGCCAGTTAAAGCAGCCCAGTGTCTGATGATCTGGTCAGTGAATCAGCTGTGGTCAAGCTTAGCTCCAGTCATTGGATGGAAGTGTGCTGAGGAAGAGGCACAGTTTGAGTTGGAGTAGAACACAGGTGGTACGGCAAAATTACAGAGTGGGATTTAGAGAAAAAACAGAACTAGAGACTATTATTATGTTGTAGCAGGCAAGAAAAACTGTGCGTGTGAAGATTTTTCACTACTGCTCATTAGGGGGACAAAAGATGAAAGATACCATAAGACAGATTATTAAAGGGACAAATGGACTAACTGTATAGAATGAGGGAAGAAAAGGAAAGGAAATTCATTTGAATAAAGCCCAGCAAGTCAGCATCTGTGTTGAAGACCACTGTAGAGTGGCAATAATTCTTTAAACCATTCTTTAAATTCTTTAATTGCCTTAAATGTGGCATCCTTTCGTGGTTTTAACTAGCCTTCTGCATCTGAAACAAGAGGTCACATCCATATTTTTAAAACTACAGGAAACTCTGAGTAATTAATTCAACTTGTCAACATCTTGTGGAGTTAAACATACATAAGCTGTCTATCACTGTTTCCCAGGGAATATCAGAGAAAAAAGAAATGCAGGAAATGCAGAGGCTGTTGAGCAATTTTCATAACTAAACAGTCAGTGATAACTACAATGTGCAGCCAACCAAATATTTACCCTTTTCCTTAAATATTTGTATGAGATAGTATTTCATAATGACTGTTTTCTTTCTTCCTATTCAAAGATTCCTAAAAATAGGAAGAAATGGCCTGGTATATATTTCAGCACTCATTTGGTACATTAACTCTCTTTTATTAGCCAGGTCAGCGAAAGCAGAATTGTGCATTACCTTGAAAAATGGAGGAGTTTCTTTCCTTACTGACCTCAGTCCTATTAATTTCCTTATCAGTTTGTATCTTTCAGAAGTAGCCTTTTGACAGTCATGTCAGCCTTTTCAAGTGCCTGTCTGCTCTGTTTGGTAGCATCAACTTTTGCCCTAGACCTTCATGAATCATTGAAAATGACCATTCAGTCAACTTTTAAAAATATATATCTTGTCAGAAGATTTTAAGAACATTATTAGTGGTGTTGACTATTTTACCTAAATATAGTAAAACACATTCCATACAGTAATTTAAGATATCTTAGGTTAACGTAGTTGTTCTGTGGATTTGCAGAGAGAAGTTTTTTCAAAAGGTGTAGAGCACCTAATTCTTTCCACAAGATACTCAATTTTTGTGTGTCTGTCTTTCCTGGAAGTCTTTTCCTAAACATAAATTCTTGAGTTTTATAAGAGTCATAATTTTTGCTTGGTTTGTTTGTTCCTTGTATTATTTTTTTGCTTGTAACCTTAAGGGTACCACCATGTGAATATTAATTCTTGTAATATACTTCAGGTGTGGGAGACGTGGGAAATGGGGATGCTGAACACATGAAGTGCAGCTGTCCCAGTGAAACTGGGTCTGACTCCAGCCCTGAATAATACATTCCATCTTAGCTGGGTTTGTTCTGATTTGAAGCAGTCTTTGATGATGTCAGGGTAAGTATGACAGGAAGGAAAAGGGAAGGATGCATTCCAGAAGTTAAAAAATTAATTTAATGATTTGTGGCTCATTTATGATAATTTTCCTACAGTATCCCCTAATGTTTCTTTTGTATCTGACAGAGCATGCTAATGACTGTGCCGTAAGCTACACTATGGAATTCTCCAGTGTTCAATCTCAGAAGAATTGCCCTTTTTCCTTTCTGCTTATAATGCACTAAATTCACAAGAGGATTAGGAGAGGGTACTCAGAACCCATCTGTGCTTCCACTAGCGTTACCTCCAAGGCGCCTTTATTAGTAACATGGTGCAGTCATGCATTTTAAAGACTGGTTTACCATTGATCAGTTGTTATTTTTTTATGTCTTCAAGCAATTCTGTATATTGATATGGCACCTGTCACTCTGCTATCCAAATACTAAACAATATTGAATGCTGCTAGGTCACAGTATAAGTAGCACTTTCAAGTCTTCTTCTGACATGAGAAACAGGGAAGGGTTGTGTCTGCAGTTTGCTTAGTTGCACGTTTTAAAATAGCAGTATCACTCTTAGGGATGCAAGCTGGCTTGAGGTTGTTTAAGAATGTAGAGTCAGGCTATTCTCAAAAAATATTTTGTGGATAAAGATGTGACACAGCTGGCCTTTCAGTGACCACTGGGATTTCTAGGCCCTTGCTTTACCCAGGAAAGGAGCTTACTAGTTTACTTAGAAAAGTTGCATTTTGCTATGTTACCCTCTAAAATCTGGCAGCATGGCATTAGAAGTATGGCAAGTAAATCCCTTCAGTGTCAGCATCCCAGTAAAGGAAGTATCATCAGTGAGATTTGTGGAAATTTCGTTATAGAAGTTCCTGAAAACTGAGCAATTTCCAATTTTCTTGCAGTGATTTCACTATTCTAACAGCAATGAAAACAAACCTATGCAAAAAGAAAAAAAAGTGTGTTAAACCCTATGTCTTTTAAATAGTCTCAAAATGGAAAGGTGGTGCTATGTTTTAAATATCCTCTTGTTATTCAAATCTCATCTTAAAATTAAAAATCTATGCCAAAATAACATTAGAACACTTCATGGTATTTTTAGTAAAATGTTAAACTGCTTTGGAATGTTGAGGGCAGCTGTTCTGGTACTTTCTGTATCTACACAAGGCAAAGATAAATAGATTAGCAAAATTTGCCTTGGGGCAGCCTAAAAATTTATAAATGGCATATTAAAATGTTGGGGGAGCAAAATGGTTATTGATACTTCAATGTGATGTTGCTCAAAAATTCATGTTATTTCTTCACAGTCCAATCTGTGTTGATCAGTGCTGATAGGATAATATCTGCTTCATATGAAACAGATGGAATCATGCATGTATGTGATAAGAAACAATCATTTCAGCATACTTTCTTCTGTAGATAATGTAATCCTCAGCATGAGAAATAACTGCATGATTTGCCCTTATATAAGGTCCCTCCTTTGTCCAGTTTACAGAAATTTTATGTACTTACTGTAATATATAAAATAGCTCAGGTGACTTAAGGTATAGAAAATATAAGTTTTATTTTAGAGTTGATTATGTTTTTGCTTTGAGGGAATTGGGGAAAATAGAAGCTATGTATATCCTGTGCCCAACATTTTGAAGTCTACAAGATTATTTTTAAAGGTGAAAATAATTATTTAATATATTGCAATTGAAAACAGAATGTAAGATACAGAATACTAGCTAATTTCAAGTCAAATTAATTTCCAGTCCATCACTTTAAATCCACATTCTGCCTATGAAAATGGAGAATTCAGTAGTTTTTGAACAATTTGATGGAAAAAAGACAGGATTGAAAAGAAATACTGAAAAGGCACTTTGAAACCTGAAGATAAATAAAAGAAATGCACTAAATGAGTAGCAGAAAAAAGTCAAGTTTTTAATTGTCTGTACTCACAATCAGAGATTGAATTTCAACAACTTTTGATACTTTCAGCTCCCGATAAAGTCAGTGCAAGTTTCTTATAATTGCACTGCAACAGTACAAACAGAACCTTCCAGTTTTGGTGGTGAAGTTCTGGAAATGCAAGTTTTATCCCTAAGCAGATAATTTTAAAGTCAACTAAAGTTAAACATCCGAGAGGGTTGGAAGTCAAATGAGTGCACAGCAGGGAACAAATTACAGAGACTGAGAAGAATTTGAACTAACGAAATAAGATCCTAAAGATGTTAAAATAAAGGGAGGAAAAGGAAGATCACAAAGGTAACAAGAAGTCCAAAGGAACCACGGCATGTCATGCAATGAAACAGGGTTGAGCTGAAACTTCTAAGAGTTAAATGTATGAGACAGGAGAATAACACCAGGAAATAAACATAAAGGAGAAAAGGTAACCTGTCAAACAGATCAAACATTGATTTACCTCTGAGTGACATATTTCATGCTATTTGGAAAAAAATACTTCTCTACATTCACTAGAAGACACAGAATAAATCTGCCTGTTTGTTCAAATGCATCCCTCCTCTGGCCTTAGTTGTATCCTCAGGCATATACAGGCATCTCAGCCTTGCTAATTCTGCTGAAAATATTTTCTACTACTCAAGCAAGGCTGTCATTTCTATCCCCCTGCCAGCTGGCCCTCTGCTGATATATTGAAATAACCTGTCATCTGAATGACAGCTGGCAGTAAGAGGACTTCTGGTGATGGAGTTGATTACTAAGCTTCATTGACAGAAATAAGTGTTTTTGCTCAGTCTTTCTTCAGCCTTCCTTCCGGGCAGAAGAATAAAGATAAATATTCATTGACAGACTTTGAGTTTAATGAGAATACTCAGCCACATGGATTTCTTTTTTCCCTTCTCTTCTCTCTTTATTTTAATGGATATGATTCTTGGGCACAGCTTCTAAATGCTTTAAAGGTGATTCCTTTCTCTGATGCTGTTTTTATCCTATAATAATATATATACATGCTATACTATATGTTAGTATAATACAGTTAAAGTTGCTTGGATTTTTTTTCTTTGTCTCTGAAACGTAGAAACAAAGCCTGAACTGTTATTATTTTATGCTTTCAGACAAAAACAAATGTTTCATTATTCAAGCTATAATACAGGGTATATTCACAGCCTTTGAAGGCAAGAAGTGACAATGGAAGATAAAAGGGAATTATATACTCTTTGCCACTAAAAGATGCTCTCAAAAATGTGCAAGCAGAGAGCATGTTAAGAAGGATATGGCTGCAATTATCAGTGGAACTTTAGACACTCTTTCCAATTACTTCAGCAGCTGATCGTAGATAAACAAATCCACAGATACACAGATAATAGTAATTTGAAACTCAGCAAAGCTGTGTCTTCCCTTGGCTACATATCATACTGGCAAGCATTGCATTAAAAAAAAACAACAACAAAACAAACAAAACCTGGTGTATAATTTTCAGGACTTTCTTCTTCTAAAGAAATGTCCAATATGTTTCTTTTTAAAATTGTTTCTCCTTCTCTCACATTCTTCTCCTTCAAAAAAATAGTTAATTCTTTCTTTTAACAATACTAGATTTCTTAAAAACCTTTCTAAAACTAAAGTGTTCAAGCAAATTCTTTGAAATGAGGCAGGTGGGAGAGACCACTACACGTGTTAAATCAGGATAGTGAGGAAGTCAGACCACAGATAGCAAGGACTATGCTGCAATGCAGAGGATAAACAGTTCTTAAGAAAGCTTAACTCCAAGGAAGTCTTCGTGGCATCATATAAACTGAAGTGAAATGTCTATTTTCGTATAGCACATACTTGTGAGGACTGAAATTTTCTCAGGTATTTTTTTAAATGAAAATAAAAGGTTTGGACACCAATAATGAGTTAATATTTTCAAGATCTTGGATGTTTTTCTGGGTATTCAATACAGTGTAATCATAGAAAGAGCAGAAGGAGAGATGACAATTTGTTACAATGCTCCTGCTAACAGCTTTGGCAATAACAGCTAAACCCAAAATACCCAAAGCTCTCCTAGAACTATCAGACTCACTTAGAAAACCAATGTTATTTCACACTATCTCTCTCATATACAGTTGCTTTAGATGCCTGATGACTGGAAGGAGTGTATATTTGATGTGAGCATGACTTTAAAAGGGACATTTGAAACTCTTAACTCAGTGCTAATTTTTAATTATTTTAATCACAGAACTAAATGTGAACAAAAAAGTATCTTCTAAACACCAGTGCACTTATGTTGTATTATATGTTGTAAAAATGTAATCCTTAGTATCAAAGACTTTTATCATCGAATCACAGAATCATAGACTGGCATGGATGGGAAGGGAGTTTAAAGATAATCTAGGTCCAACCCTCGCTGCCATGGGCAGGGACACCTCCCACTAGACCAGGCTGACCAATAAATGTGGCAGGAACTATAATCCAGAAGAAAGGATATATGGCTAGGAAAGTGTTGGTCTTATGAGTATGCATTAAATCATTGTACAGCCTTTTGTAAGGCACTTTGCCTTTCTCTGATTCCCCACATAAGAGTAACATCACTTACCTAGCTGCCTAATGGGGATATAATGAATATAAATTAAATCATGCTTCTAAAGTATTCTGAGAGATCATTACTGTGTTAGTTATCATGAGGATAGTCAAAACTGGGTGAGCAAAATTTTACAGAGCGTTGTCAGTTGATATGAGGAAAGACAGGATAAAATTTGTCATCGGGTTCTTAACTTCATACACCCTTGTCAGACTTTGCAAGCAGACTCAGGATAACGTGTGATATTTCTTATCTGGACATAGCAAGCTGAATGAGGAACAGATTGTCAGCCTAATATATGTATCACAGTAGCCCCAGGGCAGAGCAAATCTTTATGGTCAATTTATGAATGCCTGAAAGGTTTAGCTAGGAATGAAATAATGCAAACTGGCAACCTTAACTGTATTGTAATTTCCCAGTTTAAAATCTTTCTTGTTAGAATGAATCAGTTTGGCAGTGGTAGCACGGAACTGATTGTATTCTTAAACCCTCAGAACAGTCATCACTTTTGCAGTTAACACTGAACGAACTTTTAATGCATTTATTCTGATAGTTCATTTCAATAAGTACTTGTATTGAATGAACAATAGATCTGTATTGTCTCCAGTCACCCTCAGGGAATGCTAGATCTAGATCTGTGGTCCAGCTTTAAATTAAACAAGCTTGTGCACACACATAGATACTCCAACAAATAACCTGAATGATTTTACCTTTAAGATTCTAGAAGATATAACTCAGCATAAGAAAATAATTGTTTGTAAGTGAATTTAATGATCAATGACATGTAATTCAAAGTAATGTATTTATCTCACTTAATAGATTGTTCCAGCAGAAAGAGAAATTATGTCTGTCTACGGTGTTTCAAATATACAGTGTTTCTGTCTTATCAGACCATGAATTTGCTTAAAAAATGGAAAGCTGTTCTACTAAGCAGGTGTATCTTTTGTCTTTGTCAATACTATATTAATTGTCTTTACTTTTTTTTTCATTATGATGTTTTATACGGAAGCCATCATTTTACAGCATATAAAAAAGATGTTAAGCTTCCTAAAATTAATATTGGGGAAAAAATTAAATCAAGCCCGTTAGTAGATTGCATTAGCCTGTAATCTTTCCTGCTGGCAGAGGAGGCTGTGGACAAAGCTGTTGATACCTAACTGAGAATAAAGGCACATAGCAACTGGGAAATTGCTGGATAGTTCTCTTTCCTTCAATATATTCTCACATTGGCCACATCGTGGAGCTACAGCTAAATGAGTCTGAAACTTAGAAGCACCCTACCAGGTCCACTGAAACAGCAAATATGTAATTGGGACAAAGCATTAGTTAATCTGCAGCGTGTACAAATGCATTTTAATTTTATTATGAATTTTTTTTTTCCTTAAAAATAACATGCTAATAGGAAGGCCATCTACTTTTTTCAAGACTGAGATAAAACATTCTCTGGAAAAATACGATACATTTCAACTTTCCTCCTGACTCGTGCAGCTACAGTTTGAAACTAAGGCGTGTTACCATAAGCAAGCAGTAATGAAGTACCGTAAGAAATCTTCCTTATTCCTCATTTCCTACCGCCAAAGAAAGAGAATTAACAGACTGTGCATTAATTGCTATAGTTACTGAAATTGCGGTTACTGTTCTTACTCAAACATTTGGTCATATTTTTTAAGAGGAGTTAATAAATTTTCCTAGATAATGTCTTAGGTGGTCTTCCAGATCTGTTTGCTTTTTCTTGTTATCTTTACTGCTTTTCAGTGCATGTGCATTACTGGTTTTCATAGGGTATACTTAAGGCCTTTAAACAACTTCCAATAAACTTTCAATAAAATAAACAACTTCAATAAATTTTCAATAAAGAAGCCAGTCAACCTGAGAGGCCCTGGCTCAGTGGCCAGATTATTGGCTAAAGTGGTAAAAGCTTGGAGAAATTCCTGTCTTTAAAGAAATGCCAGGTGTTTGTTTTCAGAAGGTTCTGGGGTTTGATCTGGGGGGTGAATAAACAATTCTGACTTATCAGACAGGCTTTCTGAAGTATTTGCCTTGAAAAGTCGCTTCTCCCCAGGCTGACTGCTTCAAAATACCTGTTGTGTAAGCAGGTACAGTTTGGCTTGAAGTGGATGATTTTTTTAAAGATCCCAAAGTACTCAAGTTATATATTTGCTTTCTTTGAAATAAAGAGCTAGGAGTTTAAGTTTGTTTTTTGGGGTGGATTTTTTTGCTTATTTTATTTGTTTGGGTTTTTTTCCTCTCTCATAGGGCCTAGTAACTACCTTTTTCTTTTTTTTTTTTTTCCCTGTCTTCTTTTTCAAAAATCAGAAGTGAGCAAAGTGGTTAAAATTTGTGGAAACAAAGGGGGGAGCTCTTGCCGCACTGACAGGTGCTGCAGTGAGACTGCTGCAGGAAGGTTTCTGCTGCGTGTTTAAGCCACGGATCAGAAGGGGAGATTTCCTAAAGGGTTTTGGAGTGATCCTCTGGCCACTTCTCCTCTAACCCTTGCCTTGCCTATGGGGCTACAGGTGAAGTTACTGAAAGATTTGTGCTTGAAGCAACACTTTAGAGCAAATCAAAGCGTGCCATGCAGGACCGAATTTTTCCTCCTTTGGATTCCTTCCTGTATCTGCAACTTTGTAAATATTGTATAAAGTGTACATACATATGTAGAATTGAAAGCATTGGATTTGATATTCTTTGTGGTTGTCATTTTCTTTTTTGATACACAATATTATTATCAGAAAGCCTGACTCATGTTTGAATATAGCTTTTTCTATACAAAACTTAGCATATACAATACAGCCTCTGCTTCTTAAGCATATTTGTCTTGATTGTTAGGTTAGTATACTAAAAATTTTAAACTCTCAATAATATAAAAATGGTCATGACAAAGCAATCCACAGGTACTGGAACTTCATATCATTTTAGTGTATTTTTTTCTGAGCTGTTCAAGGGAATTTTAAATGTACAACACGGTACATATCCAAGTATGGCATCTAATTCCCTTTGGGTCTGCAGGCTGAAAATATGTCTCTCTTTTTAAAGACATGGCTCTGTTTTTAAAATATGGCTCTCTTTTTAAAGACATATGGAACAGCTAAATATTTGCAGTTCAAGAGGCATTTACACTGCAGGAACACAGAATGCCATCCATGTTTGTATGTTTACTCTTCAGTCCTGACAGGTCATTGAATGTTTAATGTGAGAGGTATTTCTTCTGTCCTTAGCGGGGAAAAAAAAAATCTCTTTCCCTCCTCTACTAGCTCCTTTAATAGAAACAACCTCCTGAGTATTGGGAAAGACTTTTTCCTCTTAAAATACATATATAGTATTTTTAACCTTCACTTTTAGTTATCTCCAGAAAAAAAGGCCTTTTTTGTTGCTGTTATTGGTGGTGTTTTTCTTTGTACTTTGGTGCTTCTGTTATGATTCCACTGACAGCTCTGTCACTTTCTGCAGCTCCAGGAAGAGCTTTGTACCTTTGAAATACCTTTTGTCTGACTGCCAAGATTTCTGCCACTGTAGTCTCGTGATGCAATAGCAGTACCTTGTACTGCCAGCCCAGAGTCTCCAGATTATGGGGAGTGAAACTCCAGAATGGAACAAAGGTATCAACATCCTTATTTTTTAAATACATTTTCACTGTCTAGTTGGTTACAGGGGCTTCTGGTAGAGCAGGGACTCAGACTACTGCTGGCGTGAAGTTAGCCAAGGAAAAAGCCCACCCGAAACCCCTCTGGATTTAGCAGTCTCCTTTAGCAGATTGGAACCAAAGGTGAAAGGAAGGAGAAAAGGAAAGGAGTGATGCCTAATCATGATGATGGTCCCTGTATGTAGCATTGAATCAGATATATATTTAATGCCTTCTTGAAATGGATGAATTAGAAACACCAGTGTTGTTACAGACATCTGTACCTGTGTTACATCCAAAGACTGTTTCACCTGAAGAAGAGACGACTGAGAGGGAATCTTATCAATCTTAAATATCTTAAGGCTGGGCGAGAGTATGGGGCCAGACTCTTCAGTGGTGCCCAGCAACAGGACAAGGGGCAACAGGCATAAACTGAAACACAGAAAGTTTCATCTGAAAATTGCAAAAAAACTTCTTTACTTTGAGGGTGACAGAACACTGGAACCAGCTGCCCGGTGAGGTTGTGGAGTTTCCTTCCCTGGAGATAATCAAAATCTGCCTGGATGTTATCCTGCGCAACCTGCTCTAGGTGACCCTACTCTAGCAGGGGGATTGAACTAGATAATCTCCAGATTTCCATTCTAAATCCAACCTTTCTGTGATTCTGTGACATGACGACAATTCACTGTCCAGTATATACTGTCCAGTATATATGTTTGTATATATACTGAACTGATTTAAAACTAGGTGGTGTGGAGTCCAAGACACATTGGACTGACAGGAACCTGGGTGAAGAGTCAGTCTTCTGGCTTCAAAAAAAACCCACTACAACCAAATTCCTGTCAGGATTTCAGTCATCTGAGTATAGATAAGCTATAGACATGTCTGTGGTTACACTAAGTTATAGCATTATATTAGATAGTCATTTGCTAAAAAGCATGACGTGCAGGTTACCCTCCACATACTGCTATTAAACATGACTTGCTTCAGAGTACTTTGTCATTCAGGGGAAGTACAATCACTGGAGGAAGGCTGTGTCCATTCTGCAAAGCTGAGGAAATGATGTATGCAGCCCTAGTGCCTTCATCTGTACGGTGTGAGAAATAATGGTACTGATAATAATTGCCTTGCATATGACATATGCAGTGGGAACACAGGGAAATTGCTCTTATTAAGCATACTACTAGTAGGTTCACTTCTATTTTTCAATATTTTTTAAAGCTTGTTGTCTTTTAATTTTATAAAGTCCTTTCCCAAAAATTGCCAGTCCAGAGTTTGTGTATCTCCCTTTTCAAAACACAAGAAAAAGCAGGTACAAACCAAACCTGATCAAGCCAGCAGCTTTTTGCTTTCCTTCCAGCCAGATGGTACTCATTAGCAGTGGACCGACTTAAAAAATTTCCCACCGCATCCCTTTTTTTTCCCAGTAGAAATTCCACCCAGTGTAGGCTTGAGAAGATGGACTGTGAAGCCATTATGAAATATTATGGAGTGTGTTAGATCCAGAAATAAAGGGATAATTTCAAAGGGAAGGAATTCACATGTGTGAAGCTGCCTTGGCAGCCATTTCTCTTACATATAAAGGAATCCATTTACACCCATTGCTCATCACAGCAGTGCTGCTTAAATTTAGGACAAGAACAGGTTGCAAAGTGAGTTGCAAGACATTAGTGAATTTATAGATCTAAAATAAATTTATATGCTCTGACCAGAGTCTGGATAATTTATGTCTAAATACTCTTACAGAAGCCGACATGTACCTCTACTGCTGATAGTTTCCTTTTTTGTTTATTCACTGTGATTGCTCATTTGGTATTTAAAATTCAGAAACAAATAAGTTTAGATTATTGTTATGTACGATACCAGTCAGTTCCCCATCCAGAAATGACACTTCTATAAATACAAGTTCCCCATTAGAATGGGCTGACCTGGTATCCATTCCCAAAAGTCCTGCTTCCTTGTTGACAGTTTCCAGTGGGGTCTGACAGGAGAAGGTGGGTAAGGCAAAATAATTTTTTGAAGTTTTTCACTAGGGTTTCTGTGGAATTAGAGGTGCCTGGCCAAGCAGAACTTCTGGTCACATGAGCAACCCTTTTAATATGTTTTTATATGTGTATATGTGCATATTTTTATCTGTGTGTATAAAATGCTCAGGAATGTATCAGGACATTGGAAAATTATCATCTGTCCTGTTAGGTTATTAGAACAGTCCCTGGAAGAGTTTTGATTTATATCAACTGGCACTTCCCCAAGCAATTCCCAGGCATAATTTGGAAGTTTGAAGGTTCTAGGCACTGTTCCCAATAAGCAATATGCTGCAATCACCCTGTTTTGAAGGCTAGGAGATCTCACTAGCATAGGCAAGGGCTGCTTCACACCTGTTTATCTTGGTGTCAGGAAATGTTCACAGCACACAAATGTCAATTTAGTATAATACAGATAGATCACATATACTAGAGAATGAATTGAAATATTGAGGCTCTCTGCGTGTTGGACACTCACCATTTCAAAGTAATTATCTTTCCTTCAATTTTCCATCTCCCAAACTCACACTGTCTTAGGTGGAGAGTTTAGGGTTTAGTTTGCTCATTTTTTCATTAAAGCAAATGATTACAGTGTATCCTAAATTGAATACATCTAAACAGATGCATTCTGAATTAGGTTCTAAATTGAGATGTGGCAACACCATGTGGTAACAGCATCTGTGGTGTCAGTATTAGAAAACTCAAAACCTTTTTTATCTTTTTATTAGTGATACAGGGAATACAACTGCATGACAACAAACTGATGTAGTATGTTTAGCATAATAATCTCCTTTTCACTTTCGAAGTTTTGAACCCACCTCTTCAGCTTCCGAGCTTTATCTATAGAAGCAAAGTAACTGTCTACATCTGCACTTTGCTGGAAAATGCCATGGTTTCTATCTTATGGCATATTCCTGAGTAATCTTTGGGAATGATCAGGAAAGGGAGCAAGGGGATGGGCAATGTGCCCTTTTGTCTTACCTTGTAAACATTTGCAATTCAGACAAATACTGAACTGTGCTTGAGAACTTGCAAGTGTTTGTGGCTTAAGCAGTCAGTCAAGTATTGTTAGGTGGTCATTTATCCATTAACTGATTTGTCTTTGCAGAGTTTCAGTAAAAGACAATATTACTTCACTCAACAAATGGAAAATAGAAACAATAAGAAATGGAAAAGTTTTTCTGAAACTATAGAGCTGTGCTACACCTGCCGACATATTTCTGGAATTTAAACAAGAGTTTAAACGAATGTGCATCGTGTGTATGTGTGTCTGGTGTATCAGTTCTCTTCTTGAATTACAAAATCCTCCACCCTCCATCCAAATACTAAGTTCCAGTCTAACTCTCGTGCTTGAGCCTTGACTGTGCCTTTGTTTGCACCCTTGCAATTCAGCTTTGCTGGATGTAGTGTGCCATGGTGTTACGACCTGCCCCCGAAGGTGAGGGTAACTGAGGTTCCTGTTGACAGATCCCTTGGGGTGGATTAGAGTGAAACAATCCTGGATCATGGGTGTTTATATATATAGCACTACTCCAGCTCCAGAGGGTCTTCTTCTTATCATCCTTTTCCTTTACCTGGCTAAAAACCCAGGTTGTTGCTAAATGAAGGTTGGTTTGCCGTGGTCATCCTCTGGTGGCAGGAGGGCAGTCCCTCTGCACCTGGGCTGTTCTTACGCAGATCAGAGGTTTTGCTACCATAAACCCAGAAATTCTTCTCCTCCCCTTTGGCTGAGAGGTGCAAACCTGGCCTCAGCAAAGCACCTGTTGCTTTTGCAAATGGCTGATTTGTTTGAGTCATTAACCTTTAATATTTCAGTCTCTCACACATGGGTGCTCAGTGCAAACTGTGCAATAGAGATACACAGCTGACCCTTAAATTTCTTGTTCTGTTTGTTAATCAGGTATTGACTTTCAGCTTCAGTTTTCTGGGTTTTTTTTCCTCCTAAATCCTTTCTTCACCATATTTAATAGACTGGACAGATTATTTGTAGCTTCCCGTAAACTTTATGCTGCAGTGACCTCTATATCCAGCTGAGATGGCTTTGGTTTAGTGATAACCAGGTAGACTTTTCTTTCTTTTGCTGCATCTGCATTTGTAATGCTTCCAAACAGTGTTCCCTCTGGATGACCAATTCTCCTAATCTATCTTTTGGGAACCAAGCAGTTAGCCCTTCTTCAGTCTGTTTAGTGGTTATTCCCATATCTAGGTTGTGGCCTGCAGCACAAAAGAAACCCAGGTGTTACAGCTGGTCTGAAACAGCCAAAATATACACACCAAAATACTTTAAATTCTTGCTAACCTGCTTCCAGTCTCTTGCTCACAATCTGAAAGACATAGGCTGCCCGTATTTTGCTTCAGTTTTTCAATTGTTCAGTCTTTGGGTGACTTCTGTTTTGATAGCAGTTAGAGTGGAATGTCTGCTTCGGAATTATATGTTCGTAACACCAAGGCAGCAAAAATTTTCCTTTTGGTATTGAGATATATCATCCTCTGAATGACTCTGTGCAAATATACTTTTGCATTTTAATTGCAATGGAACTTAAACAGAGGTTCGAAGTGAAATTTATGTTTAAAGTTTAGATCTTCAAGATCTCTAAGATGAAGCAAAGTGATTTCCCTGGCTAGCAGGTGAACACCTCAGACAGACTCAGCATCATGGTGTCACCATTTTGGTCTCATTCTTGCTGTGAGTGAGTTTTAACTCCTCAACTAGATCAAGGTAGCCCTTCTGCCTTTTTGGAGAAACAATGTAAATAAAGGCTTTGGCTTTGGAGCCACTTTAGGAAGCCAGCATAGGAAGCCCGGGATTGGAGCAAGTGGCTTTGGTCATGTAGCCTTTTTTGTCAGCAGAACTGTGCTATATTAGCCCTTTCATAACCTTAGTAAGTTCTGTTTAAAGTTGATTAGTCCTTATTCCTGTTTTTCGTGTTTGGAATACTATTATTAACTGTGATTTACTAATGATTAATAGCACTTTCATTCACGTTAATTTATTTTTTTTCATTATTCAGTTTATCTTTCCTTCTATTTAAGTAATTCACTTTTCCTAAAGAGAGAACTGTAATATACCGTTATAGTTTATAGAAGTATATTTACTCCTTCCATCTTACATTGTTGCTGAGATTTAAAAAATGAAATCTTTCTTGGTGTGTATTTCTACCTGCTGGTATTAATCCTCACTTCATCATTCTCCAGCTATACTCCAGCATTCTGATGACTGGAATTCACCTTTCCAGTTTGTTGATGATGTTTGGCACTGTACAAATTTTTTACCACTGAAAGACTTTTCATGATGATAATAGTATATCCTCCTGTCTAATCAGTTTTTCTTTCTCTTTCTTTGTGATCCCTTTGTCTAATTTTCTTGTCCTCAACTAATGTGTTCAGGGTTTTCTTTTATTTTCAGGTGAGTTCTCGTCTTCATACATCTTTAATCCAGGAGTATTTTCAATTTAACTGTTCTCTATTTCTGTTTCTTTCCCTTTCTCCTTTTTTTTTTTTAAATTACTTTCTTCAGAGCTGATGGTTTGCCTCTGTTGTGTTTCCTGTGAACTCCATTTTGGTTAATACCCTTCTTCCTAATAGCACACATACGTGAGTTTAAATACATCTTTTCTGCATCTAGGCAAACAATTACTGAATGTTTAAACTTACCAGGTTGTACCAACTAGTGGTGTCAAACACAGGATCTGACTCTTACCTGTTTGAGGTATCTGACGTCATGGAAAGTTCATCCAGGCTTTAGATGTTCCTAAAATTTCAGTAGAAATCTTCTAGTCGAACTGTTGGTTCAGTTCTTGACTGTTCTTATTATTCTCTTAATTTAAAGGAAAACTAAGTATACAGGGTTTTTTTTAATATATATCCATATATCTGCAAGTCTAAAAATAGTCTTTATCTAGAGATTTCCTTTCTTTGTCAGCTACAAAGCCGACATTTTATCAAAGTATGTGTCTGTGGATTTCTGCTTTGAGAAGGAGTTTAGCTGTATCCTTTGCTGTTAAACCAAACCCAGAACGGGACAAAGTGAAATTAGGGTAGTCCAGGTGATGAGGATTTTTAGTTTTTTATTCTTCTCATTTTTAACCTCCTGGTATTAGCACTTGCTCCTAATGTGTTCTTTTATACTACAGGTTCTCACAGTACTGCCTGTCTGCTCATAGTACATACCAAGAAACCAGATATCCCGTGGAGCTGCCTGGCTAAAAGTGTAGGAGCAGGACTTTGCGTTTGCATTCCTTGAACTTCAAGGGATTCCTGCTGTCCCATTTCTCCAAGTCAGGGATGCCTCTAAATTGCAGCCCAATTCCAGCCTATTGATTGCTTTTCCACAATTTGGCATCACCCACCAACTTGATGAAAGTGTTTCCTTCATTTGTTAAGGTCATTAATAAAGCCATTGAACAGTATCAGCCCCAACTTTGACTCCATTGGAGCGGTGTTCAGTTAAACGTCGCTCTACTGATCACAACTCACTAAAATTAGTGATCCAGCCAATTTTACAACTACCTTACAGGCCATTTACCCAAACTATATCTCATCAGCTTGGCTATAAGAATACGGTGCCAGGCCATTTCAGAGTCTTCACTGAAGCAGGTTGCACAGCACACTTTGTTCTCCCCTCACCCACAGAGCCACCATGACAGGTGGTGACCCCAGGAGGGTCAGGCACGATTTGCCTTCCCTCTACCTGTGCTGCCTGTTCTCAGGGCTGCTTTCCTTTCTCCTGTTTCTACCCATTCAGAAAAAAAGACTGTGAGTATAATGAACGTCAAAATCTTTGAGAGCATATCATCATGCATAATAAAGACTGTTAAGTTTATTTACATGAATTTATTGAAGAACGTACAGTCTCAGAGCAGGGAGAACACTGCAGCTACATTCATGCTTTCAGGTTTCTGGTAATCTCAGTTGGAACCTCCTTCTCTCATCAGACCTTGCACAGGAGGCAGTACATTTTCAATGCCAGTTCCACTAGAAATGCAAATAAAGCACAGCTGTTGAGAATGAGCTAGTGACTACATCTGGATTCAGGATGATATTTGAAGAAATAAAAGAGTTGCAGTTTTTGCAGTACAATGTATTTCTTGAACAAAATTGTAGTGACAGGTGAGATAGTGGAATTCCCTAGGGGATGTAATGAAAGCTAAGAGAAAGGGGGAAAAAAAAGCCATAAACCAAAATCCAAATCAGGTTGGACTGCACTTTTTTTAATCTTAAATCAAGAAAAGTGAGTAGAAGAGGAACCCCCCAAGGTTTGGATTATCTATGAATGCAGAAGCAATGCAGGGCTGTGCCTGAGGGTATGAATTACACTTCTAGTATTTTCCTAGCATTTCTCAGGAAAAACTGTGGCAGAACAGTTTACCTTTCATAAGACTTTGGTCAGTCTGTCCAAATCAAACAAAATATATCATCTGGGCACAAGGGAACAGTTTGTCTTGTGCAGCAAAACTCGAGGAAATAATTTGGTTTGCAGAGGAAGGGGTGGTGTGTGTGGAAGGGGTGTGGGTGTGGATGTGGGTGCGGGTGTGGGTGTGGTGTGACGGTGGTATTATAAGAAAAAAACCCAACGTGTTTCAGGGCCTAATTCAGTTTCTGCCAAACTGGTGAGACCCTTATATTTGATCTCAATCATAGAGGAACTGATCTCCAGTGGTTAAACTATTAGTATTCCAGTCTTAGTCAGTGAAGTAAACATATTAATTAATATCCAGGAGAGAACCTTCGTAGATTGAATTGGATGCATTTAGGAATGCTTTTACACGTCTGTAGATGGCATCAGTGTACTATATGCAAGGCAAAAATAATTAATTATGACTATAAGTCTTCCTTTCCTGACTTCTGTTACCAAGTAATCAACCTGTACAGTTGAGCAAGTGCTCCAACATCTAGGGTAGCAATCTTCTGAAATAGAATACAAGGTAACAGGAAAAGCAATGCATTCTTTCTTTTATTACAGATAAGCATGGACTCCCTCCACATGGCTGGAGTCAGCATTTTTCTTAACCATTGTCTAGCAGGCACTCAGAGAGATAGTCATGTTCAACTTTTATTGATTTTTCTCCTGTTGGGTTATAATAGAAAATTCTTCCTGGATTCTGATATACAAAAGCAGAAGGTGGACTTGGTGTTCTAAACTGGAATATATGTAAATATGTTTATAGAATCTAAAGAGAGAAGAAAAGCAGTTTGTGCTCTTTCTACCCTCCCAAAAATAAATATTTTTTGCAGCAAGTAAAATATTAGTGAAGAATATTTTTAAAAGAAGCTTTTAACAGTAGAGATTATGCTGAGATAGAGCCTATGTTGCCTACCCCTAAGCAGGTTCCAGGCATCAGTCTTTTGCAGCAGCAGCTGAGAAATCTCCTCTGCAGCACAAAGTATATTTTACCATCAAGTGGTAACTAGTGACCTGTCAGGATCTGCACTTTTGACCTGCAGTGCAACAACAAAAAGATTTTTGAGCTTTACAGTACGGTGAAACCTGACACTTAACCTCTTAAGGGCATTGAACACTGGACGTATAAAATTGTGACTTGAAAAAGTATACACAAATGTGCAGCTTATCTTAAATAAATCTCACAGTATGGAAACTATGAGATGGACAGACTAGTTTTTCTTAAGCAGAGGCCAGAAACTGCAAAATGCTGGAATAGATAATCAGTCTTTTTATGTTAATTGGATTATTTGGAGACTCTTAAACAATACTGTAATACTTTCAGAGCAGGGTCCATATATTGTCATGGAAGTGTTCAAGGCCAGGTTGGATGGGGCTCTGAGCAACCTGGTGTAGTAGAAGGTTACCCTGCCTATGGCAGGGGAGTTGGAACTAGGTGATCTTTAAGGTCCCATACAACCCAAATCCTTCTATGATTCTATGACAGCCAAGATGACTGGAATCCCTGTATGCTCTCAGCTGCATAAAGGAGGACATACTGTTACTAAATATTTTAAAGACATTCAGTAAATCTATTGCCATATTTAGGATGAATTCTAAGAGTAGATACCTGTAATTGTGCTAAACTCTTACGTTTAGGCAACTTAAACAACCCCCAGCTAGCCAGATATAAGTACGTAGACCTAGAAGAGGTCTTCTGAACCTCAGCTGTGCTCTGCTATCGAAAGCAAAATCACATAATCAGTCCTGCATGTTTAGTAAGCTTTGTGCTGCAAGTAGTTTGGCTGTGTAATCTCTTCACTCTCTTGAAAAGCTATTTTTTTTCTTTTCCTCATTCAAGTTATTTCCAGGAATATGTCCTTGGCATATCAAAGTATGCAAAACCACAGTATTACTGATGCGCATTTCAGTGATAAGAAACGCTGATAGTTTTGGCTTTTGCTGTCTCCTGTGCCTTTAGCTTTTTTTTCCCCTTAGCTTTTTTTAAAATTAATTTCCTTTGCAGACATGGACTTCATTATCACTTTTCAATAATAAATACTCAATGTTGTAACAACACTTAGTTCTAAACATGAACTTAGTTTATGTGGCTTAGTCATTCTTAGTAGGTTAAGGTGACTTTTCTTTTGCTGTTTCAGGTGGTGATTTTTGAAATAGTTCCCTTAGGTAGTAAAGCCATAACCTTTATTAGGTTTACCTGTTGTAAGTGACCTGGGTTGTGTCCATTCCTTTCTCTATAAAGGACTGAACAACATTGTTTTGTGCCACATTTTCCTATTTATACTTTCATATAGTTTTTAGCATTCTGAAATGTCTGAATAGCCAGGGCAACTTTAATCTGCTCTTCCTTTTGTCTCACCTGGCAGTTAACATAAATGACTATAATTTATCAGGGGCACGGTAGAAGGTCAATTAATTCTAAATAGTCAGCATTTGCTCAGTGAGTTGAGGCAGTGCAGACTTTATTTTTGTTTTTTTTTCATTGTACCTTGCAGATGCTTTAGAATTTTGAAAAACAAATACTACACCACTTTCTCTTGAGTACTGTAAATACAGCTGCTCGGTGTAGTGTCAACAAATGCCCAGTGGCTTATACAGTACACCAGCTGTACTACATAAATTTGTAATAAGCAATCTGGGGACAGAAATTGCTGCAATCTTAAAGAAAAAAATCCCCATATAATGTCTATGCACACTCCAGCATAATTTGAACCATCAGAGTATACCAGTCACAAGTTTCAGAATATTACAAGAAAAAAATTGCAAAAGGTGTGTCTATTTCTTTTCCATTCTGCTTTTAGATTTTGTCACAGCCTTAACCTGCTTGCAGCTACCAAAATACTGTTGTCCAAGAGCCTGATTTTTTCAATACACTCAGAATTTTAAGAATGTCACCATTCCAGAGAAAGAGGGCCTTCAGTCACACCTGCCAACCTGCAAAGCTCTTAGGGGACTTACCAGTACATCCACATTTTCCATGGAGCACTTTCTTATCTTTCTATTTAACAGCTTTATTCAAATCACATACTTCATCTCTGTATCCTCAGATAAAGGGCTGTTTTCAAAGGAAAGTAGCCAAGGTCATAGATTTTATTTTCCTTGCTAATGAAGAGTATGGAATACACTCGACACAACAAGCTAGGTTAGTTAGTGCCTTGGTTTAACCCCAGACGGCATCCAAGCGCCATTCATCCACTCCCCCACTTCCTTACCAGCAGGATTGAGGAGAGAATAGGAAGAGTAAAAGCTGGAGAACTCATGGGTTGAGGTAAAGACAGTTTCATGGCGAAAGCAAAAGCCATGCACGCAAGCAAAGCAAAAACAAGGAATCAGTTCACTGCTTCACATGGGCAAGGGTCTGTTCAGCCATCCCAGGAGAGCAGGACTCTACCTAATGGTGGCTTGGGAAGACAAACACCATCACTCCAAAAGTCCCCCACTTCCTTCTCCTTCCCCCTGCTTTATATAGTGAGCATGATGTCACATGGTCTGAATGTCCCTCTGGTCACCTGTGTCTCCTCCCGACTCCTCATGCACCCCCAACTTTGTTGCCAGCATGAGTGTACAAAAAGACTGTTTCTGTGTAAGCCCTGCTCAGCAGTAACTAAAATATCTCTACAACCCTGTGTTCAGCACAAATCCAAAACACAGCTCTGTACAAAACACAGCCATGGTGAAGAAAACTACCTCAGCCCAAACCAGCTCAGCCGAGAAGAAAGAATTCGCACAGCCAAGTAAAAAAGAATTTGCTGTAACCGGACTTGGTTCCTATTTGGTGTAAACTGGCAGTGTGGGTTTACAGCATCACAGAAAATGCCCCAGGTACTGCCAGAATCTCTCAAATGTACTTCCAGATTGCTAGGGACCAAGTAAGATTAATAACATAGCTACACTAACTGGGGTCACTGAACTGGCACGTCTAATTTTGCCCCAGTCACTCACCCTGAAAAGATCATTTTCTTAGACCATCCTTTGGCTTGGTCACTCTTTATCAGTCTTCCACCTCTATGTCAGGTCCTCTTACTCCATCATATCTCAAATGATACTTGTATTCATTACAGTGCTGAGGTTCAATTTTATCACAAAACTGAATATGCTGATTCCAGGAGAATACCAAAATATTTAAATAAAGCATAACCGGCAAGTTGCTTGAAAAAAAAAAGACAAGGTCTGTTAATATGTCTGTGGTTGGTCTTTTTCTGTGACCATACCACCGCCTTACTGGTGGCAATATCTGTGCTGCATCCTGATTAAATCCTGTGAGAGAAACCAGTGCACCAACTCCCTCAAAAAGGAAACCTGGGGATGTTACCCAGATAAGCACAACACTGCAGTCAGTTGCTTGAGCAATCTGAGTAGCCAGGGCCCTGGATACACTATGATGTGGGTACATCCTCCTGTAATACCTGTGGGGCTTTAAGAAAGCATGGCTGTTAGACTGATACGCAGTCTCAGAGTGAAACCAAGGAGGATTTGAATTAGGATTGAGGGTACATGCATCTCACTGTTTAGAACTGTAGCGGTTTTGCTACTCTCTTTCTGGTTGTGAGGAAGTCAAGGGGAAATGACATTAAATGTTGTTGGTGTCTTCATTGCTCATGCTTTAAAATCCATATTCATGTTGACTTCTATGTATTTTGGGTGTTTTCTTTAGCTCTGTCTCCAGCATTTTGCTGTGTTGCTGGTGTGAGTATGTATAAAACTATGAGTGGATCTGAAAAGTGAATAGTGTGACTATTTGAGTCTTTGTCATTAGCAGTGAATAGACTGTCTTGGAATATAGAAAATAGATTCTGTGTTTAAGTAGTAGTTTCAGTAAGGCTTTGGGATGGGTTAAAATTTTATCATAGCAATGGCAGGACAAATCCTATTTTTTCATCTGTTACTATCAAGTGACATTTTTTTCTGTTTTCTGACTGGTTTTGCTTTGATATATGGAAATAGGTCAAGCGGTATGAAAATAATGCTGAGCAGATGGTGTCACAATGATTTAGTAAAGAGAAAAATTTCACATGTTCATGTTTGCACAGCAATATCTGTACTATATAACGGATTTTCCCTCTGCTTCAAGTTGCCATTAAAAAAACCATTTGGAACAGAAGTGACAAAACAGATCTGGATCAATCTCATGGCACATGTTGCAGCTCTTTCATGCTTTTCCGTAGTTTTGAAAATTGAGCCAATTGAAAGCTGCAGTAAAATGTAAAAGTATCTAAGTGGATTAAATTAGCAAATTTTGTATTGAGAAGCTACTGAGTCTACTACTCTATAATTTTTCAAAGGTCTTCAAGCAGCTTCTTTTAGGCATTCCTGATCATTTTCCAAACTAAAAGTTAGGGTTGTGTGCCGCTCTTGGTTTTGCATGTCTTCTAATTTTGTTTTTATGAAAGTTTATGTTCTATATTTTGCTGTCTTTGTTCAATAATTGGGTCTCTAGGGAATGAGGAACATCCACAAATACATGGATGGGTTCTGTGATTAGAAAGGAGACCAAACTTCAGGCCTATCAGCAACCAAAAATAACTTCACAATTCACATTTGCTGATTTATCTATGTTTGTATTTATTCATATAATCTCTGTAGTTCGTGTGATTATTCTTAACACTCAGCATCATCTTCCAAAAATAAATTAAATTTTTCTCTCCATCTTCAGATGCAGAGCTTAACTGATTTAATAAAACAGAAAGAGGTAGCAATAATCCAAAGAAGTTAAATAGTGTCTCAAGTCCAGTAGAGAGGATTAGGTGTGGTTAGTATGATCTATTACCAAGCTGTTATTTTTTTGGTTTGTTTTTTTTTCTTGTATGATATTTGCTGAAGGACAGCATCAAGTGTAATAAAATCTGTGTTAATGCTAGGTACTGATGAAAAGTTACCTTGTTATATTTTGAACAGAAAAGAAGCTTTGTGGTATTCCTATCAGAAATGCAGTCATCCTTTGAACATCTTCCCTGGCATGAACAGCTTTTTAATTTAATTGGCAGATCAAACTGCACATTTACCAGTGGAAAAGGTTACTGTACATCACATAAATTAAAGGCCACCTAGCAACATCTTTAAGAAGGAAGCTTGGTGCTAAGTTTATATAGGATTTCAAAAATTAATTATTTTAGCTGACATTAATGTTTCAGTTATATATAAATTATGCATTAGAATGTAACTGCAGAACAGGGACTCTTCAATTCTCAACTCTTCAATTTTGGTTGAACGTAAATTACATTTACACTCATGGAAAGTCCCCTTAACCCTGCCAGTAACATGTAAATGGCCTTCAGTATAAATGAGAAACAGGCTCACTATGGAATCTTGTCATAAGGAAGTAAAATCTTTGCTTTATTTGCTTAATTTTAGAATCTTAAAAATAATTATTTTTAAATGAGGAAGTAAGTGTACAAAAACTGTTAATTGTTCGGTGGCTGTTTTACTTTCACATGCTAAAGATATTTAAAATTATAACCGTTAAATACTGTCTTGCACTGACAGCTAAGTCTTTTCACTTTCCCTTTCCCTCTTAATTTATGATTTTTAGTATTATTACAGAATGAGTATTTTTAACATTGTTACGGAAAGAGTATTTTAAGACAATCTTTCTCTTTTAGGAACCTCAGTTTATACTATACAGCATCCTGAAAGCGTTATTTAGGAACCAAGAAGGCCAGATTGAGTAGTACAGTACTGCATTTTATTATGTAATGATGAAGTTAGAACTTACTGTGTAGCCTATCAAGTGGTTATTGAGATCTGTCAGGAGATATTTTTATTTTTTGTTTGTTTGGTTGGTTTTGTTTCATTTTAATATGAGAGAAGGCATCTTTTTGTTCTTGCAAAGATTAAACTAATTTAAAGCGCAGCTTTTCCCAAGTTTATGTCCTAGGGATCACAAAGTTTTGTTTCTTTTTTCAGTGATAAGGATTTATAGGTCACTGGAAGGAGGACTAGGTTGTGAGGCCCTTTCAGTGTAGGACTAAGTTTGCTAAAAGGTGTATTTGTTTGTTACACCAGTAGAAGAGGAGTGTGTCTCTTGGCCTGTGAAGTAGAAAGAATCACAGAATTCATGTTAATAGTTGCGGTCCACATATCATAATGGAGTAGATATGTTAATTTAGAACAGACGGAAATGTTTCTTAAAATTCTTATCAGAGTTTTAGGTAAATGAGAATCATCAGTACTGATGACAATTTTAAATTACTTTCCTAGGAGACTGCAGTTTTGTCAACTCTTCCATTCAGTGTGACTCAGAAGATTTAAAATTGGATATTCAAAGTGTTCTGTATCACATTTTACAAATCATTAGTTTCCCAGATGAACAAGTGAAAACATCATCCAAAATTTGTGTTTGTGGACAAAAATGATATGTTCCGTTAAACCAAGTTATATACCTGAAAAATAGACATTTTTTGAGGATACAGATCTGAAAGAGTTGATCAAGTAGAAGTTTTTCTCCTTCAGAGAAAAATCATGGCTGATACCCATTTGGTTGTCTTGGCTTTCATCGCACTATCACCATAATATGGGAAATAATACTATAATTTTTTCAAGAGTGTCCTCTACTCAACTGGTAAAAATATCCTAAATATTATTACAGAGAGAAAATAAAGTACTCAGTGTTAAATCTCCAGTGACCTCCCATTATTTAAAACCCATGTTTTAAAAGCCTGTTGTTTTAAAGAATTGCCTGTCTTGTGAAGTAGTTCGAAATACTCAGAAGTAGCAATATTTTTCTCCAAAGTGCCAAGAAAATTCATTGTATTTTGAGTATTTACTAGATAATTGTCTATGTATTTATCAATCTGTCTATGCATCTAAAATAAAAGCTGAAGATTAATTTCACAAATATTTTGTGTCAGATTCCATATAAGATTATTTTATTCTTTTAATTAAAAGTTCATTCCACATCTTTTCTTCTTTCTGGTTCTCAGAATAAAGCCTTTCTTCTGTCAATTTTTATGAGCACTTTTTAATTTCAGTTTTTCGTCTTGTGGGAATATTTTCAAACATTTGAAGACAAAGGCAAAGACAACTGTGAGTTAAATAACTGCAGGTATTTAAAGCAGATGCAGACATCGAGATTCTTTGAAGTAGATTGCACACACTTTATTTGTACCCTGGCTACTTTACAAAGGAAAAAAATGAGCAATAAGGAACTCATCTGCTAGCAAAAAAACTGAAAAATATTTCAGTTTTTCAATGTAGGAGGAATGCTATGTTTGTGGAATGTGGTTATGCATATAGAATTACCCATTAAGGTAGTCTGAAACAAAATATGGATGGAGCTTCTCAAAAAAACAGATGGATTAAGATATTCTCTGACAGGATTTTTGCTGCACTTCTGATAATAAAAATGGATTCTTAGTGCACGGTTGGAAAATACATGTTTCTTTTTAAATCACAGATTAGGGTGTAGAATTCAATGAATCTTGTCCTAAGTTGAATGCAAACCACATATAACCATGCCTTGCAACAGAAGTGAAGATGGGGTTCTGCAACAGTCAGTATAGTAAGCAAAGAGAAATGTGTTCTATTTAGCAGAGAGGACTTTGGAATTAAAGTGAAAAAATCAATGTATACATTATAGGTTGCTTTACCTGTCATGGAATTTGATTCATTAATGTTGCCCAAATGCTTTTAGATTCTGCATCTGAAACACAGATGTGATGCTTAAGCAATATGGTTAATGCTGCCTAAATTAGAAGCCTGCGCCCGCCTTTTTTATTTTCCCAGGAAGTGAAGCACCTCTGACAGCCTTCAAAAACTAATCCAGAGGGCCTGAGGTGGGAGATTTCTTCTCCTGATTGTGTGTAACAGAGCCTGGTGGAACCTGCAGGACAATGCCAGGCTTCTTTTCTCTCAGTGAGGAGCCAAGCGGTCCTCCTAGACCTTCAGAACATTACTAATGATGAGCTTAAGGCAGCTTTAGCATTTAACCCTGAACTAATGGACAGTATACTTATATTTTGTCAAAAAATTTAGCAGAGGTGGCCACCAGATGCTTATGGTACTTTATGGAGAAGGATATACAAATGAGAGATGAAATAGAGATGTTAAACTGTGGCATATCAAGGTAAACAGCATGAGCTATGCATAAGGTGTTATTACTCAAGGCTGTGAAATATTTATACTTATGGGCAGTTTAATTAATCTATTAGAAAATGAGAGGCTTACACATGAACATAACAGTTGATAGAATCCTTTGTTGAACTGATTAAAAAAATATATTTTTGTATATATAGATACGTATTTGATTACTTGGTTTGAGATTTCCTGTCATTTATTCTTCATTTTTTAGTACACAGTAGTATTCTTATTATCTTCCAGATGGCCCTAAATAAGGAAGCTTGTGAGTGGGATTCTATTCGATATGACAGTTAATTTAGGTATCTATAGACACGTGTTTATTCAGTTTTGACTGTTCTTTGCAAGGACAATAAGGGTTATATTTTAGACAGAAGGTATTTTCATCCATATAAAAATTATGAAGCTACGACTATGGCTGAAAATTCTTGAAAAAAATGTGTATTTTTTTATAAGCAGAAAAATGCAAACGGATTGCAAGGCAAAGGCAGGTAGCAGAATGTGGGCTTAAGAATATAATAGAGAAAAAAAAACAAGATCAGGAGATCATGCAACAGCAATAGGAATGTAAAGAAAACTTGAGGGAGTGGGTTAAAAATGGATCATCTAGGCAGGAAGAAACTGTTGTGCTCTATGACCATATTTCTTTCCCATGTGATCAGAAATTCAGAAGGAGTTCCAAAGGCTGCTCATGGTATCTCATGTAATGAATAGGTCAGAAGAAGCCTTTACAATTCTGCACCTCATTGTAGTCATTGCACCATCAAAGATTTCTGATGAAAGATGGAAACTTTCAATTGTTCTGTAAAGACTGAAAAAGGTCTCTGCAGGCATTTCAAATGAATAGTACTGGGGGAAAGCATAAGTCTGCTAAAAAGAAGATTGCAAACTCCAAATCCTTGCTAAAGAACAATTCAAAATACAATTTGACCCTGCAGGATATAAATATTCTCTTTTCTGTTTCTTTTCCTACCTAGCTAATTATGTGTCACCTTGGAATTTGATATGGCAGAAGCAAAAATCTATTATGATTTTCTAAAATGCATATGAAGAGAATATGAATGTGAAGCTAGGAGTCTGTGTCCTTCTTTATATAATGTAATGATATTGTGTTCCTTTTTTTCAATACCCAGACATCAAAAAGATATGACCAATGTACAGAGAATTCAATTTAGTTTTGACTAATTGGATGTGATAACAAACTTTTGTGTTGAAAGATAAGAGAGATTGCCTTGAATGTATTGAAAAGAATGTAAAGGCAATGAAAGTAAGAAATGAAATATATTCCCATTAAGAGAGATACCCTGTTACAATTTATAAAAAAAGAAGTAATTTCATTAAGTAAGATACTGTTAACGAGGGTCAAAATAGTAGGAAAAAAACTATTAAAAAAAAGTGTTCTTCAGTTCTTTTTTAAAATGGAAAATACACAAAATTTTATGATAGACCTATCTTGTTCCTTTTCCTTTCATTGTTTTTCGTTTTAAACACAATTTTGTGTTTTGTCATTTAAAATAATTTATCTCAAGATAATTTATTTCGATTTAGGTAAATCCAGAAAAATTCTTTCAAATTGCAATTCTGACCTGGTACAATTCATGGTGGTCTTGTCTGTAAAACAGATGGCCTTTCCGATTTCTGCTGGATCACTGAATGCAGAATAAAAAATGAGACAAAATTCAAATACCTGCATAACCAACAGAGCATACGTGATTTCTTTTGAGTATCTAAAGGGAAAGCATGTGGTAAGTGCCATTAGGGTAAAGAAATGCTGTACAGTTGATTTGCAAATAGATACTACCTTTAGTTTTGGCAATATCCCAAATATTTTTTTTCAGTTCTGAAAACTTTTATTGCCAGTTGGATTAATTTTGTTAATCTTCCAAGCACTGGAAATGAAAAGCAGATGAATCCATGATGTGCCCAATTATCTACTCCTTAAATAGCTCTATTAGTTGAAATAATAGCCAAGAATACTTGATGACTGTTCTGTTGAAGCTGTTTCTTTATGAGAAAAAGGTGGCACACTGGGACAACTTCTCTTTCCCAAATGAGTCTTCCAAGCTTGAATGTGGGTCTAGAGGATTATTCAGTAGCTATGGCTTTTGCATAGTGAAGAGGATAACATAGACTTTTTGAATTATACTGGATGACACTGTGGTAATTGGACAAAAAAAGGTCAAGATTTTAAAATAAAGTCTTTTGAATTTCTGTACCATTCCTAAAAGTTCCTTCTGCCATGTTTCTTGTTTGAAATTTAACTACAGATAATGTTGCCACACTCTCATTGGCAACTTGTACGACTTTAGAGTGGCAAAAACCAATGCCAAATTAGCCTCCATACAATATTCAGTACTAAACTGGCTACCGGATTGGAAATTATTATGGAAATTACCAAACAAGCATTATGTAAACTAGAATTCTTAAAGGCTGGCACTCTTTTTCAAAAATGTTTGACAACTGATGAGTCTGCAAAATTCAGGTTATTGCCCTTATTCTGTAAAGTGGCAAAATAACAGAAGGAGAAGCAGCTGGAAGAGGAGGAACAACAGCAGGAGGGATCATAAAAATACCAGTTTGGGGGTGATTTACACCCTGCTCGCTGGCTCTAACATACTACTAATTGCAGAGGAGACTTGGAAGGAGAACATGAGCATGAGTAGAGCAATGGGAAGCATTAAGCCATGACCATATGTAGAAATGTTTTGAGCTGACAGGTGATACAAAACCATATTTTTATAATGATCCTCTTGGGTGCCTGTTCTTAACCATATCTTTTTGCAACATATCTGAACTGTTCTTAACTTGGTCAGGTAGAGATATATGCAAATAAAACCTTATTGTGATTAGAAGTCATAATTATCTGGTGCAAAAAAATCTCAACAACTCAAGAATAATTTTGGGACATGAGGAATCTCTATTTACTTTTTCACATATTAAGTCTGGAAAATGAGTTTTCCTTGTAGGATGTGCTTTTCCTTTGGCTTAAAAGCAAAAAATAATTTATTTTCAGGGTAGTAGAATTGATTTTGCATGTGAAGGTACTTTTTCTAGCCTAACCTCTGTTTTACTTCATTTGTATTTAAGCCTATAATGCTTAGAAGGTGGAGATTGCAGTAAGACCTTTCTACCTTGATGGCATATACTGAAATATAGTGAAGACAGGTGTTCTCAGTGTTTGCTTTTGGGGACCCTGCTACCTGGGAGAGCTGTTAGGATGTGTCTGAGTGGCTGTAGTGATGTTCACTTCTGCTTGGGTTTGTCATCCTCACAGAAGAACCTGCTTTAAAAAGAACTGGCTTAGCATCAAGGTCATCTAGGTTTAATATGAGCTTGGTCTCAGTGTTGGTATAACCTCTAAGGATTTTGTCTCTGAAGCTGATGTCAGAATTTTACTGCTCAGACCGTGGACTCAGGTTAACTGCAGTGTCCAGGATACTGCAAAAATCTCTAGTGCCAAAAATCTTTTACTACTTGGGGATTTTAACAATTCTTATAATGATAATCAGAGATAATAGATAATAGGTAATTGATAAGAACTAATTGCTAGTTTATAATAAATAATTGGTAAGTTTAAATTTATAGTTAATAAATAATAATATGAAGCTGAAGTGGAAAATGAGACAGTTTTCTTGAAGGGGCAATATTCACAGGCTATCAGGAAGAGCTGACAAAGTGTACAAAAATGCAGAAATATTTCCCCATACTGCTGCCACCTCATCAGCCTGTGGAAAACCTATGATGTAAATAACCAATTGTGCCGTATTTCAGCTTAAAATATCTGTAATATCTGAGTCTGAGGTAAGCACCTTATGACTGTCTGCTTTTCTTATCCTCATGCTCCATCTTGCCTTTAAAAAGGAATCTGGTGTGTTATCGTATAGGCTCTCTTTCCTCTTGCTTTTGCCTTTATTTCTTTATGAAACTCAGTGTCCATTCTGTATTAATGTTCACCTGATTTAAATTTCACCCAGGTGTCTGCCCAAAACCACACCACTCAGAGCAGCCTCAGGAGCACTCCAGAACAATGAAGATGTATGAGCTTCTCAAACTCTGCTGGTCCTTGAGTGCTCCTAAGAAAAAGTCAGCTATGCTTACAGATTTGGTTGTGTCATACAGCCTTCCACTTCTGGAGTATGTAAGGTGCTAAGGGGGAGACTGCTAGGAGGAGGAGGAGAAAAAAAGATGAGAAGAAGAAAGACAGGAAGACTGTTTGGACTCTGTAAGGAAAAAGGACAGGACCCCACATATGCTGGAAAAAGCAAATCAGGTGTTTGAAAGAAAAATTCTGTAGCAAGCAGTCAGCTTAGCTAACTGAAAAAGGCTGGCAGAATATTTGTTCACATGGCCTGAAGCCAAATGATTTTCTGGCACACCACTGAGGATAGGATTTAATGGTCCTTTAGATAACATGTAAATGTAATTTATTTATTACAAACATAATAAATTTTAAAAAAAGAAACTAGAAAGCAGAAATACACAAACACGTAAAATGTGAGTTTTTCTATCCTGAAGTATTTATCTGAAAGTAATAAAGAAGAAAATAATCAAATTAAGATAGAAAGGCATGGGAGTATCTGCCTTTCTTGGCAGCCAGTGCTTCTAACAAGGGATGCAGAGGCAGCAGGTGAAAAATGAAAAAAATTAACCAGATTCACTCAGCAGTAGATCTGTGCTTGGACACTAGCAATTTCTGTCACCTGATACATGACTTTAGTGACAGAGGTGGAGCATGAACTATCTGGAGCAGTCTGGAAGATAACAGTCCCAGTCAAGTCTGTTTCCAGACACTGAAGAAGGTTCTTACAAAGTCTTCTCTCTAGACTCGGGTAAGCAAGGAATCATTCTTCGCAAGCTGCGGAACAGAGCAATTCCTGTGGGCGTAGGCTGTAAGTATGGCACAAGTGATGGAGGAATGGGAAGGAATATGCAGATTTTACTGTGAAAATCAGAAATTATTAAGGACAAACTGAATTTTTGCTCCTGATGGTTCACAGAAGCATTCCATCCATGCAAAACCTGTTTTTTTGTTTGAAACTAAAATACATATAAAAGTAGAAAAATAAAAATCAAGGCATTGTTGCTCTTCAGTTGTTCAGCTTTTTTTGACTCAGGCATTGAGGCGTGATTGCCTGAGCACCATACAGACTTTATCAAAAAAATGACCTGCCTCAGATCTAGGGTTGCTTCTTTACCAAGCAACCCAAATTGGAGATTGTTATATTATTATAATTGTATGTATCTATATTATGTGTTTATACTTCAATGAAATATTCAAGAATAGCTACTTGGCTCTGCAGGAGTTAATGCGTTATGTAGAAATTTGTTTCATGTTTGTTTCCATGGCTTGGAACTGTGAATATGGCATTCACAGTTTGTCTCATGAGTCAGAATAAGCTACTGTACAACTCAGACATAATCTGCATTTTTTTCACAGCAACAACTGATAAAGAAGGCTATTTTTGCTTGAGAATTTAACTGAGATGCATCTCGGAGCAATAGGAGTGGATGTTTTTTTTCTCCCTCACTGACTTGAAGTTAATTACTGGCATAGTAGCATGCATGAATTGACTGTGACAGCCAATAATGCCTTCAACATCTAATGAATGAATAGAAGAGTTTAGTTTGGTACATTTTTAAAGGGCATTATATGGCATTTAAGCACATTTTCATAAGGGAGAATTCTCCTTGAAATATTAGTTTTGTTTTATGCTTTAAAATGTCTGCGCTCTTCAGCCGACAGTATTTTATGGATTTCTTTATATTAAACATTTTATGTTATATGAGTATTATAATTTTCTGAAATACATTTCAAGTGGTCAGTATTTAGCTGATCCATGTTGGAGTCAAGCACATTAAGTCATTCAGAAGCCTGTACCGTAGAGAGCTGTTTCTAGGTCATAGAGTTTTATTGTCTACAATCACAGAATGTGGTGTGGTTGGCAAACCCTGCATTGGTTTTTGAAATTACTGTGCTACCAGTATGTTCCAATCAATGAGAACCTCTGAGCCATGAACTTTATTGATTTGTATTCTCCTGGGTAACATGAATGGCCTTCTTTAAGTCTTCCAATTTCACTATCAAGATTTCTTTTTTTTTCTGAAAATACAGCTTAAGAGAATGACAGGTTTGTTTATGCAGTTTCTTTGTCACACAACTCTTGCACAGCCTGAAACAAAAGCAAGTGCTGCAATAGGAATAGAAATGCCACATTAACCATACTTTTGATTTTGAGACCGTTGGTTAGGACATTTCCACAGTAGTGTCTGACTTCTGGAAATATGCAACATCACATTAAACCTGTTAAACCCTTTTTGAAGTGTTTAATTTTTCATTCTTTGGGATTTAATATAATGTTTTCATTACTTTGAACCAAAGAAGTGACAAAACAAAATTCTCGTCATCCTATTTCATTTTTTTCATTAAAGATGTTTGAATAGCAAATTTCAACTTCACAGCTCAAACCTAGTCAGTAATGCCAAAGAGAAGGGAACCATGGCTATCTGTGGAATGAGCAACTTAATGTTCTGTACACATGATTCAGTGAAACGTCCTTCTCCATTTGCTAAACATACAATACTGAAGTAACAGCTCTGTAAGGAGTAAAATTTAACCGGAAACACCATCTGGATTGTGTCTGTGTCAGAGTGATGGAAGTGTCTTCAAATAAATATTTGGTTCATGCTGGGCAAGAAAGAAGCAGAAAAGAAGGTAATGGAATGGCTTATGGCTTACGGTTTTGTTTTTTTTTTCATTGGGAAAGATCTTATAGCTGCAAAAACTTAATTATTTTGGCTATTTTCAGTCCTGGAATCTGGCTGATAAGGAATTACTGGAAGAGAAATTGAGTGAATTAGCTTCCAGAGTGCCATGCTTCACAGATCTGTGTGTATGCAACTGTGCTGCTTCGGAGGTTCACACTGATTCATTTAGAAAAAATCTGGAGATAGCTACACATATAAATAGATGTATCCAGCATGACTTGGTGAAGGTCACAGAACGTTTGTGACAGAGCAGGGAATTAAACTAGCCATTTCCCTTAACTCCAGATCAGGTCTATAATCATGGACTGCCTTTGCTTCCAGGAATCGAGTCATTTCTTGGCTCTGCCAGAGATTTTCTGCATCACAAGTTGGTTAATAAATTTGGCTCTGGTCCACAGAATTTATGTGCGCATGTAAGAAGCTGTAATCATCAAAATGCCTACCTCAACACCAACAGTCATCAGAAAATTTAACAGGGAACCAAAAGTTCTGCTTCTGTGCATAGGCAGGATCATCTTAAGCAATTTGAAGCTGAGCAGCTATGTGATTATCTCATGTCAAATCCAAACACTGATCATTAAATTAGGTTTTCTTCTCACTAAATCCCCTACAGGCTCCAGCTGAAGGCATGTTCTCAACACACCTATCAAACCCTTTTTGGATGAGATCCACACCTAACATCATAATGATAGCCAGTTTTATTTTTAAAAAAGGTGGTAACTGCCACTTGCTCTGTTAATTAATTCTCTTAAGCAATTGTTCCATTGCTCAGCACTGCTGAAAAATCCTATTTCTAGTTTGGGAATAAAACAATACTATGCCCTTTTACTGCTAGGGTTTGGTATAACGTCTTTAAGCAAAGTTCAGTCTTGTTTTATTTTTGCTTTATGCTGTATATAGGAGAACAAAGACCTAGTTTGCATTGAATTATTAAAGGTGCTTTAAATGATTGGCTGAAACACATTGTGATAGTGATTTTAAGTTTGAAAATTACTTGCTATAAGATGTGTAAGGCAGCATATATATACATACATATATATATACAGAAGTTTTTAAATTGTTTATAACTGTAGGCTTAAAGTAATGCCACAGATATAGATTTTTTTTTTGTAGATTTTGGATAAGAGATATTTAAAATTTTCTTCAATTATGCCATGTTTTTTCAAGTCTTTTGATACTTTTTTTCTAGTACAAATGATAGCTGTTCTCATTTTCATGTCTGTCTTTGGCTTTTGAGTTCTTATACATACAGCTTTGCTTCCATTGCTCTTAAATTTTATATGTTAGATTTTGTTCTAAAATTAAAATTTAAAATATAAAGTTATCTTCTAGTCTCTACTCTTATTTGTATTTTACATATATGGTTCTGATTTTAAATTACTTTTATGAATATTGTAATTTGGAAACACAAATCTACCTAGAAAAGTTTTTACATGTACTTCTGCCTCTTGGAACCATTTTTTCCAAAGGTTTATTTAAGCAAGAATGTTTTGTTTATATACCTGTTTTCCTACCTAATACTCACACCTGTTCGTGGACTAAGTGCAATCTTTAGAAACCTGAATACACAGAGCCAGGTTTCTTTAAACCTTACAAGTGACTCAGCCAAGCGAGCAGAGTTCTCCTAGATCTTCATTCTCTGAAAGCGCACAGAAGTGGAGTGGTGTATATGTGACGTAACATATGGTGTTGGCATGAGCTACAGTGATTGTACTGACAGCAGATGAAATTAAAAATTCAGGAACCTGGGCCAATCAATTCACTGGTCTGTAAATTACATGATACTGTGATGAATTTTTTCTCTGCATAATATATGGTTGCACTTTCTCTTTCTCCATTGAATCTTCCTATTAGAATCAGTTATTCTGACAGCCAGAAGTGGTTGCTGAAGTGCAACTCCCGTGCTGATAGTACTGTCTCTCTTTTTTATCATAACATACAGAACCGTTGCATTTTCGTTAATGTGATTAATACAGTTACATATTCTAGAGGGTGTACACTGGCCATCATTTGCTCACAGAGTTATCTGGAAAATGTCTATTACTTGGTAAAGGATAAGGCCCAGATGTGAAATAGACTTTTTTACTTGCTTAGTAGTTTGGTTTTTTTTCTGCTTACTGACAGATAATCACCCACAGAACATCCTAAGCTCTCCAACAATATCAGTGCACTCAATATACAGGGAGATAACCATTTACAAAAATGCTGCTCAAAATGGAATTATGCTGTATTCTTTCCTAAATTACTATCCTATACTGATTAAATCCAGCTACATGTAGTCCCTGAAATCCTGTTAGGCACCATGCTACTTGAAATCCAGTGAGTTGAATCCTGAACATCTCATTTGTCCCTTATTCATCACATCTTAATTAAAAGACTTGCATGTCTCCTAAACAAGGAGTCTGTGTCCTCCTGTCTCCTATGTCCAGTGGTGTCAGGGTCCAGTACTGTCTGACCGGGTTTTTTTTAGATACTTCTCACAAGGAGAGCTTAATGTTTAACATCAAATTTACTTAAGTGAAGATAGTTGGCATTCCATGTGATTTTGACATAAGAAAGTAATACAGCAATATTCTGAAATCACAACAAACCATAACATAAAGATTGAAAGATACAGCTGAACCACTGCACAAACATGGTTCCCATTACTTAGCCATGTATCTTCACCGACATGTCATGACACCAGGTGTCTCCAACTGCTGTGAAGGAGCATGTGAGGGAAAGCCAACTCAAGCACATTTCTCTCTTCAAAGTTCCTTTCATTAACTGTGCAGCTTTCATGATTTTTGTTGGTTTGATCCATTTTATGGCAGTCTGGCTAGCTCAGGAAGCATTGCTCTCTCCTAATTACCGCAGGGAAAGCTGTTTGCTGCCTGCAGACCCACTGGTGCAATGGGAATCTGCATCAAAGGTCACCTTCCTGTCCCTGCCGTGTTGAGATCAGTTCAGTTTTCTCTGCGGTGACTGATGGCCATTCCTCACCTGCTTCCCTGAGCTCATCTTTCTTGTCTGCCTCCTCTGAGTCTTCCGTTGTGGTGGTGTGTTGGTTGTCGCAAGTGGAGAGATTGAGGCCCTTTAAAAGCTGAATCAGACTTGCATGGGATAATTTTCCCTTCAAAGTTGCTCCTGTCTCTCCTCTGACAACAGAGGGACTCAGCAACTGAGCAAACAGTATTGGCACTTGTAGACAATTACTTGGGCAGAATTAATGCCGGCCAATCTATGTACCCTCTGATAATGACTTCCCACTGGAGACCTGTCTAATAGCTGCTAAAGCCATTTTTTAAAAGTGGATCAAAAGTCTTTTCTTCCTCTACATTACAATCACTTTGATCACTTTATTACACACTTTGTTCAGCTAACAGTACATTATAGCAGGCTATCCCAAGAAATGGTGTGTAAAATCCAACTTTGGGGATTGGATCGATTGCCGTATTTTTAGTTTGTTAGACATACATGTCTGTTCATGAATATATGTATATGCATTCTCCAGGTATGGACATGTTCACTATATGTGTGGGTGCTGAACAATTTGTGTGCGTGCTAAATGATGAAAATATCATAGAATTGCATCACAAGATGCATTGCACGTTACACTACACTGTAAGAAGTGTGTGAGATGCATAGCGAATTTTCATGTCTCTGCATTGAAATAGATGCATATTTTGTTTGGTACTTTTCCTGGATTATTCACTTAAACAATACTCAAAATCTGCTGGCACTTTTTGTTTACCTACTAAGTATGAAGAAGTTGATTAATGTGAACTTAAATAATTTTGCTCCAAATATAAGGAAATCTAGTCAACTGGATGTTGTTAATATAAAATCCACAAGTGTTATAATAAGCAGAAAAAGACTGTTTATTGTTTATTCTGTTCTGTCATACCACATTTCAAAATATGGTATGTGCAAAACATGCATTTGAAAATTTTTACTTCCTGCTTATGTAAGAAAAAAAAATACTTGTGCTATTCCCTCCTTCCAAATGTATATAAGAGCATAACAACAGGAAAACGACCTCTTTGTATGTATTGGAAGTGGCAGCATCATTAGAATTAATATTGATGAAGTTCTTAACTGATTCTGATTAAGTTAAATAGAACTATAAACTTTTGCGGCATACATCTTTTTATCAGTCACTAAAATTATTGTAAAATGTCACACATTTCTCATTGCAGAAATATGAAGTCATGAGTAAACATTATTTTGTTTGACATTATTATCTTCCATAAAAAAACAGTACTCAGCAACAGACAAAATCTTCTCAAGTTCTGTTATTTATGCTTATATATAAATTCTTGTTTTCTCAAATGATGTGACTTGACAAAATGGATTATCATGATGGTATAAATATAATTTCTCATAACCACCTATATTGCATTCTATCTCCTGCAAAATTTTCATTTTCCAAACATTTGTAAATCATACAAGTATGAAATACGGAATTGCATTCACATTAGTTACACAGGTAGCTTTTCAAATTTATTTAAAGTGTTGTCTGGTACAAGTGTATGATTATTTTAACCTAAGTGGCTTCCAAAGTGCCCACGTGTGAAATAGTCCAGACATCAGGTCCACACTTTCCAATAAATAAGCATTTTTATCTTTGTACCTCATCCCCAGTTAACACAGTCTCTCTGGGTACAAAAACCCCTGCATGTATGATCCTCATATCAAGTAGGCATTTTCTAGTTTCCTAGATCTCACTGGGACTTAATTTTTCCTTCTTGCATTTCTGTGTAGTTGGCAGTCTTATTATGCCAACAGAGGTCTCTTGATATATGACCTATTTATTCAAACATTAGCCACAGATGCTTTCAGAGATTTTGCCGTTCAACACCTGGCTGTGTGAAGTGTGATCATTTCATGAAGTGCTGGGAACCTGGCTTGCTGCAGGTCACAGCAAATTTTCCTGGCCTTTTGGAGGCAAACCTGCACTCACTTTACATGTGCTCAGAGCTGGCTAAAGGCCAGCCAGCTTCAGTCTGAAAGCTGTGCATCATTGTTAGCATGGTGCCGTGCTCTCGTTAGGGTTACTGAAGTAGCTTGAGCTCACATCTCTCAGATCAGGCTTGGCTGGCATCTATTCAGCTTGGAGCATGGGCAAAAGAATCTCTCAAAACTCAGAGGTTTTGAGAAAAATTCTGAAAATTTGAGAAGTTTTCATATGAAGGTTGCACAAATACATAAAAAACAAAACAAAAAAAAGCCCAAACCCCAACAACAACAACGAAGCAAGAAATCCAAGGTCTAAATTTATATATGATTTATGTCTAATTGTTCTTTGTGTGCAGTTGTGGTTTAATTAATAAGTAAAACAAGCCTGTCTAATTCAACGTAGATGTTAGAAACTCCTGCATGTATTAATATTAGTGTTAGTTTACAACTGTGGCTAAGCATGCATCTTTAATTAGGTTTTCCCAATGCCGTTCAGGGGTTTATAATACTGAATTTTGTTTAATGAGGTATGATGCTTGTCATGTGCTTTTTTGCAATACCCAGAGTAACCAGGATGACCTGTTCAGAGCGGGTACGCACACTGTGGGAGATTTGCACAGGTCTGAAGCAGCAGCTGTTGGCCAACTGCGGTACCTGACAGCATCTCAAACAGCACATATGTAGCTGAGGGAGAGAAAGAGTCCTTCTGGACATTGTCCATCTTCTAATGAAAGAAAAAGGAAATACTCAAGTGAAATGAACTAAAAGCTTTTCAGAAAGAGTTCAGCTGTTTAGAAAATCAACCCCTAGCCAAGTGTGCAGCCAAGTTTATGGTCCATGCTGTTTACAGGATAAATCTGTAAGTGTTAACTTTAGAAACTGAGAACATCTCAAAACTCTTCCATGCCTTCTTGATTTTATTTTGCACAGATCTGGGCTGAGCTGTTCCCGGCTGTACTCCAGATGCCCACCAAAGCTTCTCTATCACTCCCCTCCTCAGCTGGACAGGGGAGAGAAAATATAATGAAAGGCTCATGAGTTAAGTGATTTTGATGATTAGGTGAAATATGTCTCCTGGTACTACTTATTGATCACAGTCTATGATTAATAGTTAATCAGAATGAGGCACAAACTAGAAAGAAAAAAAAAATACTAAATTTATTAAGCTCATGTTATCCTTAGAAGCAAACTGGCATCCCCCCTCAATCTAAAGTTAATTATATATATAAATGGTATTATATATTATTATATTATGTATTATACATTATAAAAATATGATATATCCCTAAAATTCAGTATAGAACTTAATTTAGTTCAAACATATTCAGAAATTATATAAAAATAGTTATATAAAAGATATAAATATTACAGACAATAAACATTTTAAAAATTTTGATAATTCTTATTTTTTTTCATTTTCCCAGGGTTTGAGTATGTTACATCCAGTTTAAAAAAAAAAAAAAGGAAAATATATAGTTCCTCAAAGAAGATAGAAGAAAGAAAGATAAGACACCTCCCTTTACTTGGTAATAGATTTTGTTTAAATTTACAAAATTAAAGTAAAAACCAAAGGAAAAAGCAAACTTAGTACAACCATGCCTGAGAAGAAAATCTTGGCCATAAATCTAAATTTTATTGAGGATCCAGTTTTTACCTGAATATTTGGTAAATAATTGATATAATTAATATCTCTTTTTCTCCAGGGACAAAAAAGCTTCTATTGATATTCAGATTTCTGTCATCTCATATGAGTTTTAAAATTACAAAACTGCTTTCCTCTAGAGAAAAAAAAGTTAAACTTCATTCTCATGGTCCACTAACCAGTAGTTTTAAGTTCTTTTCTTTTTTTTTAGTAAACTAGTGAAGTTCCAGATAAATAGTGGAATAATTGTCACAGCTTGAGAACTGAGAAATCTGAGTTCACTTCCGTGCTTTATTCTGACTTCTTTTCAACCTCTTTCTTCAAAATAATCCTTTTTTAAAGGTATGTTTAGTTTTTAAACTTTGCCAAAGGCAATTAGAGTGTTCAAAGTGACTGACAACAACCACCCTTCTTGCCTCTGTTAGTGTTTGGTAAAGCTTTTGGAAACACAGTGAGCTGGCAGATCTATAGCAGAATGTCTAAAGGACTCTGAAACTGTTTCTTACTTTGAACAATGGTTTTGAATTCAGAAACTTGAATGGCACTTGCCAGAATTCATCTAAGACAAAAGAAAGTTGGGGTCCCAGGGCAAGACATACACATGCCTGTCTTGTTGAGCGGCATACTCATTTGAAAATATTGGAGGCTGTTTAGGAAGTCCTTGTTCTGTCTTTTGGTTTATAAAATTGCTGCTGTATTTAAAAGGCACTCCAACAAATAAATAAAAAACCAAAACACAGCACCTTTTTCTTTCAATATTTTTCTAAGTTGTCCAAAACAGTGATGTTACAAAAATAATCCTATTTGCAGTTGAGGTCTGCATTTGCACTGTCTGCCTGGACAGAGACCTCTTTGAATAGACTCATTGAAAGTTCAGGACCTTAAATTGAAAATTCCTTTGAATGAAGAGCACAAGATTGGGTCTTGATAAAGTCAGAGAATATAGATTACATTAATACTGCTCTCTGTGAATGCTGCAAGCTGAAAAGAAAATTATTCAATGCTATTTGGTGACTCAGTCCTATTCTGAAAACAAAGTAGCAAGATCAGAGACCTGAATAATGAGTATTTCTGGGATATGTCCTGAATACTTTAACCAAAGTGGTTTTTTCTTGATTTGACTTTCACTTTGTTCCTTCTACATTGGTTGAAAAGTATATCCTCACTCAAAATTAAGTAGGAAGTGGCCAAAAAAGTTGAACTAATAGACCGTGTATTATTCACAATATTGGGCATATTAGAATTTTGCGTTATTGTGTGTAGAGCTCAGCAGTTCAGATGAAAATGCTGTTTCCAAGCTGTGTTAGAGTGTTTACAGCAGACTCATGGCAGTATGGGATTGCAAGCATCAAATCCCGAATGGGAAGTCCACAACTTTTCCTGAACCTATTCCGGTGCTTTACAATACTTACGATAAACTTTCCCTAATAACTCATGTTTTAGGCTTTCATCTCCTTCATAGTGAAGCATCTTTTGTACAATTGGTCAAATCAGGTCTTGCGCTATAGGGAGGGTGCTCAAGGAGAAAGAAAAAAGTTAAGTATTTTTTTCATTTGTAAATGAATATTTTTAAATGGTCAGAGTACTGTTGTTTCAACAGTTACTTTACTGACAGAGTGCATTCTCCTAAAGAAAATATAAAATCAGGGGAGGAAACCCCACAGTCTGAAGAATGGCCTTAAGATGTTGACACTAAGGACCTCTTACACAACAGTTCTAGGTCTCAGAGAGGGGAGATAATTGTCAGTAGCNGCCTGACGAACATAACCCAAAGCTTCTGGGACCTGATTAAAAAAAAAAAAAAAAAAAGCACAACCCTCTATACATCAGAAGTTTGCATGTCTGTTCATGCTGCTCCATGTATCTATTGCTTGACTTTATATGGCACTTCCTCTTGAAACTGCTTGCCAAGTTTTGTTTCATCCCTGGCTATTAAAAGCCTGTTTCTGTGATAAGAGTGTGGAACAGCTGAATTCCAGCTCAAGCACCAACCTCTTTGGGCTTCACGGTTTGAAGGATTTGGCTGTTTTATATGCAATAAGTAATCTCTTAAATGTTATCAGAGTGTGTGTAATGCATTAGGATGCATTAAAAAAAAAAAAAAAAACAAGCCCCAAACCAAAACAAAACACCAAACCAACAAAAATACAGAGATAGTTTCCTGCTCCCTTTAATTCAGCAGTTAGAAACATACTTCCAGGGTAGGGAGTAGATTCATTTTTAATGACCGAGGGTTCAGGGCTGCTGCTTATCTCAAAATCCACAGGGATATAGGCCATTGCAGGCGTCACAAACGCAGTTCTTAGTCTGTCCCGCTTATATTTCTTTAGGTTATATGGAATAATTTGAGATTCATGAGTTGAAAAAAGTGTTTCAGGAATGACAGTGGGCCTCTAGCCTCGTGATTAGGATGGCTTGCTAGGAATTAGATGTCTTAGTTCCTGCTGTCATGCATATTTCATTATTTTATCCAGGAACTGTAAAAGAAGGACTAGGTACTTTCATGTAAAGATATGGGAACTTTTATCTTTCTTCAATTCCTCCCAAACTATTTACAACAAACTACAGTCTTTTTTCTCTCCGATCAAATTAGTCTATGGGTGAATGACCTACTGATGTGACTAACACTGTCAACAGAGAGGAAGATTTCCTGTTACCAGCTCTTTCTTGTGTTACAGCATGAAATAAATCTGAGGGACATCAATCACTTGAATCATTATGTTTAATCCTATCAGTTGGCAATGAAGTAAACTCCACAGAATTGATAGAATTGATATAAAACGACCCACTGAAGAGAAATATTTTTAAGGTGACTTGAAAATTGTGTACATTGATAAACACGAAATGATGTTCAGCTCAAGAAACAAGTCAGGTTCTGTGACTGTGCTGGTTATTGTGAATCCTTTTTTAAAACTTCTCTCTCTCTAGAGATTTTGCATAAGAAATTAGTCTGTGGGTTTCCTCACATCAGCCAATGACCTAAAACTTGTGACTAAAATGTCACTGTAACGCTCTTGTAGTGCGGAAGACCTAGTTTCCAGTTGCCATCACTGTTAGATCAGGAATACGTAGAGACAGAAGTGAAACCCTACTTTGCCAAGTCCCATGATACTGAATCATGTTTTATTTCCTCTCAGTGAAATTCCTCACTGTTAAAATGCTTTTAAAATCCAGCCATTTTTCATAACCTTTCTGACCATTTCATGATACAGAACAGGGATACTTGAGTTTAGCTGACTATGTAGATCATAGCAGAAATGAGATGTCTGTACATATACAAGCATACAAATACATAACTATACAGAGAAATTTTATATATTTTTGCAGCACAAAGTTCATTTAATATTTTCAGACATGCAATATTTGCTGTAGGGTGCTGTTTTCCTGAAGAATGTTTTTTGGCAACACTTTGACTGCACTTTCTTGTCTTCCTTTGACAGTGTTTCCCATATGGAAGACAGCCTGCTTGACTTACATTATCCTTGAACCCCTTGTTGCATACTTGACATTAATTTCTGTAACCAACGCAATACCACAAGTGAAGTTAAAAATCAAATTTCTGAGAATAGCCTTATCTAGATTGATTGTCTCTTCAGACTGCATTCTAAGCAGTCACACACAGCTTCCAAACTTATAACGGATGATAGAATTCCGCTCCTTTTGATCCCAAAGGAAGAAAGTGGAACCCTTCTTTTCCTTGCTTCCAGCATTTCATTACAATCTATATAAATTTCTTATAAGTTTTGTCCTTCAATTTGTCTGGTTCTGCTGAATATTTCAGTAAATTAAATACTGTGGGCTTCCCTAGAAATGAAAGGGAAGATAAAAGCTTGTCATTATCTGCCCTGTTTTCTAGAATGCACTGAACTGTGTATTCCAGAAAAAAATTCCAAGTTCTTTGACATTTTATTGATGCTCAGGTATACACTTCCCGTTACTGAAATAGCTGGACACATCATAATGTTTAGCTCTTGTCTTTTCATAGAGTCTTCCATGATACAAGTAAGTAAGAATTCTGGTGACTTTAGAATGGAAAACTGAAAAACAGAGAGAATAATAAGCTTGCTTCAGGAAGCTTACCACTTCAGCCGTGAGTACCCCAAGGGTAATGCAATCTAATTTCAGTTTAGTTATTTAAAAGTTTGGTATTGTGTCTAGACTGGTTGTCTAGGAAGCATGTCCAGTGGAGAGGACAAGTCATCATTTCATCCTACACTACTGCTTTATTTCCCATAGGAGGCCCTTTTATTTTTCTTTCTCTTTCCATACTTTGTAGGCAATAGATGTTTAGGCAATAGATGCCTAATTTTTAAATAGCTAAAAAGAAATAAGTGGAGTACAGTCACTAATAATTTTGTAATATTTCTTCTTCTAATGGGGGAGGCATTCTCAGGGTAAAAATGTGTGATATTTGTCTAAAGGCTCTATTTTGTTAAAATTTGACTGAATGGGAGTCACTGGCATATTTTCATTGTAATTTTGTCACAATGGGGCCAAACAAAGAACAATTACAGTGATTCATGTGACAACAAAACGGATCCAATTGGTTTCTTTGCAACCTGGAAATATGGTCTTACTATTATTCAGTTAAAATATTTTTAGTACTATGGTCACATGAACCTTTTCCCCCTGAAGAGAAAATAAATGTATTTACATCCACTCTTTTATATCTAAAAGAAAGCAATAACTGAATGTGGTAAGTGGAATTTGTAAAAAGAAGACAGGAAGGGATGGTTGGGAAGAAAGGGAAACCCAAAAGTTTATTAAAGCTCTTAAACCTTCAATACAATCCCTGTCTTTAAACACATACATTAGCTATGTCAGCTTTCTTAGCTCGTATGTTTATTGATTGTACCCACAAAGGATAAAAATTGAGTTCATCTTTTTAAAGATGGCTCCATATCACACATGAATGCAAGAACCATTGGGCTGAAATGTTGCAGCCAATATTGAAAGATGCTTGAATATGTTTTTATCCCTGCTTATGTCCCCTGTGCCATGATATGTTTCGTGTATAGTAATTACATTATTCCTAGTCTGTTAGATATTAAAAATGTGTATCTAAAACATGCTTTTGTGGTACTGATATGATTTTGTCTAACAGAATTGGAAATGAAGGGCACAAGTCTTAATAGGCCAGTTCAGATTAACTGCATAGTGACTTCACAGAATATCCTTCAGCCTTCTCCAGAAGTTTGTTATTCAGACGAGAAGTTCAGTTCATTCCTGTGCTACAAATGGCTTCTGAGACTGAAGCTCTTCATGCATATGCCACTATCTCTGAGTATGACTTTTATTAAAGTCCACATTCTTTGTGACTTTACCTGAAATACTTTAAAAATATTCGTCATGGCTCTCATGGAGGGTGAAAAGCATCAAAGGTTAAGGCAACTGTACTTGTCTTTGGTATAAGGTTAGTTAAGCACCAGTGCAAAACGAAAAGGTACTTTACTGTAATTGCTAAAATATGGCATTGTACAAAATGCTTAATTTCCCATGAAGATTAAATAACACTAGCACATAACTGGCATTATAGTGTAATGCTTGTTCCTATTATTTAATAAAAGACAGCATGCTGTAGAACTTCTGATACATAACTCTGTATTTGTTCTTCATATGAGCTATTCACTGTGCTCTGAGAATAGGCAATGCGGGTAGTTTGCAAATCAGGGAATGCAAATGCTTCCAGCGAAGGTGCTGTGAATAATAAAGCTGTGAAATGAAAAAAAGTTATGGGTTAACTGCTGAACAAACTTCTAGTTGCTGAGAAAAATTTTCTTCTATCCAAACTGTGGAGTAATCCAGAGGACTGATTTTCCTTCCACAGAGATGTATATGAAGTGAGTACACTTGAGTAAGGGTAAACCTTGTTTGAATGAAGAGGCAATTACATCCAATATCACCTCAGGGAAATGTTATATTCTCCAAGACTTGGTAGTATTGAAAATGGGAACAGATTATATTGAAGTGTTTTATCTGGGGGAAAAAAAACCCTAACCAACAAAATCAAACGAGCAAACAACAACCACCCTCTCCCATCCCCCCGTCCTTCCCTCCCAATTGCTATTAAGCACATAGATTTCAAAAAACATTTAAGATAAAAAGCATCATCTGTTGTATACATGTCATCGAGTCCTAGTTTGCATCATCATCTTTCATCCGCATTTAGATAAATTAGGAAGATAAAATGAGTCCAAATCCACGGAGATGGATTGGCCACGTACACTGATTTATTAATAATCCACCAATATTTTGCTAACTCTGAGTGTGATTGGAAAACAGAGAAGGACAGTAAAAAGCAGCTTTTTCACCGCATGGGATTTAATTCTTTAGAATAAACAGGAAAAAATCTATCGAGTGGCTCACGTCAGTGAATTTGCTGAAATAGCACTTCATTCTTAGCATTGCACAGTGACTTAGGTTGATTCCTTCATATGACCTTTATCTGCTGAATGACCTTTTTTCTTTTATCAATAATCATATTCAAGTTAATTATCTGCTTGATAGTCCTTCACCAGAACTTTACTCTCATTTTGTGCGAATTTTCCATAAATTACCTCAGAAAAAACCTCAAACCACTCAATAACAAAGAACAGATTGTGAAAGTGCACTTTTGACATCATTCGTAGTGGTGTACTTCTTACGGGGCTGTGAGATAAGTATTGACTGTGTCGTGTATCAGTCCCAAAATTATCAGGTTCATTCCAGGTTCCTAGAGGACCCTTTGGTCTCTGCGCTGAAGCATTATGTTGGACAAAATATGATATCATACTTCTGTCTTCAAGGTTTGATGTCCTACATAATGCCACAGTTACATGACCCTTTTGTCATTTCCAAGCAGAATTATTTTAGTATCCTATAGGGGAAGCAGACTTCTCAATTTTACACTAATTAGGCTGGATAGCTTTGTGTTTCCAAGTTGCTTGAATTGTTTTTCCAAGGTAATTCCTTTCCTTTTGCCAGCTATTTGCTATAAACATTTATGTGCTTGTTTATGATAATTAATATCTCTCATTTCCTTGCTCCATTAAATGAAGGTACAGTAGAATTATTATGGTTGTTAGGTTTCCAGAATACTACAAGAAGAAGGAGATACTGTTGTCCTCATTTATCTAGATTTAATGCACTTGCATATGTCTGCTGTTTAGTTACTTTCTAATGTAATAAGAATTTATTTTCTCAGTTTAAAACATGTGACTTACCCAAGGCACCTAGTTTAAATAAAATATCTGTCTCAAAGCTCCTCTTTTCTCTTCGACAGACCTTGCAATTACTAGAACACATTTATTTATTAAGGTGCATTACAGACATGTTTTGTCACACATTTTGAGGCATTCATTTTGCATCACATATAAGAATAGTGTCTCTCTGCAGAAAATAGTAACATACTGCAAGGATAGGTGCACATAGATAGCTATTAGAGTGATTACCATTAATTGACAAGAAGACTAATTTCCACGGCATCTTTCGAGTGAGAATTCTTCAAAAGTTCTAGAGTTTTTGAAACAGTATAAAAATTAGATTTTGAAGTAACATAAAACATAATTCTCTTGAAGAGAAGATACATATGTATCATGAAACATGATATAGATGTTTTCTTTACAATAGGAAATAAAAGCAGTTTCAGGGAAATGTATTTAAGGTTTTATAATATTAAGGCAAAATTGTTTCAGAATTCTTTCAGCTAGCATGGACTAATTCATTCAAAGGATCTCCAAGAAAAGGAATAAGGAAAATCAGCAGGAAAATAGGGTATTTTAAAAACAGTGTGTATAACCGTAGCTTGAAATAGATTACCCTAACAAGTTAGTGCAGATCGAGGCAAATTAAATGTATTTCAGAACTGTCTCAGTGTGCTACTGATCAATTTTTAAATGTGAGCAGAATTTATTTGCTGTGCTAGAAGAAAGCTTTAAAAAATCAGTTTTCAATGTGTATGTTACAGAATTTTTTCTTCTGAAGAAAATCTGGCTTTTAATAGAAGTTACATTATTTTCAGAAAGGATGGTCTGACTTAGACACATCCTGTAGAAGACTTCAGATGCATAGTAAAACATCGTTCTAAATACACGTTGCATGCATGGCAGCTGGAGACAGGTTGATGCTTTTGAGTCTCTAGGGGGAGACTTCTCTGCCTAAGGAAGCCTTTGGTACATCATTAGCACTTCTTATTGCTTATTAAGAACTTATTTTTAGAAGACAAAGGCAGTATTAAAACTATGACCAACTGGCTTCCAATCACATATAAAGTTTAGTGCTCAAATAAAGATTATGATGGAGTGTTGGGGGTTTATGAGCTTTAGAAGAGCTCAAAAATGTTTTGTAGGGTTAGAACATAATGGAAATTATTGATGATAAAAGATTTTGTACTGTGCAAAATAAAAAAACAGGACTGGGCCACACTAGGAAATTCATTGAAAGAAATACTCTGAAAGACTCTGTAATACTTTATTACATACTTCAGTGTTATTTGTTTTATTCATGCGAACCTAGTTTCAAATAGCTATGTTAAAATGAAATATCTATTTTAAGAAGAGTATTTCAAAAATATGTCACTAAGCCTTCAAATGTAGGAAAGTCTTAAGGTTGATCTGCTATTTTTTTTTTTTTTCCTTTAACAGGGCAGGTCTGGTCAATGATGAAAAATTAAATGCATATCTTTTATAAGACATTTTTTAGCCTAAATAATTATAGGAACATATTTTTTTCTGAAGCACAAATAGCACAACTTTTACTCAGTTTTTTTTCCACATTTTATGTTTAACAAGTGTATATGTAATCTGTTTTTTTTAAACATATACCAAATTGCAGGTCAAAAAAGAAAATCTCATTGAAAAATTCAAATACATTTTATTTTATGTTTTATTTTATTTTACTGAAATTTTTATCAATAAAAGTGTATTGAAAATGTCTAGGGCAAATGGAATCTGCCCTAGAATTACTACAAGTACTGTCTCTGATAGCTAGGTGTAAGATATTTTTTACAAACTTTCTGAAGCTAATTTTGCAATACCTACTCTTAAAAAACTACGTAAGACTAAAAAAATAGTCAGCACATCTGTCAAAGTTCCAAGTGATTTTTATTATTGTAGTGATTCTTTGATTTGTTAATCTTTGCTAATTAAAATTTACACCACTGAACACTCTTACTCACTTGTAGCTGCATATGTTTGGTTTTTGCTAGTATTCAGGTAATTGTTGATTTCTCAATTAACATTACCCAGAATTTTGAAATGCCCAGCCGTGATGAAGATGCTTGCAATAGCAGGTGTAAAACAGTAATTATCAGCAATCATAAAGCAAGCAAGCTGAGAAGGAGTTACTGAGAATCAAATCCCATGTCTGAAATAAAACAAAATATAATGGGCACACTGTGCTATTTTACCGTCCTTAAACACAGTGAGGCTATATAAATACAGATGCTTGCTTGAAACTTGTAAGTGCCAACAATCTAAGTTCTGAAGTAATTTAGAATTCAATTAATGTGAGAAGCTGAACAAAACAAATCCCTTAACAAGGCCAGTACGTGAAGGCTTACTTTTAAAAGTTAGAGCATACAAAAAGAAAATGCATTTCATGAAGGAGGGAACATTCTGCAAAAGTTGCAGCTTGGTTACTGTATCAACGCCAGTTAAAGGAGATGAAAACAAGGAAGATAAATACAGTAAATAAATATACTATTTTAAAAGTTATTTGGTCTCTTGAGCATTATATTCTCATCCTCTGGATGTTCCCAAAGGACCCAGTGGAAGCAAACACTTACTTTAAAACTAGTTCACTAGAATTTCACTGCTTGCTTCAAACAGTCAGGTGAAAACCAGCATTGTATCATTTACACCAAATTGGTTTCAAATGCAAATTAGGTGGATGGAGAGAGACTTCTCCATTGTTGCCAGATGAGGAGTTAGTGGTTGTTTCCTGTTTACTGTCATGGAGATTACTCTAATGCAGTAAGATCTCATTTGAGATTAGAATATCATGAATGAAGATGAGAATCCTAGTACCCCAAAGTGATTAACAAAACGAGCTTTGTCAGGTCGTGTCTTTGTACAGCTGCAGCAGCTGTGACCCCACTGAACTTCTTACAGCTGACAGACACCAGCATTTCAGGGGTACGGTACTCCCCAGTGTAAGCCCTTCACAACCAGAACAGTTATCTCAATTTCATGACCCTGTAACTTGACAACATAATGTAGAGATTCCTGAGTAGCTCTTGATAGTGGCAATTGACCCAAGCACTGATAGCCCGAGAATCACACAGAATCACAATGAAAGTTGGAGGAGACCTTTAAGATCATCTAGTCCAACCATCAAACTAGCAGCATTATCACTGTAAACCGTATCCCCCTGTGATACATCCAGACTCCTCTCAAACACTTCCAGAGGTGATGACTCCACCATCTCTTTGGGCCTCTTATTCCAATGCCTAACCACTCTTTCAGTGATTTTTTTTATTTTTTTATTTTAATATCTAATCTGAACCTCTCTTGATACATCTTAAGGCCATTTCCTCTTGTTCTTTCACTTGAGACATGGCAGAAGGAACTCTCACTGCAGCCTCCTTTCAGGTAGTTGTAGAGAGCAGAGAGGTTCCCTCCAAGTCTCCTCCGTACTAAACAAGCCCAGTTTCCCCAGCAGCTCCTTATAAGACGTGTTTTCTAGACCCTTCATAAGCCTTGTTGCCCTTTTCGGGACGTGTTCCAGCACGTCAATGTCCTTTTGATGTGATTGTCCAAAACTGAACATAGGATTTGAGGTGAGGCCTCACCAGTGCTGAGTACAAGTGGACAATCACTGTCCTGGTCCTGCTGGCCACACTATTCTTCATACAGGCCAGGATGCCACTGGCCTGCTTGGCCACCTGGGCACACACTGGCTTATGTTCAGCTGTGCATCAATCAGCACCCCCAAGTCCCTTTCTGCTGAGCAGCTCTCAAGTCATTCTTCCTTGAGCCTATGGTGCTGCATGAAGTTGCTGTGAAGTAAGTGCAGGGCCCAGGAATTGGACTGGTTGAACCTCATGCCATTGTCCTCAGCCCATTCTTTGAATCTTTCCAGACCTCTCTGCAGAGCCTTCCTACCCTCGAGGTCAACACTCCCTCCTAACTTGGTGTCATCTGTGAACTGACTGACGCTGTACTTGATCACCTTCTCCAAACCATCGATAAAGATGTTCAACAGGATGGACCCCAGTACTGATTCCTGGGAACACCACCGGTGAACAGAAGGCAGCAGTGACAGGTGGTGATGGTAGCAGTTGAAAGAGATACATCAGGATGGGGTGACCAGCTAAACTTGCTAAAGTATAGAATATCACTAGTTCTCCTGGGAGAGGCTTGATTGCCAGTGCACTTAGGGATGTTCTGGACAATAGCTTTTCTGTCATAGTACACCTTTCATTATTTAATCTCCCACTTGAAACACAGTCAAAGTGCCTAAAAGTAGCTTGAAAAGGAAAATCACAATCAGTTGTTGACAATAAATATGATGTATTAGTTGTCATCACAAGATAATACAGATTATTTTGTGCCGGAGGGATATACATGCACAGATCTTCCTGAAGCACTACATCCAAAATGGCTGAATCATACAAGAATTGATGTATTTACTACTTCTAATTGCTTTTCCAACTGCATGTACCAAGAAATCCGTGATAGCCAATAAAGCATGATATTCTCTTTTATCAGAGATCTTGAGAGAATCAAAAGTAAACCCCACCAATTGTATTCATAAATACAATAGAGAGTAATAGGTGATTTATATGAATATTCATATATTGAGCTCAGAAAATGGGCACTTTGTTATTCATCACTTTAAAACATGTTTATAGAATACAAATATATTGGTTCTTGGGTTTTTTTCCTAATGCTGATGAAAATGAATAGTACTTGGGGACCTAGTCTGCCTATTAAAGTGATGTGATACATTACCATACTTGTACAGAAATGAGCACAGATGGCGCGTCTATTATTTCTCTAGCAAGAAATTAGTCATTTTTTTCTCCAGGATTCAAATCTGAGCAACACTTGCTTAAGTCAGACTACCTCTGTGGGGATCCTTAAAATATTTTTCCCATTACTTGTACATTAGGAGTTAGAGAAACAGAAAGTGATTAATTCCATATTAAAACTTTAAAATGAATGAAGTCTCTCAAACCAAGAGCCTGAGATTTTTATATTTCCCCCCACCCCCAAATAAAGGGAAGCATATTTTGCATGTAAATGTGAGTCTACAGGCGGGAAGTTTTGTGTACCATGCTCAGATTCTCAATAGACTGTTTAGCTTCGACAGATCGTTGCGTTTACATAAGAATATTTGAAGATGTTAGATTTGTAGACATTTGTTAATTAAACACAATTATGTGGAGTATGAAACAACAACTTATAAGTAATTTATAATTTTTATATGCGAAAGATACCATTTCAAGCAGAAAAATAGTTAAACAAAAAGACGTTGACTTTCATAATCTTACTTTTATGGTAAGAATCAATAAAGCAATACTTCATAAGGTTTTGTCAATGCCTTATTATACACCTGAAGAAAGAAAAAAGGTTTTCAGTCTGCCTTATGACTTGTCAGAGCATATAATTACAACAAACTCAAAGTTAAATGAGAGTTTTTAATGTCAGTTGGTCAAAGCCGGATCACCTTGCAGTGAAAGCAAATTTAATATGGGTTAGGAACTCCAGAACAAGAAAAATGCAAACATATATATTAATTTACTTCAGTACATTGAGTATACTCACATTTGGGAGTTCATTATATGCTGTCTCTACCACTCCTTCCTCCTCACACTCTTTCCCTGCTCCAGCATGGGGTCTGTCCCATGGGAGTCATTTGTCCCTGAACTTCTGTAACGTGGGTCCTCGTTACAGGCTGCAGTTCTTCACAAACTGCTCCAGCGTGTGTCTTTTCCACAGGGTGCTGTACGTCAGGAACAGGCTGCTCTGACGTGGGTCCTTCTGAGGGTCACCTGCCAGCAAACCTACCCCAGCACAGGCTCCTCTCTCCATGGGTCTGCAGGGCTGTTCTCTCATATTCTCAGTTCATCTCGTCCACCTCCTCTTGCACAGTCATTTTTTCTCCATTTTAGGTCTGTTGTCACAGGAGTGCTGCCACCATCACTGATGGGCTTGGGCTCAGCCAGCAGTGGGTCTGTCTTGGAGCCGGCTGGCATTGGCTCTGCCAGACATGGGGAAAGCTTCTGGCATCTTCTCCCAGAAGCCTCCCCTTGGGCTTTGCTTTGGCCAAGCAAACCAAGTACATTATGGGCAAAATATTCTTCCAAGTGGAATTCCATTCAAATGAATCTTAATTTTTGAAGTTCAGCTCTTCATTTTCCATATGTGATGGTTACTCCCTGTATGTTCCTGGGGGAGAACCCACATCCAGAACCTGGAGGATCAATTTCAAGATTGAAGTCTTGGAATGCAAAATTAAAAACTCTCTAAGGGGTAAAAACTTTACAAAGCTTGAATAATAACACATCACATCAAAAGTATACGGATTTTTGGAGACAAATATCAACTCCTTTAAGAGTCAAGGTGGGAATGCAGTAAATATCTAGTAAGCTTGATAAACCAGAAAACTTTGGAATGTGTAGTGATTATACCAATACTGGGTCCAAAGGTACATAAGGATTGGTGTTTTCTTTATTGACATAATCTTGTATGTTATGTGGGATCTTCTGGAGCCTGTCACAGACAAAAATGTCAGGAGAATGGGTTGAAATGTGTCAGTTTTCACAGAACAGGGTTTGAAGAGTTTGGGGGCTGTCAGTGTATTTGTGAAGGTTTTAGGTGGAAAGGTGTACTGTTCTGTTTGGAAACGTTGTTGTGGAGGATAAGGAAGCCTGCAGGCAGCAGAAAGCAGGGAAAATAACAAATTCGTTCTGTAAGCCCCAGAAAGGATCATGCCAGCTGTTGGTGAGAGAAAGATCAGTAGTGAGAAAGAAGGTGGAAAGGCGCTAAACAGCTCAGAGGAAATAAGAAAATGTAATAATAAGGTTGTTACTAACAGTACCTGATGATCCAAATATTTATTCAATGCAAATAAACTTAAAGATGTGGTGTTATCAAGTACTAGTGTGCTACTTGTCACTGTTTCAATGCAAATGTCCCCTCTGCTTCAGCTTCTTACCCTTCCCCACTCTCCACTGAAAAAAGCTTAAGAGGAATTTAGTGAATGTTGACTCTGAAGAGGTTGGAGAACATGACTGGAACTCAATATCAGGTCCACTCACAAGGCAGCATTACTTTCCCAGCTACTTTCTCTCAAGTGAAAGGAGGGAGTCAGTCCTACAGCAAATACCAGCTGTGCAAGACTTCTGATTTCATTTTAGAAAAAGCTGAAAAATAAATGATAGTCAGTCTTGAATGAGTCATTGCCAAATAATTCCCAGGTGAGCTAAACTAATAAAATTGTAGTCTAGGGAAGTTTCAGCTTCTGCATGATTTATTTCTTCCTGCATGGTTAGAGAAATGAGTATCATTGAATTAAAAAAAAGAGAAAGGGTATTCTTTTTCACAGTTATGCAGTTCACAGGCAAATGTGCAATAGTTGGGTTTGCAGCATTTGAAAAAAAAGGTGTTAATTGAAGAATTCTGAGTGACAGAAAGTGAGAACACAGATTTTGCATGCTGTGAAACAGAACAAGACCACTGTATAGAAAGGATAGACATAACCTTCAAGATTTTTTATAGTCATATGGTATGAAAAAATATTTTGGTATTGCATTAAACTAGTATATTGAGTTAAACCAGTTGTTTTTTCTGGTGGGTGCAGCATTGTTCAGCTGAATTTAATTCCTTATTTATTTATATATTTTGTTTTCTACAAATAACTGCCAAAGAAAGTTTTTGAAGGTTTTTATGTTTAGTTCTAATTTTTTCACACTTAGAATTACCAGAAGATCTGTTGATCCAGCCCAAATTGCTGCATTAAACAATGGGCTAAGAGTAGCAGGCAGACTGCAGATTTTGTACACACCCCTATACAAAGCTTTTCCCCATCACTTCAAGCTGGAAAACTGCTCCATTGCTACAAGACAGCACAAAAAGCTGTCTGCTGAAAATCAAAGTAACACCTTTTCAAGAATATGAGTCATTCATATATTCAGTGTGTACACTTCCTTAGGAATATCCTAAATCTCATTTAGGGTGATATTTAAGTAAAGATCAAGGACAAAATATTGTTGTTGTGTGACGACCTTGTTTTACTGAACTACATTCATTGTTTAGCATTTATGGAAGCTTTTCTGCAGAGCTAAGAGGACCTGTAATGTTTTTCATAAAAGAAATTCTGCAAAATTTGAATATGCTGTGCTGTCTCTGCTTATATGTGGATCTAACAGGCAGGAATTAGACATTTCTTTACTCTGATAAGTTTATTTCATTTCTTTTTCTTACAGCATAACAGCTGGCAAAATATTTTTGAGACAGAGACATATAGAGTTATCCTCTTACAGAGTACGCAGAAAAAATATAGCATATGGAGAGTATTTGCATAATGTACAATATCTGTGATGAGAAGGTAGATATTCAGTTTTTCTTGCATAACTTGAGTATTACATATAATATGGTAAGTTGAATGAAGAATTGCTTCTTAATAAGCTACAGAATTCTGCTTGGTGGTTAGTTTATTTACTGTATTTTGAATTTTGATATGTTAGAAACAATGTTCTACTTACTCCAGCAGTTCTCTTTTGAATCAGCTTATATCTGTTTTTTATTTCTTCTTTTTATATATCTATGCATCAAGTACATTTTGACCTACTCTTACTTATATAATTTATCTAATGCTGAATAATTTATGTACAATGTGGCTGTTATCTTTCAGTAAATATTCTGTCTGCACGTGCACTCAGAAACACTAGAAAACTTAAGGTTTATTTCTGAACATGCAGTGTGCATAGAATCTGGAGCTTGTTTTGAAAACCTGAAATGTCACACGTTTAGACAATCGTCATGTAGTTGCACTTAGTAAAATCAAATGGAGCGCAGTCTTTTTGCACACACACAAAAAGCCATACACAGGGCTGAATGTTTCATGCTACAAAATGTAGATAACTTTCCTTATTAAAGTTTGCAGTAAACTTAAAGCTCTAATAAATAACAGAACTTTGAGGAATGTAGTAATTATATTTTGTTGTATTTCTTTTTTGTGAAAAAAATGTGCACGAAATTAATGCATATCATTAAAGAGGTATGGTGGTGCCGTGAGAGATATTACAAACTAGAAGATGACTCTCTGAGAGAAGAGTAAGTTACTAAACCATTTTTATGTGTGTTTCTGTATTAAACTAGCTATACGCACCGTGTGGTTGGCAGTGGAATCAAAGCTCAGTCTGCAAATCCAGAAGTAAAAGTGAAGGGAACAGATCCTGTAATAAGTCAAATTACTGACAAGCTGAAACATGTTATTCAGGTAAGATGCTTTTTCCTATAGATACAGTATAATTCTAACTACCACTCTAGTAATGAAAGTATTAATTTACTGTGCCATAAAGGTTAATTGTTAATTCAAGTTTCTGCTGAGTACACGTCCACGGCAAAACACTACTTGCTCTCTGTCTCACTTCAGTTATTAAAAATGATTTAGTTAAAAGGCTTGCATATGGTAGATAAGTGTAGGAAGTGAGGCTCTGGCAGCTGGGCCATCTGTACCTGCAAGTACCACAGCTCGGCATTGCAGTGAGCATACAGAAGCACAAACAATATGATTTAGGGATATTGACTGAGTGCATATGTTTAAATAACAGTAAAACATAATTTCCCCCTTCCTGCTTTAGTAAATCTAGGTTCTTTCTTAACTTATATTGCTGTGAGGTTTTTTGTTCAGATGCCACATAGAAAAACTAGGAAGTTTGAAAGAAAATCACATGCCTGCTGAACGAGTTGGTGTTCATTACCTGATGTACATATCTGTGAGTTACTAAATTTAAGGCTTACAAGGAAGTCAGTTCCAATATGGTTCTGTAAAATTATGATACTGTGATACATTTACAGGATTACAGGTATCTCTGGTTACATGCTGCATTTATATTTACAGAGAGCCAGAACTAGATGACAAAAACATAAGTCTGTTGAAGGCAATGGTTATTTTGCCAACAGCTCTGTATTTCAGTTTAAAAATATAAGTTTTCACTCTGATCTGAAGACTCAGTGACCGGAAAGGTTCTATTGATATTTCTTGTCTGTGACCCATCTAACCCAGTATCCTCTACTCTGTACTGGTAAAAGGAGAGGCTACTTAAGGAGACCACGAAGCTTTGCACTTTTATGGTCTCTACTTCCCTTCTCTACCATATTCCCCAAACACGAGAATTAGAGATATTAAATGTCTTCCTGGTTAATGCATTTAGACCCACCTAAGGACTTGCTTCAATTCTGTTTTTACATCTTCTTGACAGCTTTTAAATACGGTTTCCCACATGGTTTCTGAAGTTGAAATATTACTGATAGCTTCACGGTAAACCTTCTTGGTTCTTATATCTCTAATTGTGAACAATAACTCTTCTCTGACAACAAAACAAAGAGTGATGAAATAGAAAAAAGAAAAAAACCAGAAACATTTCTTTTCCATCAGTAGTATTGTTTTCTGGGAGAACTGGCATTAGAATTGAAGTTCGAAGGCAATCATTATTCCTTCCTTCTTAAAAGAAATGTCTTTTGTATCCCTCTAGCTTCAGCATCATGCTTTTGTCTCTCTCTTTTTATTAAAATGGTGCCTACAATGATGGGAAAATCAATGCAATTTTCCCTACAAGAGATACCATGATTTAATTAATAACTACAAAATGCTATGCAAAGATAAACTTTGCAAGTCTTTCTTGGTAAGTTCCAAGGTCTTTCATCTATCAGGAATGCCTTCCTCCTTTGATATTAAAACTGCACTGTAGAGTTTATTGTGTTGATTTCCTCTAGAGACTTGGAGTTGTGTTGTTTTCTCCTTGACTGAGTACCTAAAAGAGTGGAATAGAATATTTCCATTATAAAGTATTTCATTTTGAGAGCTTACTTGCCCTTGTCCCTAAAGACTTGAGTGGATCTTGGGGAAAAGGACATATCATTTACATACTGAAATTCTTACTGACCTCCAAATATATTTCCTTTCTGTGGGATATCTTCTTTCCTTGTAGCTCTGAGTATGAAAATAGGGTCAAGGGATAAAGAGAGCATCAAATTCCTTAGAGACCTGACATATAACTGCTTTTCCCCAGAAAAACAAAAAAAAAAGGCTGAAGAAGCTGCAGAAAAAGCTTTCTTCTCTACTATTTACTGCTTGGGAAAGGAGGATGAGAAGTATAAATTAGAAATTCAAATACAAAAGATCATGTTTTTGTCCTGTGTGATATGAAAAAAGATGAATCGCATTAAGCTTATGATGGGCAGAAAAAAAGGGGAGCTTAATGGATTGTGGTGTTGCCTCAGAGAGAGACAGAGTTGTACTTAAACCTAACATGCTATCCAAGCTGTATTATTGAACTTCAAAATTTTAAACTAATTTACTAAGAACAAAACATATTGGTCAAGTTTTTCAAAACTAATCATTCCCAAAATTTATAAAACTATATACTTTAATTCGTCTTTAAGGTGAAACAGATTTTCAGGTTGCTGTTTATAGATGCAACAATATATATTTTAGTATAAATCACATGTTGCTGTAACCTTGCTAAACAAGTACATTTTCATTACTTAGCTGTGTTTTGTATATAGCCATTATAGGAGAGAGGAAATGAGAGTGGTAATTCACTTTTATTTGAAGTGAAAATTTACTTGACTTTTTACATCTGCTTTGAAACATTTCAAGATTCAGGATGTCAAAGCAGCATTTCCTTCTGTGTCATCATAGCCTGATAGGATATGGTCCTTCTTTCTCAACCGTAGTCAGAGCTCTGTGTATCTGTGGTAAGTACAGCCTGATTTTCTTTTCCTTGTACAACCTGTGATGGTACCAAGGCCTTCAGGACAGAACAGTCTCTACCACTTAGTAAATATCAACATGCAAAAAGGATCAAAAGTTTTGCTTCTGGTACTTTTCACAGTAAGAATAGTGAAATGCACTGAAATGCTATTTAATCGGTGATAACCTATAGCAGTTGTTTGCAGCAGGGGTGGAATTCAGTTCTTTAATCAGATACCTGCATTTCAGTGTTTAAGTTTTGCTTATATGTAGAACTACTCCACAGACCATAGAGAGTTGTTTATTTGGCCCTGTGTAAAGGTATGCATCAGGATTAGAACAGTATTTCTTTAGTCTTGCACAATTCAAAGGGAGTTTGGGTACATCGCCTGCATGTTGGCATCTGCACTGTGACGCCTGCCGTTGGCGTCAGTTCTGAAGGATTGCACTCTTGTGTCAGGTTTCTGACAAAAGGTTCTTTCCAAAAGGTTGACAGTTTCAACACACAACCTATTTTCAGAACTATTCTCAAACATTTTTTTGTTATAAAAACTAGACATGTATAATTTTCTAAAGAGAAATATTCAGTATATACAAACATATATATACATATAGATACAAACTTCATTTTATTCTTCTATGGTTTTACAATTTTCTAAAAGTATGATTAAACTAAGGAAGGATTAGTATCAAGAAGGTGACCAGTTTTGCATTTAGAATACATAATTTAAGACAAATTGAAAAGCATCTCCTGAATACATTTTGTCCTTCCAAATCAGGAAAAGTCATTCTTTCTAGTAAATCCAGAGTATAAAAACTCAGTCAGAAAGCTTCATTTTTTTTCTGAAACCTTATTTTCTCTTTGCTTTCAAAGCAGATAACCACTTTTATCACCAGTTACACTGAATTTCCCTTCTTTCAAGATTCCCAGCAAAAAGGAAGTGAGTATTTTGAAGTGTAAAGGGAGAGCCCATTTAAGGGAGGGTGCAGTGAGCTCTCTGGAAACCAGACAGCACATATTAACCATAAAAATGGCTAAATACTATTAAACAGCAAAAGAGCAGATGTCTTTGAGATCCCTTTCTGCTCATATTTAATGTTTACTTAGGAGAACAGATCAAGATCATTCTGCCCTGCATACAGAAAAGGACAGATTTCTTAGCGTCTCCTCTATTTTTTCCAGTTGGATATACAAAGGCATGAAAATCCCAAAAAAAGAATTAGCTTTAAAATATGTAAAAATACAATGCTTAAACTCTGTTTTCCAGGTTCTCTCCTGTTAAAAACTTTAAATCCCTGAAATCAACCCCTGGTTGCATAAGTGACAGAATCTCTTTTCAGCAGGCTGTGGTTTCTGTGCAGTTCTACTTTGTGAGAGGCTCGCAGTAATCCTCCTTTTTTCTGTAAATAGTGGATTTACCAAAAAATCAATAGAACTTTTTGATTCTGTTGGACCCCTATGGCTGTAATCTGTGCCCTGGACTCCACAGGTTCATGTTCACAACAACAAAGTGCAGTTAGAGGAACTGAGATGAACTCTGCTGAACCAGTCGGTGCTGAATATGGCTTGAAAAAGTCATCTTCTTCTGTAAAACTCCTTACTTGTAAAGACTGGTGTTTTGGGGAGTTTTAAATGATGGGCTCTTCTTCATTCATTTATCTTCATGGCAGGCAAATTACGGGTTCAGTGCATATCGTTTTATGTACTGCTATCTGCAACTATCACTCTAATAGATAATCAAGATAAGCAAAGTCAGTTGCATGTGGCATAAATTGTAATGGGAATTGTTTTCCTTTCTTCCCCAGTAATTTGACACCACAATTAATTCATCATTCTTGCAAGTACAAGTACTAAGGTTATGAAGTAATTATGATATTTTGGAGCTGTGATTACAGTCAATTGGACCTTGGTCTTTTCAGTGTGTTTCCTCTTTCAGAACACAATCTCAAAAAGATACTGCTTTTGAAAATAATAGAGATTACTTGGAGCTTGTATTTACAGGTTAAATAAAGTCTTCCTAATTTTAGGAAATCTTGCCATAGCAGAAGATACTCTTATGTCTGGCTGTCTAAATTAGGCAGACCAAATCTCCCTCTGGAGATCTCTAGAGGCACCTACCATTAGTGACGATACTGGAAATTTAAATGCTTCTATCAGGATAAATTATTTCCAATTTCTAGGTACAGTAAAAGGTATGTCTGAACTTATTTGGAAAAGATCTCATCTTACACTGCTATATCACTAGAGTGCTAGCTGATATGCATAAAATAATGTTTACTTTCTCCACAAAGGGCTGCAAACTGTCCCTAATGGAATTGATGCTTACATTCCTTAAAGGAGTAAATGCCGGTACTTCATGTGACATTAAATGTTGGTGACAGTCTAATTTTTCCTTTACTACTTGTCATTATTATGGCATGGTGAGCACTCTGTTTCACCATGCTGCCATTTGCCCATTTACCTGTCTCAAAAAGGTTGCAAAAACAGTGAGGTGAGATTTTGTTTTGACACTGATTTGGCATGCTAACAACTACATTTTCCATCTGCATTTTTTAAAGCTTTTATCAATGTACCACAGCACAGGCAAGTTAATATGTGTTTTTGTAAGAGCTGTTCAAGTATGGATTGGAAATGGGGATGGAATATATTGCCTGAATCCTCACCTGCTCATACAAAGAACCATGTTTTGAAATTCTTCATACACGAGGTGTGGCACTTGCAGTTGTGCTTCCCTTACACCACTGATATCAAATTTGTGCCTACTTACTGTAGTGTTACGATAATCACCTAATAGTTAAAACCCCTTTGCCTCTTAAAATCGCTCCAACAGTTGTATAAATGTCGCAAAGTAGACATTTTGATGACTTTTTTAATGACTGAAATGCAATTCTTTCTCATGCAATGAGAGAATTCTAAATAGTACAGCATTAGACAGATACTTGGTTTGATACACTCTTCAGTAACATGCTCTTGGAGACTCGCTTTCTAAACTCTTCTTTCCCTTTCTCTTCTAAAACACTTTTTGTTGATATAGTGTAACCTGCAGTTTGTACCTTTCGATAACAGGTAACTGGGAAGCAAAATTTCAGTGCACTTCATGCAGCAGCCATTCAACATTCACTGGTATTAGAATTGCTTTCAGCTGTGTTTGCTCCTAAACTGCCTATTTATTTTTTGTTGCACTAGGAAAGACTTCCTCACGAGTTTGTTTTGTATTTCATACTGAAAATGCATATATAAATGTTAATTTTGCCTTAGATTTTGTTCTTACTGGGTTTTTTTCACTTTTTAGTTTCATCCGGAGTTAGAACAAACCTGCAGGTACAGAATAGCTCAGTATGTTGATTGTGTTGATTTTTTCCCTAGTGATTTGTTGGCACTGCTTCTTTTTTTTATTTATTTATTTCTGGAAGTAATACAATGCTACTGTCTTTCTGAAAACAAAACCTTGGACAAATTCTGGTTTTGGCAAGGCATGATAGTAGAGTACTAGTGATGTGTCATACTGGGATATTCCTACTTGACAGAGAAGTCTGTTTCATATTTGCTGTGTGAGCTGTTCCAGTCTTTTACCCCATCTATGGAGAGCTGCCTCTGACTGCTGGCTGGTGCCAACAATATGTTAAGTGCTTGATTATTACCATTGCATGTAAAATATTGGCAGAATTCCTGTAAAAATATTAAGCGGTTAGAAATGAGGTGGGAAATAATTTTCTAAGTTTTGTGCTCCTTCCTTTAAAATATAATTCAACTTTCAGCCTCAGAAGTACACAGAAGAGTGCAGAATTGCTGATACTTTTGTATCTTTTGAGAGTGAAAAGGTTTTCTTCACAGTTCTGTGATGATAGAGAAGGTATAAACCCTTTTTGTTGCTCACAAAGGTGGTCTTTCTGTATTGGTAAGTCAAACACTAAAAGTTATATGAACATTCTGAGATTACTGTATGTCTTGGAAAATTATGTCTAAACTCAAACCTACATATGGTTTGCAGGTAGAAGGCACCAAAAAACCCCGTGATTTGGAGGGTATGCAGTTTAGCTGATTCATCGCCCATTGCTAGGATGCTTAGGAGGTAAATTGAGAAGAACGGTCACCAGCCACATGTCCTTCTGATGAGTAATTTAATTAAAACACCAGTAATAGTTTCCCTAGCTTGTTTTGTTTTTCACTAACTAGATTACCAAAGTTATTAAGGGCTAATCAAAGTCCCATTCATTTAGAACAAATGACCATTTTTATGAAGTATCTTTTTAAAATAGGATTTGTGCTGAAATGAAGAGTCTATGTTGCACAGAGTTTTCTGAAATTGTGTGTTCAAATTTGTATAAAACTCTTAATAATGGGCTAATAAAAAAAATCCTTAGCATTTGATTTTTTGCTTTATAAAGCCTTGAACAGCGCACAGTGAGAAAACATATTTGTTGATGCAGCAGGGAGATACTGTCAATTCTTATCCATTTTGTGAAGAGAACAGTGGCAGAGAAAATAAAGCAGCCTTTTCTAGCTGCTTAGGTGGATAGTGACACTAACTGAAGTATTCATGATGGTGCAGATCCTATCTACAAAAGCCTATTCTGCACCTACTTTTTTTGCTGTTACAACTGGTAAAAACTGCTTGTGTTAGGTTTTTTAGCAAAACAGAACCGTTGTTCTACCTCCTCATTTTTAAGTATAATATTAAGGGAAGGAGAGTTTTGAGATTTTGGAAGAGCCTGGGGTAACTCCACCTGCTCCTCATAGAGACCACCACACCTCATACACTGTTATAATACATACTTCTGAAATGAATATTCTTATTTCATTAATAACAGATAGAGGAATAGTCTCAAACTGACAGGCTTGAAACAATGTATTTGGTAAAAAGGGAAGAGAAATGTAGACAGGTACCAAATAGGCCTTTAAAAGCCTTAAGTAAAGCAGGATATCAAATCTCTAGTCAGAAGTGAAAATCAAATAGTGGCTCTAACTTATGAAATCTGACACACATCACAAAACCTTCCCATAGTTATCTTATTTGACAGCCTCTTCAGAGCAGAGGGTCAGCAACTAGATAGAATAATACCACATCAAAGTATCAACGAAAATTTGAGAAGCAACTTACTCTCCCCGTTAGTCCTAAATAATGACAGATATAATCTGTCAACATCTCAATAACATTAAGAAAATACTTTGTATTCAAGCAAATACATTAAAAAGGAAAAAGAAGAGTGGGACAGTAACTGGAGTTAACAGTAGTTACCATTAAGATGTAGGTGCCATTTACATGATCTTGTAGTAGTGATCTCCTCAGCACCATCGAAATTCCTGCGTGAGCGATTCCTCTAGGCTGATCTATCGAGGGAATAAGCTGCATGGCTGTACTGTGTGTGCATTTGTGCACTGGTGCTGGCTGAGCGCCGTGTCCCACCTTGGTTTCCTGGCTGTGGATTGTGTACAGGAGCAGAGATAGTTCAAAGATAGCAGTTCTGAAAATGTTGACAGATACAGTGGGAGTGCATTGCCTCTTGTCAGTCCAAGTGTCACAGCTGAGGAGAATGCTGCTGAGGGGTTGAGGGTTGGGCTAGATGACCTTTAAATGTCCCTCCCAAGCCAAACTAGTCTGATTCTGTTGACTCCATGACTATATTGTGTGAGCTCATATGCTATTAACATACAACATTAACGTAATATATATGGAAAGAGCTGTCATAAATGCTATGGACATGAAAAGGTGTTGTCAACAATTATCAAAGAGAAAGCACGAAGGAAACAGGCTTATCATCAGTGATCATAAGACCATTTCTTGGAATATGTGCAACAGTCATTATGCAAAACTGTGACATCTAAAACAAAACGGGTACCACAACAACACAAAACAACTAAAAAAAACCAAAACAAAACAAAAAAAACCAACCAAACAAAAACAAAACAAACAAAAAAACCCAAACAAACAAACAAACATGAAAAACAAAACAAAACCACAAAAAAAACCCCCCAAACCAGAAGAGTTTCAGTGATTAACTGTTAAAGGAAAAAAGTTGCTGGTCACAGACTTTCTGGCCTGAAAAGTAATGCATCCTTTTTGAGCATGTTGAATGTGTCCTATTTGAGACAGGCTATTTCCTTTTGGTCTCAGCCCCAGGAAATCCTCGGAGGCAGTGACCTGTGGAGAGCAATACAGAGCAAGTCATTTGCTGCAAGCATCATCATAATTTGTTCTCCTTGCCAGTTTGTAAAATAAGCAATGTGTTCTTTAGGCATAAGAAATATCAGTCTGGAAAGCAATCTGTTGCTCTGAAATCTTATGAACAGAAATCTCATGTTATCTATGAGGGCTGTTTGTTGCCTAAAGAACTCATCTGCTCTCTGGAAGTTTTGGAAATTGTAGAAAGGAGCAGCATAGTATGGAGCATTCAACTGCTTTTGAACCCTGTGGGTCTGAAATCTATGTGGATAACACAAACTGTATTTGAAATTGTACCATATAGTTTAAGGTCACAAATTTTGCCCAGCATAACCCTGGTTTTGTCCTGAGAGAGTCAGTCAGCAAGCAGTTGAAGAATCAGTACCAAAGGTGAAGTATTTAATTTGCACGAAGTCTCAGCAAAGCTGTTCAGGACTAGGGATTAAAAGGAAGTGTCAGAAACAAGCTGTGCTGTGCATTTTTTAAAACAGTTTTTGTTTCAAAAGAGAATATGGAAAAATACAAATATATCCTGGGAGACTATGGTTATGTGCTAGGTCTGTGGGTAGGTTTCTTACCTTTTCTCCAGTACAGAAATATTACACTGCTCTGTATTTAATTGACTGATACATTTAAAAAACAAAACCAAAAAGTAGCCTGATAAATATGCTGATTCTAAATTCCTTCTAAAACAAGCATATAATAAAAAATACATTCACGGAAGAAAACCTGTCAAGATATATTACATATAGAACAAGTAATAACTTTGATAGTAACCTGATTGAATAGACATTTATATATTTCTTTACAAGCCAGTTTAGCTATTACTTTGGAAAAATATTTTTCAAATTTCATCTTTAAAAAAACAAACCAATCTTAATATACTTTATTAAACAGATTGTGCAGTCTAATTTAAACCCTTGAATATGTTTATTTCTTTAAATGACTTTTCAAAACCTTACATCTTAAAAGTAATATTGCCTTATTTGTTGCCTTAAAACCAGCATACTTACCAGTTCCTTAATGCTATGTTTTGGCCTTCTTAACTCTTGTCTGTGTCTGATAAGCTTCATCTTTAAGAGCAGACAGATGAAAGCTTTGAAGAAGATCTAAACATTCTGCTGCTAGAGACCCACCCTAACTTGTTTGCAAAGTTCCATTCTTGCAGGTCATACTTTGTAGAGAAAATGGAGACACCTCTTTCTCCTTCCTGCTCTGGAACTGGTGATAATTGTAGCAGGTGCTGTTCTGGTAGCAGGACATTGGTGGGTCGCCTCTGCTTCCTCTTTTCCCTGCGCTTTTCTTTTTTCTCTCAGTGCGTCATTCAGCTTGATCTAGGGACTGTCTCACTGCACTGATGCAGATAGCTGTAGGATAAAAAACCCGCAAGCAATGAACAATTAATTGGATCTCTAAAGAGAACCCTAAACCAATCCTGTATCTGTAAATTCCTAAACTCAATATACAGACCCCAGTTTTTCATGTATGATAATGTTTTGATTAGAAACGTCTCTTCTTGTAACTTGCTTGTCACTTCAGTTGAGCAAAATCATTAAAAGTAATCATTATACTCATCTAGTTTACTTGACATGTGATTACTGTATAAATCTTCTCATAGGTACACTGGCCCATAGTCCAGGCTGTCCAAATGATGAAAAGAAATTTTGTGAGGACTAAAGGCTTTTGCTGATAGAAGTACTGTAACCTAATTTTAGACAAAAGTGTTTTCCTTTATTTTCTGCCTGTTAATGGAATGTATATTTGCAGTGAATACAGAACTGTCCTATCCTATTCTTCTATATTCCTTTAAGTATTATTTTGCCAGGTCCAGTTTCCCCTTGTCAGCTTCTTATTTCTGCTTCCTGACCCTCCCCAGTTCCTCTTTCAAATAATCACATGGTTTTCACCTCATTCCATAAAATATTTCCCTGTCATGTTCAACATTTCTTTTAACCGGTATCTGACCTTCTATGTTTCCCATTGGTATGCAGGTCTGGGCCAATGACAACCCAGCTCAAAACCAGAAATTTTTCTTCTCAGTCAGTCAGGACTATAACTGAAAGAATTAGTTTTAAATATCTGAATTAAGGTCTTACTGTTAGCCACTAACTAGTCGTGCAGGAAAGTAGGAGAGAAGTGTATTATAGCCTCTGTGAAAATTTTTGTCTTGATTGTGATGAAAGATAGGGAGGCAATTTAAAGTGCAAATAATGAATGACTATGATAAAAACACAGTGATAAGATTGAAAGAGGCTGCAAAATTCCAATTCTGTTACCTTGAACTGTAATTTCCTTCTTAACGCCGTTGCTTTGCCCTAACTGTGCCTTGCAACAGAACTATTTACTCGGGTCTATGCTAGATTTATCAAAGCACACACATCTATGCAAACAAGAAACTGCAGCATAATATGTCAGTAAATATAACAACATTACTTTTTAGTGAGAATATGCAAACTTCTCTATCAGACTTGTACCACAGTAAGGCTACTTATATAAAACTACCCATCATTACTTTCTTTATTTCTTCATTCCCTGATTTAACACCCTTGTCATATACAGAAATGTAACAATCTGCTTTCCAAGTGAGTCTCATATGGATTTTGAAGAATCCGAAAGCATCATAACCACTCAATAGCTGCATGGAAGCACTTTGGGAAGTGTTTTTATTTATTGTAATAATTTAATTCATTTCATTTGGAATTTTTTCACTTTCCGTTTGACTATTGTTCTCCTCTGTCTTTTCATTCATTAGAAGTCCTCCTTCAAACCTCTGTACCTCCATGCCACAGTTCAATGTTACGTACCTAGTACATATTTTATCATAGCTGTCAGTTTTTCCCCATTCTTCTGTTTAAGAACACTTTTACAACCCATTTGAAGCCTTGTTTGAAGTGCCAGCCATCTGGTTCCTTTACAGTTCAGCTGCAATTAGTTCCTCCTGTAACAGCTCTCTTAATTTCTGTTGTCTACCATTCTTAATTAATCAGATTTTTTTTCCTTGCACATTTTCCTCAATTTTAGATTAACATTGTTCCTCTACTTCTGTTTTTGAAGCCATGTGGGATTCTGAAAGTGTCTCAGTAAATGCTACTGTGGAGGGCTTGGTCTTCAATTTTCTTCCTAGCAACTTAAATATTATCTCCAGAGCATTTTTGATTGGTTTTGTACAAATCTACACATACCCTTAATACTTTTTCTTATCCAAAAATTATTACATATCTTACCTAGACAGCTCACAGGGTTCACCATAGCCACGTAAGGTTCTGTGATTTCTTTAGCTACTACATGTAATAAGAGTGCATTTGTTATTGCTTTTATTGCTTACACTGGCATTCTGTGCAGATCCTTCAAGAAACCACTTGGTTTTCTTTCAGCCCTTTTAAGGAAGTCTTGTATGAGGAATGTGCTAAGATCAGAGTGTAATGTAGGATTTAGCAGGTGAAAATACTTTTTAGAACATACCATAATAACCAAGGAACAGATTTGTCTCCTTTTGCAATCCCAGACTACTGGGCTGGTCAGATTTAAGTGTATTTTTCTGCTGGATAACCGTAGTTAAACTCTGCAGGTATTGCAAACAGACACTTGTATTTTTGTTGTAAGTAAAATTACATCTCATAAAATAGTCAGCTTGATATATCTTGGGGGCTTATATGTGAAGAGGTCAACTCATAAAACATCAGTTTTAAGAAAATTGTTTTCATGCACTTCAGTAAAAAGATGTGTATCTTCCTATCTAGGAGGAAATCTCTTCAGTTAGAAATTTTTGTGTGACAGAAGTTTAATTAAGAAATAATGGTGTATGTAAGTAATAAAAATGGAAGTTTGGGGGAATTTTGAGGAAGCATTTATTTGGAAGTTCTAAAAGAGAAAAAGTATTGGTTTTAAATGAAACTTCTAACTGAAAAAATTGTTTTAACATCATATACTTTTCATTCCTTCTTATGTTTCCTATTTAATTCCGTTTCTATTTTTTCCTAAAACTGTTTTTCATCATGAAGGAAAAAAACCCAGAAATAAATTATTTAACAGAAGCAAAAAATAAGTGTTAATAGTTGAAATATAGGAACAAATAAGAAACCATGAATATTTAAATTCTATTTTATCTTTTATTTGATATTTTTATATTAGTTTCTACTAAATTTTTTCCCCTCAGCCATTCTTTTGATTTTTGATTCCATATTCAGTTTTAAAAGACTTAATTCAAGATTTTTAATTTTAAAAAATTGCATAATATGTAGAACTATACCCTCATTTGTTTCTTTCAAGGCAATTTTGCTTAAGACATTTTGGTATTATAGATCAATGAGGAAGGTCATCTGTGCACCCTGAGATTGTGCTCTTTTCCTCTGTACTTCTTTATTTTACAAGAATGGGTGGCTCAGATGAAGACTTAATTTTATAAAATTCTTTTATTTTTGATGCTGCTCTACTTCTTTCTCTTTTCCCCTTCCTCTCTCTCTCTCTCTTTTGTTTGCCAATACATTTAAAATAATAAGAGGTTTCAAGCACTACAATGATTATTTTTGAGTCTTGCCTTTATTGCTTTCTAACTTGTATGACAGTTCCATTATTCAGGCTGTGAAATATGCAAGTTCCTTCCGGATAGGAAAATAGTATATTGATATTGTTTGTATTTTTAGAAAAATACAGAGTAACATGAATATCTATCATCACTTTGATATTGAAAGCAAAGTTGCAGCCTGGGCTCAAACCTTGAGTCATTTAATCTTAAATCCTCTAAATTGATTGTTTTCTCTGTATGAAAGGGAAAAAGACACTTCTAGAGGCACTTCAGGCTTGAGATGGTGTGAATCATACTCTAGAATGTCTCATTTTTCTATTTTGGCATTCTAGAATAACCACGGTCCAAGCTGAGGTACCTTTGTTAGATATATTTGGCCAAGAATACAGAATTTATTTCATTGTGAGCAACACAGAATTCTGTTTGTGTTTGTTCATGTGGACCTACGGCAGCTGTCTTTCAAGAACAGATTGACTGCTTTTCTGCACCACAAAAATCTTGTATGTTTCTAAAACCTATTAGCAGCTCCCCAGACATGTAAACTTCATTAACATAGAGTTTGTAAGAAATTAGGTTAAAAAGAAAAAAAAAAATAGAAAGAGAGAAGGTGCCTATGTTTAAAGAGCAGTTATTAGACTGCAGAAAGATTACTAGAACAGTTCCTCAGAGGTTGGCATTGCAGCCAGTATTAAATGATCTTGGCTTAAAAAGGTGGTGTTTTACAAATTTGGAAATGACAAGATTTGGCAATATGAAGAAAAGTCAGATAATATAGAAATGATTGAGGGCCACGACAATAGAAATAGAATGAAACATAAAAATGTGAAATGAGAGCTTTTGCTGGACAGGCTTCCCTTTACAATCAAGAAATTCTGTGAGGTTGAAACCCATCAGCTGGAGGCAAATGAGTATACACGAGTCTGGTAACTGATCAAAAGATGAATTTGAGACACCTATATTTCCCAGCAATTCGGATTCATGGAAGGCTTATTATATTTTTCACAGCTGTAGGTCCAGAAACAGATTCTTATCACACATTCATCTTCTTCCCAATTATTTTCTATACAGTATTTAAATATAGTGACACTCAGGGAAGGGTGGAACATAACTGGGTTTTATTGTTTTGGTTTTTTAAAAGCTATTTCAAGTTTATATATTCTTCTTGAATTACAAACTATATAAAAATGAAATTGGACATTTTTTCTGCAAATTCTATATGCTAGTTTTATAGATTTTTATTTTCATATCTTATTCTATAAAAGCTTGAATAATGTTTTTATTGATATAGTAGTATATTTCAGTGTGATTAGTGAACCTTTGAACAAATATATTAAATGTTAACTTCATTAATCCAGTTGCACTATGGTATTATATTCAACATTTCCTAATTTCTTTTCAGATTCTGTATTTAATTTTAGTGTTTCATATTATCACAAGGAAAGATGGTAGTGAGAATTTATATTTTCAGTTCTTTCTGCTTCAGTTAAATATCTAAATATTTCCAAATCATATATAAATATTAAACTGTTGTGTTCTAAAGTTGGTTATGACAGCCTGATTCTTGAAAAAAGGTTATAAATCTCTAATCTGCTTTTCCAGTAATAGCAATGTTAAAAAAAGTTGGGTATTTTGTAGGAAATGAGGATTGTGTTGTTTTGATAAGCTTTTAATGAAGCGAAGTAGATAACGGCTGGGACTTAGAGAAAAAGCAGCACTACTTTAAAAATTACTGTAATAGTATATTCCACTTTCAGCTGAATGCTTCTGAGATGCACTAATCATCAGTGCATCAGTTGACGAAGTGATTTTATTTCAGAGTTTTACAGATTTTTCAGAGTTATTACAGGATCAATAATACTACTGTTAGTAAACTCAGTAGAACTAAAAGACTCAGAGTATTCCCAAACTCCACACAGTTCACTAAAATATATTAAAATTTTTATTAACTTTGAATATCTGCTGACTTTCATAGTTGTGTAGATTTATTTTAACCGTTTTCTGCTCTATTGATATTTCTACATCTAATTTCACAGTTGCATAATTAAAAAAAGTAGAATTGAAATAGAAGGAACTTCTCTCTACATTGAACTATCCATAGGAAATAACTGCAATCAAAAATATTTCATGGAAGCATTTTGAGAACATTTCATTGCTTTTGCTATCCTGATGGCTGTGAACATTTTAGACTGTAGAAGTGGTGAAATTTGAGCCATGTTTTTTGCAAAACTCTTGTAAGAGACATAAGTCTTTGCAAAACGAAAAAGAAAAAAAAAATCTTGCTTTTGTGCCGTGTCTAGGTAAACCAATATATTTTTTGTTTTTCCTAGCTGGATACTGCAAAAAGGCTTCTAAATAAAAATCCTCTTTTTTTTTTTTTCATTGTAGAAGTAAAGTTACTATCTTAGGAAAAAAAAAATCTCTTGAAGTCTTAAGGTACTTTCCAACACTTAATTTTTTGGTTAAGCAGTTTTGAGATAAGAAAAAGTAGAAACAGGCTTTGAAAATGGTGTTTAAGTATTTATCACTTGTGTTTTTTCAGTTGTATCAGACTTAATCAAAGGTCTTTCCTATTTTAGAAAGTTTAATAACAATGGAGAGTGTTAACTACAGCATCTGCTTCCATTATTGGCATAAGAAGTATGACATTCAAGTATTGTTTTATTTTTCAATGCATTATGATTAATGTAAATCTGGTTTTTTTTAAAAAAGAAAAAAGCTTGTATAATGCTACTAATGAATTTACTTTTACAGAAAATATTTAAATTTAAATTCTGAAAGAAGTTTTGAATTAGGAGTTACTCAACTTTTATAATTTATTCAATTATTATTATGAATACTATAATGAAAAAAATTTTAGTAGTATTATTTGTTTCCGTTGAGTGTCATTTTTCCTTAGGCATAGATTTACACAAGTATCTGCATTTATAAGTGTTAATTATTCTTTCCAAAAATACTTTTTAGTGTTTGTAATTTTATGTTTGTTTTTTTTTTTAAACTGCTGATGAAATTTGTGTTTAAAAAATGCTCAAACTTCATTCAGAAATCTCTTTGCCCCTGAGCGTTACCAAGATACCGGTTTGGAAAATTAACATAGCATTAACATAACATGACTGGTTTTGCAGACTATTCTCCAGAAGACTTCTGAATCTAAAAAAAAAGAAGAAAAATTAAAACCTTTTTCTTCTTTAATTTTTTTTTTTGTAAGTGCTGATCAGCTTGCACATATTGTTACCTCTGTTGGAATAAAAATTACTTAGATGAATCTATATAATCACACCTCCTTTATCTTATTTTTTCGTAAGAAATAATATTTTTTATTTCACCTTATACAAGTAAGTTATTAGATAATTCAATTAATATAATTATTGGTTTTATCTTTAAAATTTTGACTATGAACCTATTATTTGTGAAAAGGCACAAAATTTCCTGTTTATCACAATTAATTGTCTACTGATAAGAACAAACTCAGCATTTTTCTTTAATTTCTGATTTTAATGGGAGTTTGATTTAAAGTGTATTCAGTAAGACAACATAATGTATGTGTTAGGAAGAAGCAATAAAGGACAATTTTCTTAAGAAGATCTGAAAGATGGGAAATTATGGATTCCTAATCATTTGTGAAATTTGTTTATTGTCTGTCTGTTAAGTTTTGCTCTCTTTTGACATATATTTTAATTTAAGCTTAGTTCTTTAAGTGCCATAATTTAAGTTAAATGTATTTGATGTTTACTGCAAATTGATTTATACTAACACTTCTTTCTCCTTCCCTTGGTTTGTTTATTATTCTGAGGTACTCTCCAGAATTATGTTGTGAATTATGACTTTCTGCAGTTTGAATTTCTTTTGGGGATTTTGGTATGGATGGTATTAAAATTTGGGAAACAATTACTCCGGTAACACAAAGTAAATGAAGTGATGACAGTGTTGATTAGAAAAAAGATAAACCTTCATGTTTCTCCCCTGCTATATATTTAAGGTGGACATATAGATGCTAGTGAGACAGTATTAGGTCGGACTCAAGAAGAGTTACAAGAAATGAAAACTACAAACCAACAGCTAAAAATGGGCTCTTACATACCACAGCCGTCCTGCAAACAGTGTTGTAACTGCACAGCAGTACACACAATCCGAGAGCAACTCAGGCTGAAAGCATTGGAGCCTGAAGACAAATTATCACAGAATCACAGACCGGCGGAGTGTGGATGGGACCTCTGGCGATCGTACGGCCCAACCTCTCTACTCAAGCCGGGCCACCCAGAGTGAACTGCCCAAGACCATGTCCAAACAGTTTTGGAATACCTCCGAGATGGAGACTCTACAACCACTTTAGGCAACCTGTGCCAGTGTGTGGTCACCCTCACAGGAGCAAAGTGCTTCCTGATGTTCAGAGGGGACCTCATGTGTTTCAGAGTGTGCCCATTGCGTCTGGTCCTGCCACTGGGCACCATTGAAAGGAGCCTGGCTCCCTATTCTTTATTCTTTTCTTTTATACTGTTCAGGTATTCATACAAATTTATGAGATCCCCTGAGCCTTCTTTAGGCTAAACAGCCTCATAGCCTCTCCTTACACAAAATGTAGCCCAGTCACTTAATTGCCTTGGTGACCCTTTGCTGGATTCTCTCCAGGATCACCTACCCTGACCTGCTGGCGACACTTGTGAAGTAGCTCAGGAGACTACTGGTGGTCTTTGCCAAAGAGGCACATCACTGGCTCATGTTCAGCTTGGTGTCCACCAGTACCCTCAGGTCCTTTTCTGCCAAGCTGCTTTCCAGCTGTGTGGTCCCCAGCCCGTACTTGTGCCTGGAGTTATTCGTCTCCAGGTGCAGGATTTTTTTGGGTTTTTTTGTTTGTTGGGGTTTTTTTTATGACTGTGACTTTGATACATGTTTTGGAGCAGTGTATTGCTGTGAATTCGTGGGTTCCTATAGGCATGTCCTGACAGCATATTTAATTGCACTGTATTATTAGAAAAGAATCTGTGCACTTGGACAATAAATAACATGTATTTGAACACAAAATATAACTCACTCAAAATGTATATAAAGATATTTGGGAAATAGTGAATATAGATACAGTGCCTTCAAAGAGAAAAATATCTAGGTCAATCTTCAACCTTTAAACTCCAAAACTAATAACTGTTCCTAAAAACTGCAATTCCAACTCTCCAGTCCATTGCACTCCTGTCTCTCCCAAGTAGAATAAAACAAAAATATCCAATTTCCAGTGCACTAGTAATAGAAAATACTGAGAAGTGTCCTCCAGAAGTGTTTAGTATAACAGTTGTCTCTGCAATATGCTATCTGACATGACGAGGCAAAAAAATGCATTAGTAAGTCCTTCTAGCACAGTTCTCTCCTAGAAATATCTAAATGAAATTAAATTGCTATCTTAAAAAATCTTTTATTACAGTGACCACAGAGAGCAGTCTGTTGCTGTATTAGCAAGAAAAAAATAGAGTAAAATGAACAGTAGAAAATAAGTAAGAAAGTGAAGCTATTATCAAAAGACATTTGAAAGTATTCAGTCTGAAAAATCATTAATTCAATACTTCATGCTCCCAAATTTTCATAAGATGAACATCTATTTCAGCAAAAGAAGAGAATTTAATTCCTGTCATGCCATTTTTCTATTATTTTTAGCACTGTTTTTTATGTTTTTTGATAATATTTCTGAAAGCACTCAAAATGTAATGTCTCGTTTTACCTAAGTTGTTAATGGGAAACCAAGCGGTGGTGAATACTGAGGAGGTATCCAAGCTAACCAAGCTGTCAGCATCAGTAGCAGCTTGCAGAGTAGTCTGCAAGGATAGGGCCATGATGTCCCCAGTAAGGCCTGTTGTCTATGGAGTACTGCACAGCATAAAGTCATGGGAAACAGAGGTCACAGAATATTGAGAGGTGGGAAAATGAACCTGTCTAAACAGCATTTGCCAGCTTGCCAGCCATACTCTTTGATTTAAAGTTTGGAAGATCCCTTAGACTTTGAAAGACTTTTTCTCAGCTCATGTCTCCTAATAGTTTGACAAAACAGCAGAGATCTGCTCTTTGCAAGAGCTTTTTCAGACCCTTAATTGATTCCTCTGACTTACCCACCTGCACTCTATAACTTTTGTATTTCCATCCATAATGCCATCTATACATAGTTTTTTCCAACTAGTGTAGCTGACTGGAACAAGATTTATAAAATACACTGGCAGTGTAGAATAAAGCAAGCTGTGATCTTCATAGAGTTCTTGGGGTTTTTTGGGAAAGAAGTTACAATAATTTTATTGTTGGCTATACATCTGTATTCCAGTGCATTTAAAAACAAAGAATGTTCTACCATTTTTTATAGTGTTTTGTAACAGTGGTGTCTTTAGTGCTACCTTGTAAAACCCTGATATAGTGAAGCTTTTTAAAAGTGAACTCTCTAAATATCTCTTCCTTTTCTTTTATAAGCATCTGGAATTGATTCTCATGTTTTAACCCAAAACTGCTTCTAAACAGGCGATCCATGGTGCCAAATACAAGTCATGGTAAATTCAGCACTTATCTGCCACGTTCAAGGGGAAAAGGAACCATTTTCATTTTTGCATGTGTGATTGCCTGCAGGAAAATGTGCTTCCAGGGTGTGAAGAGCTACACAGGGTTTTCTTTGCCTTTTTCTGTAGTTTTCTTATGGTACAACAGAGGTGCTTGGTATTTATGACTTTTCCCTCTCTGAAACACAGGAAGCGGGGAACAGTTGTCTAGAAAAGTCTCACGCCATTGTTTGTGCTTGCTTATGAATCTGACTACATATTGAGCTTGTTTCACTAGACTGTGCTCTTATCTACATATCTAGCTGACCTGGAACACAGCAATCAACACAAACAACTGGCTTCCTCCCATGCCTAATCTTGACCTTATTAACAGAATGTAGTAAAGAAAATTTATAATTTACTTATTAACCATAAAGCAATCTGGAAAAGCAAAGAACATACTTTTTGCACACACCACAAACAACTGAGTAATTAGATTCATTCCTCTTTCTTACTTTACTCTGTGCCTGAACTTATTAAAGTATGCATACACTGGTTGTTTTCTGAGTATGGTGTAGGCTGTTTGCCAGGATCAAGTTTTCTGTTCAGGTGCTCTGATGTCACAGTATCACTACTCAAGATTTTGAAGTAATATTTTACTGGTTTTTTTTTAAACTGTGTTGTCTTAAAAAAAGAATAATTTCTAAATGGGACTGGCTGATCATCATCAAAGTCAGTTCCAGGAAACAGATGAAATATCAACTTGCAAGCCATGAGTTCATGAGTTATTACAATATGTGCTCTTATTAGCGAGGTCTTATGATATAAACCTATTCTATGATTGTTATATTCTCTTTTATTTAAACTAGTTGTCTCATCGATAATATGAGGAAAAATACATGGTAATATTTACAAGCATAAAAAAAATCTAGTAAATGTCTGTTTCCTATCAATTTCTTTCTTCTTTTTAGCAAGTTGTGTAAGTGTGTACACTTACACACATACGTGCATAGGGAAAGCATCTTTATGCATAATCACTGAAATATCCTATATCATCTGTCTGCTTTTGTGGCTAGAGAAAAACAGCTGGAATTGTCCTCTGCTTGAAGCTAGCTGATAACAGGTGCCTCTTTTGTCTTGTCTCTAAGGAAAAAGAAACGAGCATTATTTGGAATTTTATTTGTGGTTCTCTGCTGTAATAGTTCCAGTCCAATGGCGTGAAAGTAAATTAGTTTACAGAAATTTTGTTACGAAACCAGTATCTGCTCCTGTAGTCTAACATTTCCAGAATAATTATTTTTAATAATAGAAAAAAGTCAAAAAACTACTTGTTCAGCTCACTATGCAATAGCCTCCATTTCAATCATAGCTTTACTTAGCAAATCTAATAATGTTCTGGCCCTTGCTGAGACAGCATTTATCTACATAGGAAGGAAAAAAAGAAACTCAGAGACCAGTAGGGAACAACTTTATGTGGTCATTCTTGTCAAACTAGTACTGCGTACAGTGGAAGTGTGTCACTTGCCGAATGCCTGTCACAAATACCTCAATACATTTCTTTATTGCCTCCTAAACAATTTTTTTTCACTTGCAGAAAGTTAATTTCAGCAATAGTTCTCTTTTCTGAGCTGCTCTGTCTGAAATAGAGAATGTTTCTATTTCTGCTTGTTTACTTTATAGGTTCCTGCAGACATTCTTACATTAGGTTTGATTGTTGCATTTAATTTCAGGAGGGCTTTAATTCTTTTAAGATGGCCTCACTTTTCAGTCACTCTTAGTTACAGACATTTAATCATTCACCTCAGTGCAAACAGTCCATCAGGTTTTTAGCAACAGAACAATGACACACAAAAATGGAAATCCATATTATGAAAGAGGCCCTAAATCAACCCTTACTGATTAATTTCCCCTTTATTCACAAAGCTTAACTCATTCTGACTGAATCAATCAAAAAGCTATTACCTTCATACTTGCAAGTGTTACTTTCAAAATCAATAAAAACTGAATTTATTTTTAAGATGCAATATATTACCAAAATAAAAGTTCCCATTTACTTAGGCTAGAGATTTATCAAAAGCTGTTACAGTTGGTAAAATCTTGGGGTTTGACCCTGTAAATTTTTTGGGTTTTTTTAAATTTTCAACTTCGTCTACATTTTCAAGTTTCATTTACTTCAATAACTGGATTGCTCTTAATTTTGTGGAAGTGTTTTTATTGCTTCTGTATGTGAACGCATTTTCTTTATGTTTTCAAGGGAATTCTTTCTGTATCGTATGCCATGTTTTCATTCCGTTTTTTTTATATAAGGCCACATTAAAATGGCCTAACTTTGAGGAGTAATGGGTAAAGAGAAGAGCTATTTGTCTTGCAGAGCAAAAGCAGCCAACAGGGTGACAAACTTGGTGAGGAGAGCTTTAAACTACATCCAGTGGTGGAGGGAAGTTACAGCTCAGCTAAGTGTGGAAGCAGTGGACAGGGATGCATAGCAAAGGGTGCAAGGTGACAAGAACAAGAGATGCTCAAGGAACAGCAAAATGGGAAAAGAAAACTCTCCTGAAATATGGACACATACAGCCTTGGGAACCAGCAGGAAGACCTAAAGCTCCATGTGCATATGCTGATTTTTGACATTATTGGTGTTGTAAATTACTGATATCTGGTGGAATAGCTCTATAACTTGAGTGCTGCAAGGCATTGATATAGACTCTTCAAGAAGGGCAGGCAGGGAATAAGCAGAGGAGAGGTTGCCTTTTATGATGAGAAGCAGCTTGAAAGGTATGTAGCTGTTGTTTACATCATAGAACAGGCTGATTGAGAGTGTGTGGTAACCTGGAATTCAAGGAGAGGTCAGTGAACATGACTCTGTGGTCAGAAATCGTTCTGGACCACCTGATAACAGTCAGAAAGCCAACGAATTCTTCTTTAAACAAGGAGAAAAGTCTCTGTATCACAGACCCTGGCTCTTATAGAAGAATTGAAACTCCCTTCTATTTGCTGGAATGGCAACACAGCAAAATGCAAAAAATCCAGGGGGTGTCAAGGATACCGTCTTGGTACAGGATCCAAATGGACGAGCTAGGGGATGACTCTCACATAGAACTGATACTCAATAGCAGGAACTTCCTAGGGATATGTCAGTTTTCAGTAGCTTTGGCTGCAATCACCATAAAATCATGGAGTTCAGTATCCCAAATGAAGTAAGGACAGACGGTAGCAGAGTACAAACTTTGAGGCAGCAACCAAGAGACTTAAGAAAGTTGGCTCATGTCCTTGCAAGGCTGCTCTCTGTCATCTTTGGAACATCATGGAGATCTGGGCAGGTACGTGGTGACTGGAAAGAAACAAAAGCCTGAAGGTCAACCCAAGGAACTACAGGCTCATCTTTACCTCATTCTCTGGGAAAATCATGAAGTTGTCTTACCAGAAGTAAGTCATGTCTGATCACCCTGCTGTGATACAATGACCTTACCAAAACTTCAGAAATCACTTTGTGCAGTTGTACAGACTTCGGAGCTTCTTATTTTTATATAGAGTGTCTTATGTGCTGTGTGTATCTGAACCATCTTATGAATTAGCTAACAGCTTTCAACTAGAAAACAAGCTGAGATCTTAGACAGTGAAGTTCCTTCCAGCATGCTAAACCCAAGTATTTTGTTTTCAAATAAACACATCCAACATCCTTGCCTGTATTATATTTAGTATAATTCTATTATATTGAATTTTATTATAGATATCATTAAAATATCAATATAGTAGGATTATATTGAATTTAAAAAATCATGACTATCTACTGTTATTGCAAGAGGGTGGGGAAGGACAACTATGAGTAAACAGTCTCTCTTATTCTGATAGAAGCACTTGCAGGGCAAGTGAGGTAAATTCTTGTGACCAAAGGAGCAAACTCTTGCAGAAGCTGAATTTCAGGCTCTTCAGGAATGGAGTTATTAGTGCTGTCATCCTCTGCTTCCTCCTTTGCACACATCAGTGTGGTTCTCCTGATACACAGAATTTGGTCATGGCTACTGCTTCTGCTGCAGGTGTTCAGAAATTAAAGTTCTAGATTTGCAACTGTATGTCCCTACCAGTATTAGTCCAGTGAGGATGGCAGTTTTTCTTCCCTATCCAGAAGGTATTTTACTGAAATCTATTACACTGGAAGGAAACTGTATGTTCCTATAGTCACATTCACATTCATATTCAAGGCAGCAGAAACTCAGGCAGCACTTGACTCACATTTTGAAGATCTTTTAATTTTTATTTTTAAATAGAAAGTGTAGAATTTAGTGCAGTTAGTCATGCTTATTTTGGAAAACTACCTTTTAAACTCAAAGTATAAGATCCTTCCTATCTTCCTAGAAGACTTCCAATCAGATATTCAATTTCATTGCAATTTACTCTTATCAGGCTTCAACTAGCCTTTTGGATTCTATGAGGCACAAATTAACAGGAAATAGAGACTTCACTAGCATTATCGCTAGCCTTTTGTTTTCCATGACAAATTCTGAGAAAAAAAAAAGAAGCTGATTTTCCATATGAATTGCAACTTAGTGCTTTTTTGGTAAATTGAAACATGAATGATTTATACATTTTTTTCGTTTGTGCATCTGTTTTGGGGGTGGTTTTTTTGTTTGTTTGTTTTTTGTTTTGTGGGGGTTTTTTTGTTGTTGTTTAGTATACTATCTTAGCACAAATGTTGATGTAGGTTTGAAAACTTAATAATAATTCCCACTCAAGAAAGAATGCTTTTTCTTATTTTTTTTTCACACAAACTCTACCTCCTAAATTTCTTGTACCTCTAGTTCTTTGGTCTTTCACAGTTTCTTGTTTATTATGACTGCTACATTTTTTCAGTCAGCATTTTCCAACATGTAGAAGAAATATAGAAAGTGATAAGATGAAATTATAAAGTGATAAGCATGTATGTCACATATGTAAGAAAAACTGTGCAAAACTCAGGACTGCTTTAGAGAACAATGTTGTTTTCCTATTTGTGTGCCTGCCTGTTGTTGTGGAAATCTTTTAGTCTAAGAAGAAATAGAGATGAACTGTATTAAATTTATTTCAAATCTAGTTCTTTTTGAAGGCAGGACCATAACATAGATTCTCCTAAGAAAAATAAACTAGTCACCGAGGTTTATTTTATAAAGTAGACAAAATGCTGTCATGTATGTTTTCGTTCCCCTCCCAATGCTGTGCTGATTAACTTTAGTTTTTACAGTGCTAACTAGATCTTGGTATGGCTTGGTGATGCTGCCTGAGCAGAGTGCTCATTTGTGTGCAATCCTTTTGTATCATTTAGGAAACATTATTCTAATGTAAATAATATACTAGTTTCTTTGATCAATATGATGCAACGTTTACTACATATAAAATAGTTTCAAATTTATTTTAAGAGCCAGCAAAGTCTTGGCTTCTCTATTTATTTAAAATTAAAAAAAAAAAATTACTCTTGGACATATAATGGCTTTAGTCCCTCCTGTGAGGAGTATTGCCTGACTATCTTGTGTCTTACAGGATCTATACATATGCTTGTGCAGTAGAATTATGGAATATGCAAAAATTAGATGAATTCGTAGATAGTCATAAGTTTCTACCACTGAATTAGCAATAGCAAATTGCTATGAATTCCGTTTGTACATATGGGATTTTAGCCAAAGCAAATGAATCAGTGTTTTAATTCACTCGGGTTCAAATTTATTTAGACTTGTCATATTTAACGAAAGAAGACAAAAGATCATCAGCCGTAAAGGAGCAGTCAGGCATGATATTAAACAGCTGAACATGTCAAAATGATCAGCATGTAGTTATGAAGCTTCATTCAGTACATCACTGCTCTACAGTTATTGTGTTTGATTTTTACACGCTTTAGATAAATTGCTGTTGGGTGTGGAAAGCAACCTTTACTTAGCTTTTGTCCACTGATCTAAGGCATTGTTTGGACAACATTCTCAGGCACATGGTGTGACTCTTGGGGTGTCCTGTGCAGGCCCACGAGTTGAGCTCGATTATCTTGATGGGTCCTTTCCAACTCAGCATATTCTTTGATTCTTTGATTTTATGAATAGTTCCCCTGTTTCCTCAAAGGCACACTGAGGTAAAGAGTATATGTTATATATGGTATATGGTTATTTATTAATATCTATGGCCAGTAGATAAGGTATTTACAACCAGTTTTTTTGCTTGTCGTATTTCTCTGCTGAATTTTCCAACAAACTAAAAGTCGTGCATGTGTTGCACATGCACATGCAAATCAAATTGAACACTTTATTCTACACAGCTGTATAAAAAAGAATTCACTTCTAGGTCATTTATTACTACTCCTTTTTGATCTCAGTACCCTGTTAAAACCTTAACATTTGAGTTTTCATAAGCAGGCAACTATTATTAGTAAGTTACTTCATGAATGGTAAATGGCTTCTCTACAGTTCCAAACCATGTATTTTCCTGTCAATACTCTTTGCAGCATGTTGTGCTCTGCCTCATCAGAAGAAAGGAGAACAGCTTATGCAATATTAATAAGCAGCTCATTTATAGATAGAAAGTTGGTAATCTTTGAATATTAATTGGAAGAATTCTAAAGGAACAATTGTAAAAGAGACACAGAAAGAAGATTCCTTCCTCTAAGTGTTGAATAGCATATTATTTTTGGACTGTAAATAATTTACATGGAGTTGCTGCTTAGAACCAGGAATCTTTTATCTTTCAGTCCTGGTTTTAAACCTGATCAGCAAAATGACATCTATCTTCACATTTCCCCTAGAGCCTGGCAGTCATGAAAGCGCAGCCATTTTTAGGCAGATGTTTGCTGCTGATAAGATGCGTTAAAGCATGGACCATTAGCTGAACTATTTTGTAAGTCATCAAAGATTCAGATTGTTTAACAAATTGATATCTATGCAGAAAACAAAAGACAGAGAAGGTCTGTGTAATGCTGCAGTAGTTCTTCTTGACTGTCTTTAAGATCAACAAGAAGTGCTACATTGGGCAGAATACGAACAGAATGACAACGGTGCCTGTTTCAAAACAAGCTTGAAACTGAATGAAATACATCATTTACTGAAGTAATAGATCCCCTCACTACATCTCCCAAATATGCTGAAGCAGACTTTTTTATCTGCCTACATCTATTGCTGTCATATTTAAATGAATTAAAATGTAACTTAAGCTTTGCATAGAAACACATCCTAAAACCATAATGTGATGCTTATGTGTGTGCGCTGCATGCAGTTTACAACTACACAGGTAGAGTGAGACCTAAAGATAAATATTACAAATGGAAAGCTGAATAGTAGTAACTAAATAGCTGAATGGAGAAGAAACAGAAAAAAAAAAAGCAAAGGATCTGGAAAAGAGTAAAGATGAGTAGAAGTGGAAAATATTCAGCGAAAGGCAGATAAAAAGTGTGGCAAAATGCAACAATGGGTCTAGGGGGGAAAAAAGGAAATATGAGATATATACTAGTAAATATTTATTGGAGAAAGATAAGCAAGAAGAAAAAATGTTGAAAAAAAACGAAGATAATATATGCCCCAGGAATAAAAAAAGAAAGAAAAAAACGAAGAAAAGAAACAAACAAAGGAATTTGGCTGAAAAGAGGACCTGTACAAGAGAGCAAGGAAAGCAAGGAAGGAATAGTTAATACATGTATCTAGAGATGAGAAATTTCCTAGTTATGTGCAGACTGTATATATATATATATGTGCATGTCATTTCATGGTATCAGCTATGACTGTATATAGTTAAAGTTTTTAATGTCACAGAATCACAGAATGGGTAAGGTTGGAAAGCACCACAGTGGGTCTTCTGGTCCAACCTCTCTGCTCAAGCAGGGTCATCCTAGAGCACATGTCACAAGATTGTGTCCAGACTGTTCTTGAATGTCTTCAGTGAGCGAGACTCCACAACCTCTCTGGGCAATCTGTTCCAGTGCGTGGTCACCCACACAGTAAAGAAGTTCTTCCTCCTGTTCAGGTGGAACTTCCTGTTTCTGCTCATTGCCTCTTGTCCTATTGCTCAGCACCACCAAGCAGAGCCTGGAAATACCATCTTGACACCTTCCCTTCAGAAACTTATAGATATTGATTAGGTTCCCTCTCAGATGTCTCTTCTTGAGGCTAAACAGGCCCAGCTCCCTCAGCCTTTCCTCATAAAAGAGATGCTTCAGTCCTTTGCCCATTGCAGCCATCTCCATTGCCATCTACTAGACCTGTTCCAGGATCTCCATGTCCCTCTTGTACTAAGGAATCAAAAACTGGACATGATACTTCATATGTGCCCTCACTAGGGCTGAGTAGTCCCTCGATCTGCTGGCAAGCTTTTCCTAATGCACTGCAGGACATCATTGTCCTTCTTGGCCACAAGGACACACTGCTGGCTCACGGACAGCTTGTTGTCCATCAGGACCTCCAGGTCCTTCTCTGCAGAGCTGCTGTCCAGCAGGTCGGCCCCCAGCCTGTGCTGGTACATGGGGTTATTTTTCCCCAAGTGCAGCACTCTGCATTTGCCTTTGTTGAATTTCAGATGGTTCTTCTCCGCCCATCTCTCCTGTCCAGGTCCTTCTGAAGGGCTGCACAGCCCTCTGGGGTATCGGCCACTCCTCCCAGCTTCGTGTCATCAGTGAACTTGCTGAGGAGGGGTCTGTCCCTTCACCCAAGTCATTGATCGATAAGTTAAACAATACTGGACCCAGCATGGAACCTTGAGGGACACCATTTTTGACAGGCCTCCATCTAGACCCTGTGCCACTGATTACGACTCTCTGGGATCTGCCATTCAGCCAGTCCACCTCACTCCACCTCACTGTCCACTGTCCATTCAGTCCACACTTCCTCAGTTCATCAGTGAGGATTTTGTGAGAGACAGTGTTGAAAGCCTTGCTAAAGTCAAGATAGGCAATACCCACTGCTTTTCCCTCATCTATCCAGGTAGTTTTCACATCTTAGAAGGCAATTAGGTTGGTCAAGCACGATTTACCTGTAGTGAATCCACGCTGACTCTTCTTGTTCTCCTCCTTTCATCCATGTGGATAGAGATGAGGCTGATTGGCACGTAGTTCCATGGGTCCTCATTCTTGCCCTTTTTGAAGACTGTCCTCATACGATGTCCTCATGCAATTGCCTGATAGAGCTCATAGATAAACTTGTTCTGCCAAATGTTTTTACACATCAGGGTATTTTCATGTCCTGACATTTTATATTTGTGAACTTCAAGTACAGTTTCCATAAGAGCATAACTTTGAAAAAAATGGAGCTGGTTAGGAGATTTAAAGAAAAAAATCTTGAACAAAGGATCGAGTGAATCTTTGCAGTTGCAGTTTAGTGAGGGTATTGTGGTAGTCGTGCTGAGATCAGCAATACCAAACCAAAATTTTCTCTTTCTTCCTCTAAGCTTTGGATTGCAGCCTGTGACTGGTAAATAATATATATTAGCTCTGGACTTACTCTTGTCTTATCTTCTAACACTGTATAGTTTTTCTTCCTTGTCTTTTTGCTGCTGGAGTCCATTATTGCAGATAAGGGGATAGATGTATTACATTGGTTAAACATTCATTAATGTTGACAGCATTAATTAAAAACACTTTGAATTTTACTGCTACTTCAGCAGGAATAGAATGGGACCCCTTATACTGGTGCTATGAAGACTTTATTTACCTTAATGGAAAAATATTTTTTAAAAGATATATACTTAGCAGGTTACTTTGTTCTGACTTCGAGGCAAAAGAAATTAAATCTTGTGTAAACATTAGGAGAAAAGCTAAGGCAGGTATGGGGATGGGAACAAAATTCTGTTCAGGCTTGCAAAATGGTGTTCAGTCCTTTCCTTTGTCTTTTCAAATCTGGAGTATTGCCACTGATCCAAATGTGTAAGTTTAATTGAAACCTATGTTCCACATACTTTTTACCCTACATATTATGCTAAAGTTTCTTCAAGCTGTGTCTATCTGCTGCGTCAATATCTTTCCTCTGTTAAAAATTATTTTGTACCCTTTGCATCACTCCAGTCCATAAAAGTTTATCAGTCACACTATCCATTTAAAGACATCTGCTGTGGTAGCTGATTTTCTCTTAGATCCCAGATTTCTCTGAACAAGGTTTTCACTGGTGTCAAAGGCGAAAGTTCTATTAACCTCTCACAGAAAACTCCCTTCTAAATAATTTTGTTAATGAGTGATTAAGTGGTTGGGGAAAGTTTCCTATGCATTTTTAAAGATTCTTAGTCTAACTTTTTGCTTGAAAGTAATTTTCTAACTCAAATAAATGGTCTCACTAGACAGCTAGTTTTTTATAGCAAGCATCTTAAGCTCGTGGAGGGACTTTCTGTCTAAAATGTCATTCTTCTGGAAAATTTCAAAAGGAAATGAAATAACAGGAGAATCAGATGTAGAGTAGTGTAGTTGCAAAGGCAATTAATAAAAACTGCATTGGAGCAGATAATATGTGTGCATATGTGTCAACATTAATTTCATTTCTATAGAAAAAACCTAAACCAAACAATCCCCCCCTAAATCTTACACAAGTTTTTGTATGTTTTCCTACAGATTTCAAGATCAGTGACTGAGTATTTCATTGTACAACTGACAAGGGCTGTACACTAGAGGCTATGTATCAGGAACTAATTGTCACTTTGCAAGCAAATGAGATAACAGTCAGGCTTGCACAAAAATTACGCTGTCTCAAAAAAATAAATGATTCCTTGGAAAGCATAAATGAACTGATAATCAGGCAGCTAGACATTAGTGGAAAGAAATAAGCTCCTTGAAACATCTCTACACCCTAAGAGAATTTTAATAAGATATTACAAACTTCGGTAACAGAAAACCAAGCATCAAAAGAATGGAATCTGTCAGAGTGATCATCTAGCTGTGTCTAGAGAAAAGCTGTGGAGATTTCTCACAATTTTTGTTGTCACCTATTTTAAATGCATAATTAAAAAGCAAGTAAGTTGCTTAGCTCTACCGAAAAAAGATTATTTTTAAGTTTCCATTCACTGAAGATTTTATTACTCTGGCATAAACTCAGGAGCTTTTCTAATAGTAGATGTGTCAGAAGAAAGATATAAATTTTATGGAAGATAAAAGAAATCTTGCTTTGTTTAACATTTGCAATGTCTTCGTGCAAACTGGCTTAGAAATCAGTATGATTCCATGACTAGTGAAACTCTTATGGGCCAGATTCAGCGTCACTGAGGCTAGATTTGAACCTCTTTCCTGATTTGATAGAGGCTGTAAAACCTTCTACAGAGCTAGCTAACTGAAACAATAGAAGCCTTGCCCTCAACCCCAGGTTGGTATCACTTCCCAGGATAAACACATAGGCAGGCACTTATGGAAGAAAATTGTCTTTGAGCATTTATTTGCAGGGCAAAAAAAAAAAAAAGGACAGAAAAAAAGGAGAGAAAAGCCAACAAGACTGTAGCGTAGAGAAAGCTAGAGAAAAAAATTTTGGACCAAGTGTGGCCTGAAAGACATTTATTGTTTATTCTTTGTAAATGAACAAGTTTGCACAGGGACTGTTTGACCCCACACAGCCCCAGTGTTTGGGTAACCAAGTAGTCAAAAAGGACAGTACTGATGACAACTGTAAGATTCAGTTTCCACGGAGACAGTGCATGTGCTTGTACCTTGCTGAACAAAAATGAAGCAGAAAATGGAGGATGAAGAATTCAAATATGTCCCAGAAAATTTGAAATAAGACTTGTAGTTAGCTGAAAGCCTCACAAAAGGAATTAAAGCAAGGTCTATATATTTTCCTAGAAGGTGGCAATAACACTAGACAAACTCACTCTTTGTGCAGTTTTAAAAAACATTTCCTCCATCTCTTCTGCTGTGTCTTTCTTCAGAAGTTGTCCAAATCACAGAGTCACAGAATCATAGAATGATGTGGTTTTGACCTTAAAGATCATCTAGCTCCAACTCCCCTCCTGTGGCCGGGGACACCTTCCACTACACTAGGCTGCTAGAGTCCATCCAGCCTGTCCTTAAACACTTCCAGGGATGGGGCACCCACAAGTTTCTGGGCAATCTGTTCCAGTGCCTCACTCCTCTCACAGTAAAGGATTTCTTCCTAATGTCTAATCTAAACCTACTGTCTTTCAGTTTAAAAACATTTCCCCTTGTCCTGTCACTGCATGCTCGTGTAAATAGTCACTCTCCAAATGAAACCAAGGTTGTTAGAAACAAGTACATGCCAGCTACTCCCAGTTGGTGGATTGCTGTATTTATTTAAAGTAAAACCAGTGGCATAGGAAATGAATGTGCCAGGCTGTGGATTTGAATGCCTGAGCAACCAGCGCACAGTCTTTAATTGCCGGTAATTTAGGAATGGTAATCTCTTGCACAAGAATAGGTGAAGCCTAGGGGAGAAATTATTCCAATCGGTCCAATCAAATCTTGGCTGGGAGCATTGTAATAGGTAACTTACAGTCAGAGATGAAATCTTCATTGAAGCATCAGTTACAAAATTCTAGTCACTTCAGGACACTCATTGCTTTACCAATGTCAACCAGGAAACCAGGGTATCTGTGTCAGGGATTTACAGAACTGAGAAATCCCTGGGAGAACAAATCCTAGAGGTGAAGATCAACAAGGAAGTTCATTTTGGGATGAAAAATTGAGTCAGACCAAATACATAGGCAAGATTTGCTGTTCGAAGCAATTTGTTATCTTCATAGTCGCAAACAGAAGGACTTGGCCAAAATCCATGACTTTTGCGAAAAAGAACATAGAATGTTTGAAGTAAGTTATACTGATAAAAATCAAAACTGATAAAATGAGAATTTTGTGTTCCATGAAGCAAGTTTTTAGTGTTGAAGCTTTCTCTGAGAAAAGAGACACATATATGTTCTTGTCCACATACATGTTCTCAATATATGATCTGGATCTAACCATAAGTTTGTCTAGCCAAATGATGATCATTATAAAAAAAAAAAAAATCCTAAGTTGGAAGACCTTAGTTTCTTACGTAACCTGATACTAATGGGGACTTAATAGCTGTAGACAGCTAACTCAACATGGATATACATCTTAAGTTAAGCAAAAAAAACAAAACATTAAGAGTGTGGTAAACTTTTTGTTGCAGAGTGAACCAGCAAGGAATGCAGTGATGAGTGAAGAAGATGGAAACTAATGCCCGAGAATGTTACAGATATAGCTCTGATATCAATATTCAGGAGGGGGATTCAGAAGCCACTTATGTTGTGATAAGGGAAAGTAACACATTTAATTTGTAGAGCAGAGGAAGTAGGCATTAGTCCAAATGCTAAGATAAGCAGTTCACTGAACTGAAATTTCAGTAATTCGGCTGATATTTTAAAGAGAATTTCACAAGAGACAGGATCGTTGCAAGTACAAGTTCTGCTCAGTTAGCAGAGCTTAATGACAGTTTCACACTGTAACACCCCACCCCTCCAAAACAGCCAATCCTTCCCCCCCAAAAAAAAAATTGGAGAAGGGAAGCAAAAGGGGCAACCTTGGTGCTTACAGAATAACTCCTCTTTTGTTCATAAAGGCTAAGAAGCAATAAAAGCAGTTTTGTTTTTGAAGATGTAAAGTGTTGCTGACACTGGTTCAAATATGTGTACTGCAGAAAGAAGCGATTAAGGCATCACAAACTGTATCATCCATTTTTAGTCAGCATAAAGAATGATTGATGAAGTTTTGCACATACCTTAAGGTGTCTAAAAATCTTGGATGATTTTCCAGTAAATTCCATTGTAACAGTGCACAGTGCACAAATTAACAGTGAATAAATAAATAATGACATAAAATAAAATGAATTATGTGATTATTCATTTATGTATCTGTAAAGCATGTAAATAGGGTCTTTATGCTAAACTTCTGTTTTCTCCAACACATTCTTAACATATTCATAATTTTTTTATTTTGCTAATGCTGAGCACCACAATCTTACCTGAATAAACACCCAGCAAACTTTTAGAATTAATATTACAGTATAATGGTAACTTTCTTAGTATGAGTAGAAAGACATCTATTTAAGATTAAAAAAAAAAGGAATTTCTGAATCCTTTGAAAAATCTGCTCCTTCTTTTGTATGATCAAATTAGAAAATAATTAGAAAAAGCATATTAAGCTCTATTTTTTTTAAATTTATAGATAAATATAGCTCTTGCATAAAAAAGTATCATTTTGGACCCACAAGTCCAAATACTTCGATTATTCATTCTAATTCCATTTTGCAGCCTAAAGTGAGACACAGAGCTAGCAATTAAAAGACTCAAACATACAAAAAATAAATTGGCTACTTAGTTTGGTTTCATTGTCACAAATAAGTGAAAGACAAATTACATTAATACTGAAAAAAATTAATAAGGCTTCTGAAATTAAGTTCTAATAATCTAAAGTGCTTATTATAATGTTTTTTTAGTGTTAGATTTTGTAAAATCTAAAAATGAGGGGGTTTTAATGGGTGTTTGGGGAAGCAGACTAACTGGATCCTGTCTTTCTGTTTTTAAATCAATACTCAAAGCACACCTAAAGCATAGATATTTAAAGTTATAAAATTTACAATTGAAGTCTGTCTTTTAAAAATAAGCTGAATAAAAATTTGCTATTGTATTAATTTTTACCCGTCACATATTTCTTAACTTACCCAAGCTTCCCAACTGTAAAAGATTAATGGCTGCCTCATGAAGTGTGAACAATTTAATTCCCAAATATAAGTAGTTAAAATCCCGCTTCTGTCGGTTCCAAATAACACTGCAAATATTTAGTGTAAAACTAGTAGAAATAACTGATTTACTTGCTGGAATAAAAATGCATAAGTTTTGTAATGACCTTATGTCAGTCTTGTCTATGGCTATGACTACTTAATCACCTGTAGTTGATATTTCTACATCACAGATACAATATTAATAGGCTAAAAGAATGCTCAGACTAAGTGTGAATGGTATCACTGACCTTGATGTCTAAGGCTGTATCAAATAGTGTTAGTTAAATATTTTATACTATCAACTATTGTCTGGGACTGTAATCTGAATAAAAATTTTTCTCCTTGCCTTGCAAACCCTGATTTGATGATGGTGCTTGATAATGAAAGAGCTTCATTGTGTCCCCAAGTCTTTTGCACTAGATGATGGGGAGAAGAGAAGTATGAGGGGAAATCTGGGTATGCCATTGTTCAGATCCCACTTTTGACACCAAAAATGGTATTAAGATATCACTTTTGACACCAAAAATGTTATGACACACTGAAATAATGTTAGGATCCAATTATTAAAAGATGCCTCTGCCCGAATTAAGGTGCAAATGAGATGATATGCCAACATCAATAGTATGGGTTTTATTTAAAAATAAATGTGAGGTAGAGACAGATAGAAATAGGAAGAGAGGGGGGAAGAAGAAAAAGAGAATGAGTAAGAGAGAGAGATTAAGCAAAAGATGTCATCACCACATGGGTTCCTGCAGCTTCCCGCTGGCCCTCCTTCACCCATGTCTGCTCATTGGTGGGGGTCCCCAAGTGTTCTACTTGAGGTTCTGCTTTTATGCAGCCCAAGTCCTGGGTATCCACAAGGTGTATGCGCCATTCCCATAACTTGGGATGGCATGTGCATGAGTAGTTGCTTCCTTTTCTCACAGTTTGCCATGGTTGGAATTTTTGTCTGGATAAGTTACCTAGATCTGCCTCTTCAGGCCTGGCATCTTCCTTTTGTTGCCGTCTGCGCTTTTCCCAGTCTGCACAGTGGCATTTTGTCTGGTGTGCTAATTCCAAACCTTTCACGTTTGGGTAGGCCTGAAATTAATGCCTTCCTCTTTTCCATCTGTGCCTGTTGTGGTGGTTTATCTTACGGGAACAAACTTCTTTGACAGTGAGTTGAGACATTTTAACTGCATTCCTTAAGCCCTGACGGCCATGGAATTCACCTCCTTTGCAATTCAAACACTGAGACGGTGAAGCTCAGTTCAGTTGCTCAAACACACACTTCTCTGAAATGTCTTAGCCTATCTCGGGCACCTGCACGTGGCTGGCAAATATGGCACGGAACCAACAGGTATCACGGGAGCAACAGCTGGAGGCCCTGCAGGACAGACTTTGCTCTCTCGGACGACACTCAGTCAATATCTGCGGTCAAGTGAATTGAGCCGCTTGTCAGCACACCAATAGTGTCTAGAGAACCAGCAGATCAAGTGTCAGTGTCTGGTTTTAGAGTGACACAAATAGCTCTGGAGACTCTATTGACTGTATTTAGTGGATCTTCATTGACTGTGATGATAGTTTAGATTCCTGTCTTAAAGGTAAATACATGCCTGTGGCATGTGGGTTTTTAGCTATGTCTGATTCCTTGCATAAGTGAATTTTCTCATGTAGAAAATGGAGTGAAAAAAAATACTGCTTTAGCCATGGAACACATTGGTTTCTCATGTCAGTCTTCATCTTTTGCTCCATGCTGTAGCACAAGCAGGGTTTCTGGCACACAAAATCTTTTTGTTCACATTAAGCATCTTGAAAAAAAATCTCATTTGTGGTCTGGGAATGTGAATGGTTCTGTGGCAAGAAGGTGGAAGATGCGGGTTAAATATTTGCTTCTATCTCCTCCTTCCTTTTACTTTCCCTAGGAAACACAAAGAAATTTGTTGTGTATTAGCTTGCAGCTAAGTTTTTTTTTTGGGTTTTTTGTTGTGTTGGTTTTTTGTTGGTTTTTTGTTGTTGTTTTTTGTTCTTTTTGGTTTTTTAGGTTTTTGTTTGTTTGTTTTTAAAATGATGTACTGGCCTAAGCAATAATATATCCAACTAGCACTCCCAAAGAGAACTGAGTTAAATTAATGTTAAGAAGCTGCAAAAAGGTGAATTATTAGGCCATTAGCCTTAAAACCTATGTCCTTATATATTACTGCTACAAATAATCTGTGAGTGAAAATGAATTGCAGTGTTTTCTCTAGCTAAGGTTGTTTTATTCATTGCTAGTAGTAGAAAACTCCCAAACCATGCACTGACATGTACTGGTTTCAGCACCATTAAAGAAACTAAAAATTTAAGTCAGTGTCTCACTTCTATGTTGAGAAAAAAAAAAAAGAAAAAAGATGTGCATATAATTATGTTTTGTGGGTAGGCCATACCCACAGAACCTGTAGCCATGCCTTTGCAAGCAGTACTCATGGAAAATGTTTAGCAGTCTGAGATTACAATAAGTGCAGGCACGTTTATTGCCGTCCTTGAAAGGTTAAACAAAAGTATGTACAGTAGAGACAGGAAACACTATTTTTCATTCAAATGTGTCCTTGAGGAAACCAATACTTCAATGCACAGCTGAAGTCAATATTTTAAAGGAGTGTGGAAACATACAGAAGATACGGAGAAAGCTATTATTTTTAGAAAAGATAACTCTCAGTTAGAAGCTGCTATTTAAAGCATATTTAGCTTGCTATTTAAAGCAAAGAAATGTGGAGGATGGTTTGGGAATTCTTTTCCTGGTTTATAATAATTTTCAGAAGGAAAATTTGGAAATTCAGCTTTAATCTGAAATTTAGGAAAAATAATGATGAGGGAAAGCAGTTAGACACATTTGAGGAGAAAATGATGTGGTTGACGAGTGCAATTATGTGAAGATTAACCCTTCATACTGTGAGATCAGGAAGTCATGACTAAATGTCTTTCTGCATTGTATGCTTCAGTCATACCGTGGTAGGTTTATTCCAAGCTCAAGTGGATGATTCTTAAAAGCCTGGTTAAATTAATTTTTTTTTTAACTGCAAAGCTGTGCATTTTGATGATATAACTATTGGTTGTTAAAACTGTAGAAATGCAGTGTGAAATAACTCATCCAAAGAGATATGCTCTATCTTTGTTTTCCTAGAGTTTCATTTCCTTGCGCTTCAGTTCTCTCAGCAGTGTTGGCTCATTATCCAAGAACCATCATTCTCCTATCGATAAATCCTTTTGATTTCTTAACTCTTGAGAGATATTTTGAGGTCTGTGGTCCTTGAGTTGGGGCTTTCTAAATTAAGTGCAGTAACCAAAAAGGCAGGGTCTCCTGAAAGGTTAATCTAAAAGCCTAAGCAGTGGGAATCAGAAGGAGAGCTATCTGAACTTGTTCAGTGTTATTTTCTTCCCAAAATCTCTTTACAGTTGTTTATCATATTTAATTTAAAATATAAACCACTCCTCCCTATGCCACCTCACCATCCACTCTCTGAAAGCCTACCACAGCACTTTCCAAAACATTGGCAGGACCTCTGAAAAAGTTTTAGCAATTCTCTTTCTGGCAATTTCAAAGTCCAGTATTGCTTTGTCTATAGTTACCATGATATGTAAACTTTCACTTTTCCTGTTTTATCTTCTGTACTTTCAAGTAATATTTGTAAAACTAACTAGTCTTCCTCCCTCCCTTACCTCATAGGTATTGTATTTGTAATCACTCACCTATTTTGTTTAGAGGTGAAAAAATAAAAGGAAAAAAAGTACTCTCAGCCACCACTTTTGGCAAATCCCACCTTTCTAACATTCCCTTCTCTCTGGCGTCACAGTTTTGTCATACACCCAGTTTCTCTTTTATGTACTACATGAGTTTGCACTTAATGCTCAGATAAGTGGGCTGGAATTGAGTGTCATTCAAAACTACTGGCCTCCCAAGTTCTCCTTGGTAGTCTGTAAAATCCACAAGAATGGTGATTTGAAAAATGTGGGGGAAAAAAAAGAGTTGAAAATAGTACAAAGAGTTAGATACTGATAAAAATACTTAAGTTTCAAAAATAATTTAAAGTAGATGTAGCTGTGTTTGCCCCAGGGGGCACTAAGAACATGAAAACATAAATTTTAGAAATGGCTATGGAAAATCCAAGGAGTAGGCAACTTTATAAGACACTACCTGTGTATTCAGGAAGCATGAAAGATTTAATTTGATCAGATCAAAAAGCACAATGTGGATGACACATAAGGGGTGCCCTTAGGAGTTCATTCTGTTTGACTACAAGGGAAAGGTTTTTCATTAAGGTTTTTCATATCCACAGCTGACTTCACGCTACAACAAGAACAATAGCTGTGTTCTGACACAGAGTTAGAAGTTTCATGTTGTTAAATTTCTCAGATCAAACCATTTCATTTTCCTAATAGTTCTCCTGCTTTTTTAAAAAAAACTAAAGAAAGAGGTAAATAAAAGGGAAAATCTGTATTTTTGGTGTCTGTCACCCACTGAAAGACTTTGTGAAGACAACTTTTTGTAATTTCTCATTTATTCAGTGTATCGACTGAATGATTATAATATAATCAAACTGTAAAGGTGCTTGCAACAATCTAATATTCTTCTTTTTTTCCTGGTATATGCTACTTTTTTGTTTCTGTGTTTGTTTTTCGAAAGGAAGCCACTTTCTTGGAAAAAAACAGAAAGAAAAAAATTCTTAAAGAAATCTTTCTTTTTTCTGTCACAGCTATCAATTATAGAATCATGGATTTGTTTAGGTTAGAAAAGACCTTTAAGATCACTGAGTCCAGCTGTTAACCCACAGCACCAAGTCCACCACTAAACTATGTGCCTAAGTGCCACATCTACACATCTTTTAGATACATCCAGAGGCAGTAACTCAACCACTTCCCTGAGCAGGTTGCTCCAGTGCTTGACCTCCCTTTCCATGAATAAATTATTTTTAATATCAAATCTAAACCTCCCCTGACCCAACTTGAGGTGATTTCTTTTTGTTCTATTGCTTGTTACCTGGGAGAAGGGACCAACCCCCACCTCAGTACAACCTCCTGACAGGTAGTTGTAGAAGGTGATAAGGTCCCACCTGAACCTTAATTTCTCCAGGTTAAACAACTCCGGTTCCCTCAGCCACAGCATCACCAGTGCCGAGTACAGGGGGCAATTACTGCCCTGGTCCTGCTGGCCACACTATGGCTGATAGAGGCCAGGATGCCATTGGCCTCCTTGGACACCTGGGCACACGCTGGCTCATGTTCAGTGTCTATTGACCACCATGCCCAGGTCCTCTTCTGCTGGGCAGCTTTCCAACCACTCTTCTACCAGCCTGTAGCACTGAATGGGGTCATTGTGACCCCAGTGCAAGACCCAGCACTTGGCCTTGTTGAACCTCATACTGTTACCCTCAGCCCATAGATCCAGCCTGTCCAGATCGTTCTGCAGAGCCTTCCTGTCCTCTAGCAGATCAGCTAGGTGGCATCTGCAAACTGACTGAGTGTGTTTTCAATCCCCTTGTCCAGATTGTTGGTAAAGCTATTGAGCAAGGCTGTCCTCAGTACTGAGCCCTGGGGAACACCACTTTTGACTGTCTGCCAACTGGTTGTAACTGTATTCACCACCACTCCAGTTTCTTCAGGAGAATTCTGTGGGAAATGGTGTCACGTTTTACTAAGAAAGACAACACCCACAGCCTTTTCCTCATCCACTAAGTAAGTCATCTTGTCATAGAAAGGACCAGGTTATTCAAGTAAGACCTGCCTTTTGTAAACCCACTGAGTTTATGAAAGATTCAATAATTTGACTTGATCTCTTCAAACTATAATGACTCTGTATTTCTATAATCTCATTCAGACTCATAGAATTGTGTGTGCCTAAATGGTGCAGCAGGTCACTGATAATTTTATCTTGGATTATGAGGTCTTCATTCTGCTCTCATCGCTGTCTTCCAGGTCAGAGAGCTGGATATCCAGAGAGCAGCTGGTTTTACTATTCTTTAAAGACTGAGGCAAAACAGGCATTAAGTACCTCGGCCTTTTCCTCCTTTGTCACTGTTTCTCCCCAGATTCAGCAAAGGCCAGGGATTATCCTTAGCCCTCCCTTTGTTGCTAATGTATTTATAGAAACATTTTTTATTGTCTTTTTAGGGCTATAGCCAGAATAAGTCCTAGTGGGGCTAGGATTACTTTTGACATAGAAAGACAAAAGACAGTTTCATGTCTCTTTTTGTCATGCGTAAAATCTTCCAAGTTTTCATTGCTTAATCAAATTTAGTTTACAGTTAACTAGCTACAACAGAACCCCAGAAGAATAGAATCTGTGGTACTAATAGGTTAAATTCTCTAGGCAATTGATATTCTTAGAGCTAGAACATTTATCAAAAACTAAAACTATACCTTTTTTTTTGTCTTCTTTATTATTTTTGTCATGGTTGACTTTACGTAATTTCTTTGTTCTTTTATTGATCCACAGCTTTGAGTTTCCTCTGGGCATCATGGAGTGAATGCACGCCCAAAGAGTCAAACTAAAAGGAAAACGCTATTTTCTTTTGATATTGCGACATTTCTTTTATATATTCTTGCTGTCTTAACTATGTATGTAGTTAGTTTAATCATGTGGTTTCAGGCTGCAGTACATAAACACAGAGGGATCATAAATTATTAAAATCAATGCATCGCAATACTCTATACAAGCAATAAATTTTTGTTCATTTTTTATTAAAAATATGAAATGACTGGAAAACAGTTAGCTTTCTTATTCTATACAGCAGATTTAATGGAAATAGTCTTGTTGATTTCACTAAGATCTAGACTAAGGCCATTGGGAATATATGAGCATAAGGACTGTGCTTGTGTAATATGTATTATGAACCTAATAGAAACTTTTATTGTATATTATACCATCTGTCAGCTCTTATTTATCCTTGCATGTATTACAGGGAAATTATTCCCTTCCATGTTAAAAGCATGGGGAATTTTTAGCTGTAAAATAAGTAGGATTTTTAAAAAATAAATCAAACCAGAGTACCACAGTGCTTTATTTTAAATTACGGTGATTTCGTAAACATCCGTTGGTGATCCAGCACAAAATACATATTTGAAATTTTCGCTTCTTATTCACTACGTTGCAATATAAAAAGAAAAGTAAACACAGTAATTTTTTTTGACTGATGTGCTTTAATTTTTTTATATATTATCTGATGGGCTCACTTGTGGCATAAGGGTCAAGCACACCTTAGAGGAGGTTTAAGCTTTCCAGTACCTAAAGGGGACCTATAGAAAATCTGGAGAGGGACCTGGGGATGGACCTTTTACCAGGACAAGCCGGGATCGACTTAAACTGAAAGAGGGTAGGTTTAGGTTGGATATTAGGAAGAAATTCTTTACTGTAAGGGTGGTGAGGCACTGAAACAGGCTGCTCAAAGAACCTGTGGATGCCCCGTATCTGGAGGTGTTCAAGGCCGAGCTGGATGCGGCCCTGAGCAACCTGGTCTGGTGTAAGGTGTCCCTCCCCATGGCAGGAGAGTTGGAACTAGATGATCTGTGAGGTCCTTTCCAACCCAAAACATTCTTCGGTTCTGTGATTATGACATGCAGGTGAACTGTACCACAAAACTCAGTGTGGCTGTCCCAGGTCAGACTAGGAGATCTGTGAAATCCCATGTCCCCCATCTCCAGTATTACCTAAACCAAATGCCTAAAGAAGAGCATATCCTTAATACATTCAGCGGCAGGGTCATTTTTACGTATTCAATAACACTTTGATTCCATTAACTGGTCGTGTTTTCCTGCTAAATCAATGTAACTTTTAGCACTCACAGCACTATGTATCAATTAGTTTTACAATCCTGTGCCTCATTCCACAAAGTACCACTTTTGCTTGTTATGAAACTGGCTTCAGTTGACTTTATTTGATGTTCTTGTTTCTTCCTTTTGAAAAGATGAAGAATAGTCTGTTTCAATCCACCATATTTAAGCCAGTCATTTTTTGAATCTCTATAGTATCATCTCCGCTGGCATTGTATCTTTTCTTTATTGAAAATGCCTTCTTAATCAATTGCTCGTACTACAAAATTCTTTGCTTACTTCTCATCAAAAATCTTTTGTTATTGTGGTCATTTTCTTTTTCTTTTCAGATAAGAATGAGCCAAATTGCACACAGGTCTAAATGTGAGTGTGATTTGTGAATTTTGATGTAGTGAACAATATTCTCTAAGACTCTTTGTGGTTTGTGGTTTTTTTATAGATTCTAAACAATTTCTAGCATTTGGTATGTATTTCTGAGTTATACTATTTATTGGTTTTGTATTTTGGTGGAAATAGCACTCATAAGCCCAATGTCCTTAACTGGTAATGATCATATCAAACCCTTTTGTCCTAGATATTGTTAGAATTCTTTTTCTTCCACAATATGAAACAATTTACATTTGTTTGTATTAAATTCCATGAGTTATTTTATTGGAAAACCACTCACAAGGTACTTCCACAGGTCGTCACAGCTGAACCTTGACATTATTACTCTGAGTAACTTTACAGCATGAACAATCCTACATCTTTCACTCCCGTGCTCTTTTCAAGGCATGTATTCATAAAGACATTGAAAAACACAACGGTAACTTGGGTTGGCAGGGTCCTCCAGAGATCAATTCGTTCAGCTGCCTTCTCACAGCAGGTTTTCATTAGACCTGATAGCTCAGAGTAACAGCCAGTAGCGTCTTGGGTCCTTACGAGGACAGAGATACCACAAGCTCTCCATGCAATCTAAACCAGTATTTAAACATCCTCACAGCAATTTTAATACTTGGTATCTAATAAAAACTTAGTGTGTTTCAACTTCTGTCCATAGCCTCTTGACCTATTGCCAGGCACCTTGAAGAAGAGTCCGGTTGCATTGCCTCTGAATCCTGTGGTCAGGTAGCTGTAAACAGTAAGGTCTTCCCTGTGCCTTCCTTTCTCTGAGCTGGTCTCCCCTGGAGTGTCACGTAATCCAGTTCCCTGTCCATGTTTGTGGGCAGGGACACCTGACTGCTGAGCCAGTACATCCCTGTGTCGATCTGGTTCTTGGGAGTAGAAAACTGGATGCAGCACTCTAGGTGTAGTCTTACAAGTGCCAAATAAATGTGAAGTATTATTTTCCTGCTCTACACATTAAAATGAACTGGCTTTGGACTCTGATAAGGTTGTCCTTGAAGATTAGCAAGCTCTTCTGGGCCTTTTTGCCTTCTGGGACAGTTTTTCCAATGATTATAACAAACAGGCCCCTGAAGGGGCTACAAGCTTCTCTTCTGATGTCCAGGTTTGTAGTTCTGCTGTTTTGTCTTGCTCATTCCTCTCAGGATCCCAAATTCCACAGTCTCACGGTTCGTACAGCTGAGGTTGCCCTTTTATCTTCATAACTTGAATCAAATTTTCCTCATTTGTGGTTATCAGACCCAGCAAAACAATTCCCCCATTCAATTAATTGGTTTCCTGCATCAATAATTTGTCTTACATACATTCCAAAAGCTTCCTGGATTGCTTCCACCCACTCATATCGTCCTTCTAGCAGATATCATGGTTGTTAAAAGTCACCCGTAGGTATCAAGGACTGTGACTGTGAGGCCTTCTTCAGCTGTCTGAACTAGGCAACTTTGACCATTCCCACACCTCCTATTGTTGCCTATCACTATCACTGGATCCCAGGGGGAAGAGATGGGCACCTCCCTCTCCACTTTCTCTCCTCGAGAAGCTATAGACAGCAATGAGGTCACCCTTTAGCCTCTTTCTCTCCAAACTAGGCAAGCCTGGAGCTGCTCTTCATGAGACATGTCTTCCAGCCTTTTCAGCAGCTTTGCTGCTCTGCTCTGGACATCCAAGGACCTGAGTGTCCTTCTTAAATTGTGGGGCCCAGAACTACGCATGGTACTCCAGATGAGACTGCACCAAAGTTGAATAGAGAGTCATAACCACCTCTTCTGACTGTCTGGTTGAGCTGTGTTTGATGTGCCCTGGGATGAGGTTGAAACACACCTCTTGACTGTTTCATTCCTTTAGATCCAGCCCATGCCTGCTCAGTTACACTTCTTCTTCAAAAATGGTCCCATAGTCACAAAAGCCAAAGCTCTGCTTGTGACATGACCACGTAGTTGGGTGCTGACCGGTGGGTTTAGTCCCTCTGCTTAAGCCTTCCCTGCCTCAGTGAGAGGTTTAAGGAGAACAACACCCAGGCCAATATCTTTCCACCCCAGAGCTCTGTAGATGCTCTTCATATGCTCCAGGTTACTTCTGGCAGTAGGATTGGTGCCTGTGGTAAGGAAGAGGTAACTTTCCATAGGCTGAGAAGCCTTGCAGAGGGACTGCAAGGAACTTCACTAATGCTGGCCCTAACCAAAAAATCTCCCAAGTCGTGGGATCCGGTTAGAATATTGGTGCCTCTATCACCTCTGCAAGAGGGAGCCACAGTAACTACTGCTCACCTTTTCTTTTTCATGCAGACGTGATCTATGACTTTGCAGAAATCACACTGCCTTGTCCTATAGCAAAAATACCACAGCTGAGAAATAGACCCCAAAATACCCACATGAATCATGTGTAAGTAAAAGTGGTGAAAAGAAGAGGACGTTTTTTGCCTTTTTAAAGAAGGTGTCTGACATGTAACTAAAGCTTGTGATTATTTATTAATTGATTTTTTTAGCAATGTTCTTCAGCAATAAAAGTGATCTATAATATATCAGCACTAACAAACTGTAACACAGTTACCAATTAAACACAGCATAAACACATCAAATAAGGAAAAGAACTGGTGATAACCTACAATAAAAGATCTGGATTAAAGTGAATTCTGGAGAAACATATTCTAGCTCTATTTCTGCTATCCAAGTAATATATTCTCTCTAGTATAGAGCAGTTGTTCTGGCATAGACAGAAATGTGTCTCTTGTTGACATTTTAAAGACTGTAAGAACAAAGGAAGTCAGAAAAGTGGCGGAAGCCCCAGTGATGAACAGGTACAACATTGTACTCTGTAATTTGATTCTCTTCCTAATACTCATGTACTGGCTGTCATGGAAACATTTATAGCAACTCTATTTTAAATGACCAAGTAAGTACTACTAAAGAAGCCTGTCAAAATAGTATTTGGATGCTACGTGGAGAACTGTGATTATGTGACTCTACAAAGCTTGAATTAAATCAGTTTGGGATAATTTGTAGTTGTCCAATGCCCTAATAGTAGTCATGTTTTATTAACTAAGCTCTATTACTGGCTATATATAAGAGCAGAGAACTCTAAATGAGTCCTAATTTCCTCTCCTTTGTATTTGTATGGGAATTAAGATGCATGATATAAAACTTCTATTTATGGTGAGTAGATAAATTGCATTATGTGGGCTATGTGGTGGTTTTACCTATGAGTATGATTAAAAGGGAAGAGGAATGGAAAAGAGAATGATTGGGATGGAATTAGTTAGTATGTGCATATAACAAGCAATAATATAGTCTTTACCATTAAATAAATTAGCATTTGAAACAGGAAAATCATGTTTGGTTTTAACTAATTTAAACAACAGACTCGGAAATGACTGCTATACAGCTCCTCCCTTGAGTGTGTTAATCGGTGAGAAACAAGAATCATGCTTGTTCTAGCTTAATAAATATTTGTGTTTGTATGTGTGGAGGATAAGCTGCACATGTGAAATATATAGGTACCTTCCTTTCCATCCTAAATACTTAAACCTGATCATTAGGTTTAAGCATTCTTAAAAGAAATTTGCATTTAAAGCCATAAGATGAAAAAGATATATCTCAATATTTTCCAGTGTTTTGGAGGAGTTCTTCATGTCGCTTAAATTCTGGATTTAGGATTAAAATGGGCCATATAGTCTCTTTCATACAAGCAGTCATCCTGTGCTGCCAATTTGCTCTGAATGAAAGTAGTATATTCTTTTGTGAAATAAAATCCTTAACTAAAATCCAGCTAAGGGCTTTGGGTTGGAATTCATCAGTAGGAAAACAGTGTCTTCTGGGAGACCCGATGAATATGACTTTGTTCAAAGACAGGACTGAAGATGAGCAAAAGGGCATATTGAGTGAGCCAGAGGGTTTCAGGGGAAGAAATAGTGTTCTTTGGTGTTGAAAGTATAGAACAGAAATCCTGTATTATGGAGATGTCTACTTGGCCATTTCATGGACTCTCGTTTTAATTTGTATTAGATGATTATAATACATGTGCAGTAAGAAACTGAATTATATGAGTATGGCAGCCTTAATTCTGTTTGATCGTGCAACTGTAACATTTAAATAAGGTTTATAATATATCATTTTATATACAATGCCTGTTCTAAAAACAGGTGCAATACCTCACTGCTAGCTCCAGAGAAGAGCTAGGTAGTAAAAGTGCAGATTCCTGAATGTGGAATATTTATTTAACTTTGCAGTCTCTCTTTACTTAGAGAATTCATGAATTAGCAAGAACGATGAATTGAATTATTTTAGCATTTTTCCAGAGAGTCTGGAAATCTGCCGAAAAAAAAAAAAAAAAAGCAAAAAATGCATATTCCTGCATAAAAAATAGCCTAAAAATGTCTTTGCTTGTGAAATTGCAACTTCAGGTTCATCGTGTGCTGTAAATGTAATAGAAAACACAAGCTTTACTTGAAAGTGTGGACATAAATTATGTGGAGGCCCAGAGCTGGCTGTCATTTTCTAGTGGAACTTTTTGAAATTAAAAAACATTGTTTCCAAAATAAACTTCTCGGGTTTGAGATTTCAGTTTTGTCTTCTGGATTTTTTTATGTTTAAATACCAATTAATGTAGACAGTTATTATTCTATAGAAAGCCAAAGCAAGTGTTTGGGGACCACAGTAGTAGAATACAAGACTCTCCAAGTCGATGTATTTTGTACTGCGGAATAATATACTGCATACTGATGGAGGTGCCCTTGGTAAGAGTGTATTGTGTCTGAGATATTAGACTATTGGAATTCAATCCTTATTCCATCTACAGATTAATTTTCTTTTAAATTGGCCTCATGTCACTAATAAAAAAATTATTGTTTTAATGTGCTGAGCCTATCCATTACAAGTATAACATTTATTACAGAATATTAAGTGGATTTAAATATAATTAACTTAAAGTGAATTTGATAATTAAGGTAAGTTTGAATTAAAGTTACATTTTACAAGTAGATTGATTTCAGCACTAGAAAACAACCCATTTTCAAGGTTTTTTACTTAATTTTGTACTAACATCACACTAGACTGCAAAACTGTCTATTTAGTCCCTTTGCTTAGTGAAACCATTTGAGTTGCTTCAGAATTGAATATGATCCAAAAAAATTAATGGAATAATATTTATGTGCTAATAAAGTCACAGTATCATAGCAGTCATGTCAGGCAAAGACATCATCATTGTCTGTCAAGGCGCGTTCAGCATTGCATGTTCATAAACACGAACTAAAGTGCAGTAAGCTGTAATAAAGCGTGCTTGGTTAAAATACTCTCAGTAGAGAATTCAATCAATCAGCTCTTATCTCTTCTGAGAGTAAGTTCTTTCCCAAACAGCATGACTGTGTATACAAAATGTTTTCTGAAGTGGTGATTGTGAAGTGCAGGATGGCTGCTGTAATTGCCTCATTGTTCAGCCTGTGTCACAAAATTATGCTCATCGTGCACCATAGGTGCCTCTGAGCGTACCGTGTGTGCACAACACCGCGCTTCATTCTTTCCTTTGACGTGTGACATTGAGTATATGTCTGTGCTGGCACTCCTAGAGCTGCTCTGATAGGGGACTGGCAATGTATTGCAGAAAGGCAGACTGATGAAACTTGTCTTTTATGCAAAAGTCATGTGAAATAACACAAGCACACAATGACTGGAAGCACTGCCGAAATGATAATAGGTGTGTTTGGGCTTAGGGCCAGGTTGGTGATTTTGTGATGCTGTTTCATATAGTTTGTCCCTCTGATTTTCCCAGAAAAGGAAGGTATATGGGCAATATCTGGCTGTGCTTTGGGAATTTCTAGCAACTACAACAGTGTCTGGAGAATTATCATTGGGTGCTGTAAATCTGAAGACTTGTCACTGCTCAAGTTTGTGCTGGAGTGAGCTGCCTTCAGGTAGCCTCAGAATCTATGGGAACATAAACCTACCTTATACCTATTTTTTTCCCTCAGCCATGCCAAGTGGAATAAGTCACTTTTGCTTTTCTGGTCCCTACCATATCATTCTCTACATCATGGCACAATAGAAGCAAGGTTACATGGGGTGCAGCAGATGAGAATGTAGCAAATAAGTGAAGTAATGCTGCCTGTTGTCTCAGTTATTGAGGAGAACAGTCCAGACAGGGATTGTTATTCAGAGTATCTTCCTGTGCATGTATTTTGGAAGTTCTGGTCTTTTGTGCTGAAGGTTTTGGTATGTGTCATTTGTGGAGCACAGGGAAAGACTAGATACACCTATGGCACATTCTGGATTTGAAATCTCTCCTTTGTTCTCATGCTTTCCAGTGTCATTTGCTCACGATAGACTCAGCTCAGACATAAGCAGACACAGCTGTGGCTGTGCTTAGGACAGGTGATTGAGCACCACAACAGCAAGTGCTTATAAACTATAAGGTTTTAAACCCCAAATTTTGCCAGTAAGGATATATTTGATGCCTTGTCTTACCCTTCTAAGCAAAACCAGAGCAAGATTCTTGTCCAGTAAGTTTAGCAGCTCGTTTTATGACAGAATCCTATATTTTATGGCTAAGCCTTGAAATTAGGCGTACACACTCTACTCTGGAACAGTGTGTCTCTTGAACCATTTATTTCTGCTGATCCATGTATGTGTAGAGAAGGTGGTTATGTTCCTTAATATTTAGATTACTTAAACTACTGAAATACTGTGAAATTATCAGTAATTCTTCATGCAGAACAGATGTATGTTAAAGAAATAAAGAAAACATATCTTCTCATGAGTTGTTTCACTAACTTGCTGATAGTCATCTCTCAACTGCACCTGAGAGTTCTCTCAGCATTTCACCTCGCTTTCCTGTCTGTAACTGCCTCATACAGTGTTTTTCCATGCACTCTTTGTTTTTCTGTCCAACACAAAGAGAAAATGAAGGCACCTTCCATTATGATCAAGTTGTTTATGGGTTTGCAGATATAGGCAAAAGTAATCAATAAAACAAATGTGTTTAAATCTCTTTTTTGCCCTTTTATGACTTGACTCCCTGCTATTTTTCACTTCTACCTGAAATCAATGATACATTTTCTATTGATTTGCTATAACAGGGAAAAGATCTAGCTGCCTGTTAACAAAGTGTAGCATAGTGAAACCTAGTGAGGTGAAAGCATTGGTTGCATCTATATGCCATAGAAAAACCCTCTTTATTTTCCTGTAATATTTTTCATAGAAAAACAATTTTATTGTCATAGTTATATGCTTGTATAATAGTGTAAATTTATTTTTTTATATTTTTTTCATGTTGCTGAATTTAGAAGCAACACTTGGGGAAAAGATCTTAGTGTTCTTATCCAGAGTCTGATTTGAGTTCAATGAGGTTGGTTAAGTTTTTCCTGTGGACTTGAATGGTTTCAGATCCATGAGATTTATGGACTTTCTGGAGGTTATTAAGAATTTTGTGAAAACCAGAAAAACAATAGGAAGAGAGTGGTACTTTTAAAATATCAATCTTGATTTCCCTAAATTGAGACAGTCCCTGGTTAACACTCACTGCAAGCCCCAGTGTATCTAACAGTCCTCAATCAGGTGAACCTAAAATCAAATGACAATTACATAATTAAGTAGTGTATAGTTGAAAGCTGTAACTGTTTGCCTTACAGAGAAACAACTGAGGTTAGGTTTGCATTATTAAAAAATGCTATACTTATTGAAAAGTAAAAAGGGAATAATTAGTGGATAAAGTGGTTGAGCACAATGTGCAGTGAATAAAATATTACATTACTTAACATAAATATTACAGTGCGTAATTGGGCTGATTTTTCACTTTTATCAATAAAGGAACTCGCAAATTAATAGTCTACAATACCGCTATTAATTTTTGAACGTTTGTTTACATTCTTTAAAAAAAAAGTTTAAAACAGCCTTGAAAAAGTATAGAGGTTTTACAAATTCACGTTCTATTGAAAGTGCATATTCCCTTTTCCAGTAAACATTACTGGAAAATGTTCTTAAGCTGGCAATGAAGATTTGTATGTCTTTGTAGCATAATGATCTTGACCATTTACTTAATGAGACTTCCTTTGAGAATTTATATTTGTTATTGCATGACCACCTCTTAGTCTTTTTCCACACCTAATACAATAAAGAAATTGTCCACAAGTATGGATAATTTACTACATTTTTCATTTTTATGGATCTGTGATGTTTTTCTTCCCCATCATTGTTCTACCGAGCTTTCCCCCACAACTCTGCAAAAGGAAAAAAAAAAACCAAAACGGGGGGGGAAGAAAATAATGGTTTGGGTTTTTTCGTATGTGAAGAATAAAATATTGTACATTCGTTTTTAATGCCTTTCATTTTGTTTTATATACATAGGCAAAGGTTTCAGTGCTTTTAAAAAAGGAAAAAAAAATAGAGCAAGACTTGAAAGTTTGAGTTCTTGTCTGATGCTTTAATGGTGACAAAATACTGTAACGTGACCTTTTCTGAATGCAAAATTTTCTCTGCCTTTTTTTTATTGATACAGTTTTTGAGAAACTACTATGTGGATTTCTTATCATTACAATATTTTTGATACAGAAATTCTGCATCAAACTCTATAATTTTATTTTAAGTCTTTGGTAACACTCACAATATGCAAAGGCTGAACTGACATTGCCAAAACTGGCTGTAAATCACCTTTTTACAATAATGATTATCAAATAAAATCTCCCAAATAGCTCTGCATATAAGACTATGTGGAGAAAAATCGGAATACACTGATACGGCCACCAATGTTTTAATTATCGTCTTTATAAATCTGATCTAAAAGAACACTTTAATGAACCATCTGTCTGTTTCTTCAAAATGTGATATTCTTAAGAACAGACTTTGGGTCCCTACCTTGACCCGGGTTACTGACAGCAGGTCAGTAAACCTGATAGCAGGTTTTTGCAGGTTTATGTCATATTAGTACAATTGGCCTCATGCAATTCACAGATTCTGGATATGAAGCAATGCTTTTTGATTTCTAAATATTCACTTTAAAAAAAGAAAAAAATGAGTTGAACCCAAAACTTACTCTGAGAGAAAGCATACAATGGCAAAGATCACTTAGTTGATCTCTCCATAAGTTACTTAGACCACATGTTTTCCCCCCGAAGCTTTTTTGGTCAAATCTTGTTCTAAATGAAAGAGAAATTTGGTATGTACTTGAATGAAACTACAGTAAAGCATATAGTGAGGGTGAGAAACAAGCGAGCTCAACATTTATCTAAATGAGGATATAGATCTAATTTAGAATTTAGAGGAATGCTAAGGAGAAGGAAATTGGAACCTTCCGCCTGCACAGACTTTGCTGCAGAGAACCTCTGCTTGATAGTCAGCATATATTTATTCCTCTAGAGCTGGTATTCTTTCTCCTTATTTTGTGATGATTTCTGCACACTTTGTTGTCTACATTCCCTGTAGTTCTAGCCAAACTCTAGGTTATCTAGGTGCTTCATTATAATCAGAAGGTTTTCACTTGAATGCACAACCTTTATTTCCTGTTCCTACTTCACTTAGTCCTGGGCAAGGAATTCCCAAAACCACTGCAGTATTAACTCTCTAGCAAGTAAATAATGTCTGGCATCTACAAAGCTCTAAAAGTTTTGTTTTTCTAGCAGCAAATGGTGGAAATATGGATTTCTCATGTTTGCACTTTATTTTATTTTATGAAAGAAAATAGGAAAAAGAAGGAAGCAGAGGCCCAAAATACCTTTCTCCCCTAAGAAAGAAGAAAAAGCTCCACATTACTGTCACGCAGCAAGTTTTTTCTGGCTCTCAATGGAGAGCTAAACCAGTTTCCTCACTAAAATATCAGCATAAGAAATTTTAGTATCTTATAGCTTTATTTGAATAAATGATTCAGAGATTTTAAGACGACAAAAGAATGATTTAATGTAAGCTTTTTAATATTATGCCATGCAAGGCTGAAATGAAAGGTAGGTTGATTAATAAATACCTCTAAAACTGGAGTGCTTTATTCTGGGCAAATCTAATTTTATCAGTAATTTTCTTTGCCTTGAGCGATAATTATGTCTATGAATATATACACCCTTATAAATGATCATACATGCACACATAAACATAAGTGGATATTAGAATACATATATGTATCATTCTTGTCTGAGAAGACATATATATATATATATATATATAAGCTGTGGTAAATTTGCAATAATTTCACTGCTATCTGTTAAGTATTTGTAGATCATAGCATATATACATTTTTCTTGGGTTTGGTTGGTTTTGGTTGGGGTTTTTTGGTTTGTATGCATTGGTTTTTTGGGGGTTTTTTTATTAAATTGATGTGGAACTAACAGACCTATACTTACCTTGGTCCACCAATTTCAATTTCAGAATTTTGGGGAGAACCTTAGCTTGTCAAAATTCCCCAGGCCTTACGCTGTAGTCTACCATTTATTAAAGTATCAACACGAGTCATCGGAACTGTTCCTTGATCCATAATTTCAGTGTTCTTCCCTGCAAGTTAGTTTGATTAGCTTGCGTATATATTCTGACTTGTCAACTACTGACTTTCAGTTTGCAACATAGTGAAATTCAAACCCCAAATTTTATTATTTTAAAAATAGGATCTAAACTGCATTTAAAATATTTATCAGGTGTCATTTAAAATAATTTTGTTTACTGATGTGATAGAAAGTATTTTCTTTTCACTTACAGTGAGATATTTCACCTGGCTTTGCTCCAAACGCAGAAATATTCTTATACTGTTTTGACATGCTGTATTATGACTGATTGATGAATTGGCCATCTGTATCAAATTCAAGCCACATATTTTTTTAGAATATTTCATTTCCAGTGTAGTGTTCTACTTATTAGCTTTAATATTGGCCTTAGAACTTTCATGAATAAGTTTAGTTTCCTTTAGCAATTTCTTGTATTTCCCAGTTGACAATGTATACGCATGGTTGTCAGCTTCTTCATTTTTCCATTGGTGATATATGTAGTTGGTGGTTCCTTGTCATTAAGACTAAACAGAATGCAGCTTCTGTAAAAGTGTTCATTGCACATTTCTCTGGTCATGTTTTCCCACCAGAAATCCTGGAGAAAAAAATATTTCTTTCTTTGATAGTTTGACATCTCTTACCAGACTTCCACAAAGGCAGAGTATTGGAATGCATGGGTAACTGATATGCCAAAGGACCCTACAGAATAGCTGGATGTAGGATCAGTGTTTAAAAGTGTGTGTTTTAAGTGCACAGTAGCAATTCATCTTCTCCAGTCTACTCAGCAATCGCTATTCCACATTTTTGTACTTTTCAGTTTTAATGCCCTGATAGTTTTCGTAGAAACAGGTAAGATAAAATCAAACGTTGTTATTATTACTTATTAAATTTTAAATTGCTGTGGCTGTGGAAAGTGTAGGCAATCAATAGTAAACTATAAACAAAAATTAATCATGATCTCATAACCAATGATAAATTGTATTTCTGATATAGACAAATGTGTATATTCCCAAGTAACAGTCTGCACACAGTTTTAATGAGAGTTGATAAAATAACTTATTCCAGATAGCACTTGACTCCATAAGAAAAAAGAAAACAAATGTACGTAGAAGGTTTCTGCTCAGTTGTGATAACACATATCATAATCTTGCTTTCTATTTCTGATTTGCTCATTTTTCTGAAAAATACTGTTAAAATACTCTTAGGTGAAACTTCTGAAAATATTGAAAGAATTTTTGGGGATTTAACTGTCATGTAACACAATGAAGTCATTCCATCTTCATACACAAGCATATATTTTTATATGTAAGAAAATTTAAAGTCAATGTGGTAAGCAGGCATGAATCACAGATATTAAAGTTATGATTTGATTTAATTTAATTGATTGTTCAATGTTTCTGATTAGGTAAAAGAAAAAGCAAAAAAAATGCAGGGTCTAGTCATGTTATCCCTTTGTGCATAATGGGAAATAAAGGGAAGGCTTGCATAAGAGTTTGAGAAATCAGCAGAAATTAAGAAATCTAGAAATTAAGAATAGCAGATAGTTATTACTGCTTTATTTGAGTGTTTATCCCATTGATTAGTGATGTATTCCTGCAATTTGGTTAGCTGTATTATTTTTAACAAGTACTATACCAGGCATATTTGTTATATTATTAGTACAATAACCAGAGAGCATTATATTGTGCAAGAATTAGGTTGTTATTGTTGTTTCAGGTTGAAATCATAGTTTTGTCATAAATGGTGGAGAACAAAGCAGTTTGAAGCAGGTTAGCAAACAAAATGGGAAATGGACAGGACAAGTAAACTTGAACTTTGAATATTTTTTTTTTTAATATTACGAACTGCGTTTTAGACAATGTGAAGCAATGAGACAATGTGAAGGATGAGTGTTACCAGCAGGTCGAGGGATGTGATTCTTTCCCTCTACTCAGAAGTGAGGCCACCCCTGGAGTCCTGTGTCCAGTTCTGGGCTACCCAGTGCAAGAGAGACATGCACATATAATAGCTGAAGGCTAGTTTAGCCAAGATGCTGAAAAATACTATTTCCTTGAAGTACGCATTTTATTCTTTACACTCTTTCCAGTGTAGTTTAGATAAATGTAAAACAATATTTTAATTCAAAACAATTAAAATGTAATTTTTATATATATATATACACACACACACAGAACAAGCTAGCACAGGATTTTTTTCCATGTCAGTATATTTTGCTGAATCCACAAGTTACTTCAACTGTATCCATAAATTCCAACTGTTAGCCTCAGTCATAACAGCACAACTACTGTGCAGGGCCACTCTGTACAGAAAGCCTCTCTGCAATACTTCTGCTCAGTCAGTATCACAAGCAGAATCTGCTCACTGTGTTTTCCCTTATCCCTTCTTCAGCCATAGTTCATCTTCTTTTGTCAGGGCCAGTTCTGCTTGCAGTTCTAAAGACTGAGAGGAGTATCTTTTTTTCCTGAAGTGAACAGCAAAATCTCTGCGGTTTTTTTCCAGGATCTCTGAGTCAGATGATAAAGCTGTTAGCAAAGCACTGTGCAAAGTCCTGTAAGAAGTAGTAGTCTAGGTACCCAAATCAGAGTTGGTAACAGCTTTCTTCCTAATACTGGCAGCTAATAGCATGCAAACTAACTAGAGTCAGCAAAGCTTATACATTAAAAAAAAAATCATAGATAGATCCAGGGTGACATTTTTAGTCCATAAATTTATTTAGATATATAAATTTATTTCGTCTATAAATTTATTTAGGTTCATTTTTGGAGGAGCTTGTTCCAGTAGGAATTTTGAGGGCAAGGAATGATGAGAAATTATGTCAGTAAATGAATGTGAGTCCACCCCAAACACATACATTGGATCAGAAAGGTAGAGAAAGTTGTGCCACCCAGAAGTTTAATCATTTACATAGCCAACATGAAAATCAACATCTCCCTTCCAGATGAGGAAGGGAGCCCCAAACAGAAAGGAAAGAAAGCTCAGTGACTTTGTGACTGGGATATTTTCCCAAAGATAGAAAATGCTGAGTTTGATTCAAATTAAACAGGCTGTATCAAACCAAGGATTTTGAAAGCAAAGATTCATTTCCTTGTGGCTTGGAAGGGGAATTCTGAGCTGGTGCTGCAACTCCTAAATTTTATGTCATTGGAACTAAAGCAAAATATATGTCTTGTGAATAGTTAGGTGCCTCAGAATAAGATCTATTCTATGCAGCACAGAGACTAAAGTGCCTCAAACTACCTAGAGTAGAATATGTACACTGACAGTACTGTGGTTTCAGTCTAGTCTTTTTCACAGCCTAGGGAACCATATTTATGGGTTGTAAGTCTGCCCTGGAGATAATCCTTATCCTGTCTTTCAAGTCAAGAAAGAGTAATGATCCTTTCTTTCTTCTAAAAGACAATTCAGCCTCTGTGGAGGTCTCCTGTGGGGATATGTAGGCAAAGTTATTATTTAATCCTCTGGTTTACAAAACACATTGCAACCTGCAAAGATGAAAAGGTACATTTAGCCTATCTGCATTTTAATCATATGCATTTCAAGAGAATTACTCATCTTTGCATACTCTGGCATGCATACTCGAGAAAGTGACTGTGCTTCTACAGTCATAAATATTAATTCTTTTGTCCAGAGAAATGTGTATTCTTTTCAGACCTAGCAGTTAAAAAGTAATTCACAAAGCTTCTAGATTTTTTTTTTTTGAGTACTTCATGAAAGAGAAACTCGTGAAATGGGAAAGGTCTTGAGAATACTCTTTGTACCCTGTACAGCTAGGTTTGCAACAAGTTGGTATCATAAATTCTTGAAAAGTAATTAGACTGTACTTGAACTACCAAAAATCTATGATGCCTCAGCATTTATTTTTTTTAGACTTTTCTACAGTAACAGCCAAGCACTGTGGGAAGTAAGATCCCTAAACAAAAGTAAATGCATATATGCCTGACCAGAAAATGAATGATGATGGATGTCAGTATGTGGCTGTAGCTATAACTGATATATGCTATGACTGGCAGTAGGAATTGCAAATATTCTGATATAAACCAGTTAATTCACTGGCATTTCACAAGAATGAACATTGTACTATGAGCAATAGTTTTTCATAAATCTTGTCTGTGTTCTGCTAAGTAGCCATTGGATAACTTCCAGCCATCTGGCTGGCATCTCAGCTCCCATGAAGGCACAATTCAGCATGGTTGAATAACTACTCAAGAATTTAAGTAATTAAAGTATTAAATATTTTGTATATTGGGGAGGGATGGAAGTTTGGAAACTTTAAAGAAAGCAAATATCTTTCTGTGAACAAAAGACACATTGGTATGAAAGAAACTTACCAAGCCTTTCTATTTTCCTTTGGATTTTTGGAATCCCACTAATGTTCTTCCAACAAATACTTTTTTCCAAGTTCATAATTGTGGAAGAGCTAATTACATAAAGAGCATTAAAGATGGCCTGCAGTATTCTCATTACATACTAGAGTTAGATGTTAAAGTGATGTGAGTCTTCTAATTTTATTAAAGCGGTCTAGTCTTTTAAAACTATCCGATGGGAGGAGGTTGGAGCTTAGCCTAATGCAGCGGGAGATGTAATTTGCAGACAACAACAAGAGTATTCTTAAAAAAACCCATTAAAATGCATTCAGTCTTGCTACTAACTTGGTTTGTTGAAACCATTATCAGAATTATTAAGTTGAAAGACAGTGAGGGAGCATTGCCCCTCAGTATTGCAGTTGCTAAGGAAAATGGTCCTTTATGTTAATACAAGGTAAAGAAAAAAGTGTGCTTTGCAGTTTGCTTTCTCAGTTGGTATGCTTTGATTTTTGCATATCTTTTTCCATGTCGTCTAGGTATAAAAAAAAAAAATTGCTTCATTTTTGCTAGCATATGTAGCACTAACACTAAGAAATGCTTTCCTAGTGCATTTTGATCCTAAATTCTGAATCTATCCTAAAAAAAAAAAAAAAAAAGACACTTCCAGAAATTGAATGTTTTATTAGTAAACAAGACCAAAAAGAACAATGACTGCCTTGAGGGTTCTGTTTCTAGGCACTGCAAGAAACTGAGCCTGGCAACAGCAGAAGTGGGAGGCTGGAATAAAAGATATGCTATCACTAAGGCAAAGACAATTTTTGGCCAGTCAGAAGTGTTGTAATTCTCTCTCTCTCTGTGCCACAGTCAGTACAGTCCTCATTCTTCCAATGCATGTGGAGTCTTCATTCAGAACTGCACAGTAGGCACAGAAATGAAAAACTGGGACCTTATTTGGTTCTGCTCTGATTCAGTGAAAAGTACTCCAGTGAGACAGTGTTTAGTCTGATCATCTGTGTTAAGAAACTTTTTTCAGTGGTAGAACATGTCTTGATTGTGATCTGTTGCTTTGGGGTTTTGTTTGTTTGTTTCATTTAAATATCTGGATTAACACTTTAATGGCTTTATTGCCTTTTTATTCAAAGAATGACAAGTAGCTGAGGTTGGAAAGAGTCACTGGGATCATCTAGTCTGACATGCCTGCTCAAAGAAGAGCCAACTTGAACAGGTTGCCCAGAACTTTGTCCATTTGGGTTTAAAGTATCTACAAGGATGGGCGCTCCAAACCTTTCTGGGCAACCTCCTCCAGCCTTTGATCACTGTCAATATTAAATGTTTTTTTCCTTTACTTGGAAGTTACTGAATTTCAATTTGTGCTTATTGCCCCTCATTTGTCACCGGGTGGTACCATGAAATGTCTGGCAACATCTTTTTTACTCATCACTATCAGGTATTTGCATACTTTGATAAGTTACCTTCGGGGCTGAGAAAAATTTGCTTTAAATACAGTGAGAATTTCTATGTTTTCTAGGCTATAGGGGTTGCCGACATAAAAACAGTTTTATAAGCTTGTCTGGGCAACATATTTGATCACTTTATCAAAATCTCATGAAAAAATAATTTAAGAAATACAGATGATGCAAGTTAAAATTAAAATTTTTATAACATTTTCAAAATTAAACACATTAACTTAAGATTTTTTTTTAAGTAAAACTACTCCATCTTTTTGAAGTTTTAAAAAAGAGGTTTTTTGTTTTTTCTGAAATTAATTGCTCCTCTTTATTACAGTTTTAAGAATTCTGAACATAGACAGATTCAGTTACTACATTGTCTCTACTCCATTACAGGCAAAATATACAAAAAGTATTAGACTCTGCATCCCTTTTTGCTTTATTAAAGTGAAATCATACCGTGATCCTCACATGGCTGTAAATCAGAAGAAAAAGAAAAAGTTAACCAAAGTTTGGGGTTTTGTATACACAGAAACACATTGCAAGTGTGGGAGATTTATAATCATTAATATTATTACTGTTGTGGGGGTTTTGTTAGTTTGTTTGTTTGTGGGGTTTTTTGGGTTTGAGGGGTTTTTTTCAGATGATGCTCTTTTACAGTTCCATTTATTGGAACCTTTTTCCCCCACAATTATTACTTTATCAGACTGCTTCAATATTCTGATAAGACCTCTACTATAAGTTTCTATTTTAATTTTTTTATACTTACAAAAGATTTGATTCAAAAAGAACTTCAACATCAAAACATCTAACCTTTATACATACTGCTTCTGGAAATTTCACGTTGGTGATGGCAGGTCTACAAAGTACAGGATGCATAGGTAAGAAATACAAGTAGGAAAGATATGCACCTTAAATGGGAGCTGTTGCATCAGCTCTGTAGGTGAAACTGTGTAGCTGTGTATACTGACTTAAAGCTAGCTGTATGAGAATCTGTTGAAGGCTAGCTAGTTTAAATTGTAATAAATTCTGTGTAGTTATACATTTGTAGTTCCAAACAAATCCCATCTCTGTCCATCTTTTTTACTAGGCTCAAACTTACAGCCTCTCTGCGTTTTTTATTGATGTCATATCTTACATATCTTATAGCATCAATTAAAGGTCTTCCACAAACACTTTCAGTTAGGTCTAACTTATGTTAGCTGTGTTAACTACAGTAATGTCCATCATTAGTGTTGGTAAGAACTTGGGACATAATTCATCTCAGTTAGTATTAAAAACTTAAACGTTAGTCATCCAAGTTGTCTTTACAGTAGCTATTTCTCTTCACTGACTACAAAATGAGCCTTTTTCAGGTATAGATAACATTTGGGTCACACAAATCTCGTTTTCAGATACCCTTTAAGGGACAACTCAATGAGGTGTTTAGCTAGAACCCAATATTTAGGTTTCTAAGGAAACAGCTGGATTTTTTTGTTCTTTGCAGTCATCCAAACCCGCAAAATCAACCTCTCCCTTTTAAATTCCATTGTTTTCCTTTGTATTTTTAGAGTATACATTTGATATAATTAATCAACTCTCTATATATTAGCTGCTGACTGATTTCTAAAAGTCCATTTATGCAATCATACAGTGTTTTCTCAGGCCATTTTTCCAAATAATTAATTCCAAAGTTGACTGTTTACAAACTGCTCTCTCCTAGAGACGCCCTCTTTCTGACAGTTTAGGGCAGTAACAAAACAAACATAATAATATCCTAATTTGTGCTTTATACACATGCACACATTTGTCATCATCTACAAAAAAGAAGAGTGTGAACATGAGCTTTCATGAGTCAACTGTGACCAGCACTCACCCTGTGCCATTACTTGTATATACTTTCTCCTGAGTTGCTGAAGTCTTAAGTGGGAAATATTTAAAAGATTTTTCTTCTCTGGATAGAGGTATTGAAAGCTTGTGCATAAGACCTTTAATGCCATCCTGGAACGTCATTTACTGTACTCTCCTGGGCATAATTCATATTATAGTATTCAACAAGGATCTTCTCTAATTCTACAGTAGTGCCATATTTTTGCACATAAAAAATAGTGTTTACCATTTATTTAAACAGTTTAAGACTGAAAATGTCTAGGCTAACGTTGTATTGCGAGTGCATGATTTGTTATTGAAATCTTACCTTACTTCATAAGATTTAACCTTATGCCTTGTGCATTTATTATGAATTTGCTGCACCAGAAGTTAGTGTCTTTATACATTTGATGTCTGTGCATGTAAAAAGTACAACTGCACACATTAGCATTTAATTTCCTCCAAATGTCTGCCAGGTAAAGATCCCTGAGGATTTTTTGTAATTTGTAAGTGAAAGCAGGAAGCCATTCTGCTTTCTCTGTGTCTGTTCTCCACACCAGAGTTCAATTAAACATCTCCCCCATGGTTTCCTTCACCTGGAAAAACAAAATATACCAAGAGAAAAGCTACCAGCATCTGAAATAGGTGCATGTTGGTTAGGTGGATATATATGCAAGTGTGTAGCCAAGCTGTTATTCCTCGCTCTTGCCTCCAGTGAAAATAAATCTCGATTTACTTTCACTCATTGAATCATCAAGAAGAGCATTTCTGCTGTTGATTAAAACAGTTACATCTTTCTTCTTTGAGTGTTGGAAGGTCGTGGACAATTTTTTTTCTTTTGTATTTGTCATACGCTTTTTTAATCAACAGAAAAACATGAAATGCATTTTCAGTATGGAAGTACAGCACTTTCACAGATTAGCGTCTTATATCTTCAGATGCTGAAACACAAGTCAAAGTTGTGAAATGAAAATTGATCAAGAAAAGATATATGTGTTTTAATTTAAGAAAACTGTATTATATGACAAGAAATTACATTTTTTCAGGTAAGAAAGCTTAGTCATCCTAAAAAAAAATCTGATTCAGCCAATAAGAAATAAAAATAAAACTTTTAGGAGGACCAAACTTACGTCTATATGAACTGTATGAACATGTGTGATTGCCATGTAGCACTGGCAATCACCTGAGCCACAAAGGGATAGAGAATTATTTATTATTTTGTTTTGTCCTCTGGTGGCATGACTATTATATACAGCATTTTAAAGTTTGAGTTCAAATGCTCTGTATGTATGTACAAGTGCAGAGTTGTGTGCATAAATATATGAAAAGAACAAAAAGAAGAAGTTAATGTAAATCATGGGTCATAAAATGTTAGTGAGTTTAAAGATAGCCTTCAGAAACATGTAGTGAATATGATGAGGATGGGAACACTGAAGCTGTGAGTGGAAAAAAGAAAATATATTAATATAATAATATTACAGGCATTTTTATGTACTGAAAGAAGAGGGTCAATTTATAACATTGCACCAATACTTTTCAAAAACATAAATTATGTGCCGTAGGGAACTGTCCAGATACTGAGTCTGGACAAAGACTTGAAATACTGAAATCAGATCTAGAAAATGGAAAAAAAATTAAATTTCTGGTTTGAATTTTTTAAAATTAGTTGGATTTGACTTAAAAAAAGGTCTTCAAAAGGATCTTAGCATACTTTAGGAGATTAGTCTCCATATTGGAGAAGGTTGCTGTGTTACACATGCCCAATACTGGATTTAGGTGCTAAGGTGCAGTGGTGATGTTTTCTTTCAAAAAAATCGTCAGAGATGTGGCTTGAACAATGCCTGTTTCCCAGATTCTCAGAGATGACATGGTATCTGAAGTATATTTTGCCTCTGTGGAGGCAAAATACTAGGAACCAAAGGCTAGGAGCAAATTTTTGTTCTGCTGATTGATCACTGCGCATTGTTCAATGGATACTTTGCAGTGTGGAGTCTTACTGTCCCCAAACCTTCCTTAGACACAGCTGCTTTTTCTTTGGATATCATAATCGTCAGATTAATTATTAATTATTATAATAGTAAAGTCTTATTTGGTTTAAAGGAAGAGGAAAAGATACCATCACTGTTCAGTGGCGCTTTTTTAATATCGCTGCAAAGCCAAATAACCCAGTGCCAAGTAATTTGGTTTTCCTACCAGTTTGGCTTGACATCTGTGTATCTGATGGAGATATATCAGTGTGTTTACTAACCATTCTTGAGTCAGGGGTGCTTGAGCTCTTTCTTCACCTCAGGTCTAAAGGATGAAAGCATCTCACGTAGAGCCTTTTGCAGCTTCTTTCGTGGTCTTTTCTACAGGACAGTTCAGAGCTTAATGTAACCAGCTCTAGCATTAACTCTCCCTCTGCCCTGCATGTGAGCATTTTTCAGTATTGTGTTCCTTCGTCATTAAAAATGTCTGTGACAAATTCCTGAATTTTATGCATTATAATCATCCTTGGTAGCTGAGGTAAATGGTAGCAGTCAGCATTTGATACATCTCCAAAGCACATGCTGTTTGTTTCAAGGAATGGAATGAGACTTTCAGACAAATTATGCATATCCTCAATAAATATATAAGAAAGTGGCACAAATTCACCTGCTTATATATCTTCTAAAAAAAAAAAATAAACCCCAAACAACAAATAATCAGTTTTGAATGCTGCTGTGGACGTTTTGAAATGCTGTCTAATGGGGAAAAAGTTATTGTCAAAAATTACATCCTATTCTGTGTAATATATACTAGATATGCATTGGGAAGTAGGGAAACATTAATCTAGAATGTAAATGGAGATCTACACAGTCACAGAAACAGCATCTTTGGGTGTTATCTGGAATGTGCACAACTCACTGATAACAGGGGAGATATGAAGAAGACATGATTTCAGCTAGGTTGCCTACTACATATGTTTCCAAGGAGAAATTATGTGTAACTTTTTACCTCTAATCTTGACAAATCCGCATCCAAACAAATCGATGTGCTAAATCCCATATTTGCAGACATCATTTGTCTTTATGGCACTTTGGCAAGATGCTATTCGCAATTAAGGTGTCAATCTTAAGCCTGAATTATCTTGCATTTTCAGTTCTTGACAAAGTTGCTTTGAAGGATAGTTATTTTTGAAAAAGAAAACAAAACCTTCTCCATGTGTCACTTTCCTTGAAAGCACCTCGGATTAACAATGTTGGATTCCCTGTGTCTACTTTTAGCCTCTCATGCACTGATCTACATATGTGACAGAAATAGATGGTAGGCCCTCTCCACATGCTTATAAGACTTAAGTTTTGCTAAATGATTTCAAAGTTAATGAGCGAGCTGTGAGGCAGAGGAATAGTTATAGAGAGGAATCCTGGTTTGAGTTGAGATTTATGGAGGGGAAGCAGGTCTCTGGAACAGTAGTGTGAGAAAAGGAAGCTGTGCAGCTGAGTAGCTGTAAACACATTGCAGGACTGAGCACAAATGCATTGTATCAGCTGAAACAAAGGCCACAGATGATCTCGCTCCCTTTTCACTCAGGGCAGTCTGTACCTAGAAGTTATGAGGGCCTCAAATGACTTTAGTCATCATATCACAGCAGATCTTAGAAATCTGAACAAGGCCTCTAAACTGTCAAGAAGTAAACACTCTTTGTACCTCCTTTTTTTTTAGCCTCACTTCATAGGAAAAAGCAGATAACCTAGAGTGAAACTCATCTTTTAGGAACCATGCAGGTTTTTTGACAAAAAAATATGAAGTCAAAGTGCTGAAATGGAGCAGTATGGTTCTTTTCCTTTTCCATTTTTCCATCTTATGAAAAATGATCCAGGCACATGATGTTCTTTCATTGCTAGCTTCCTTTTTTTCTGTCCTTACACACCAAGCTGTCATTTATACAATGGGAAATGAGAACATCCCAGCTGTGGAAAGAGGGGAAGTCTAATGAAAGGCCGGAAGGTGTGATGTTGTACAGAGTGTAGCATTTTCTTTGTTGGTGAAGAACCTGCAAAATTGTTTGGAAGAAAAATTGAAAATTAGAAGGCAGTTAAGTATTCATGATTTAAATTTTAAAATACCTGATGATTTGTAAGACTAATTGTGATAATCTGAGACTGATATTGGCCATTTTTTAATCATTTACATTGGCAATATTGATTGCAGTCTGTAGATTTTTAGTCTGAAGGATTAAGATTTGCCAAAGTTATTAGCACTAGAAAATTGTCATATAAAATCAAACACAATGTTTAAGAGATGATAAGGCCAAAACTCACTTTGATTTTATTTGAGTAGTTATAATCCACCTACCTATAAAGAAAAATTTGTTTGCTCTGTAAACTGCAGTGAATACTGTTTCTGCCAATGGCTTATTTTCCTTCTGTCTTGAAGATCATTCCTTCTATCCAGCTAAATGACAATCTCAAGTTTTACACTGTGTTTGTGCTGCCATTCAGGAGGACCTTGACTGTCTGGAGAAATGGACTGACAGAGCCCTAACAAGGGGAAAAACATAGTCTTTTACCTGGCAGAGAATAACCCCATACACCAGTGCATTTAAGAGTAATTCTACGGAATAATAAATGTGAGGGGGGGATGATGTTTGTTTGTTTATTCAGATATAGTTATTATTTGAGCGTAGTATGAGAGGAAGAGATAAACTAATGAGTTAAACAGCACACAGATTAATTTGGGTAATCCCTAAACTTTGCTTTATTTTATGAAGTGATATTTTTACACAAATTAAAAAAAAAAAATTCTTTCGTTTTTCCCCTGGACAGCAAGAAAACATACAGCCACTAGTGAAAGATTGCTAACGAAGACATGTTCAGCCCAATGCAGTTGTTAAAACTATAATTTTATGGTAATTTTTTACAAAATACAAGCCATCACCTGGTATTGCCACCTCCATTGTGTGCTTGGTTTTGGGATGTTGTGGGTTTTTGTGCCTGCTCTGTGGTCTACTGCAAGTTTTCTATAGTTGGCTTATTTATCATGCTGAATTCACTTAGTGATCCTATAGACCTGTGGCTTGGTTCTGACTGGTTCATTTTGAATAGGTCTGGGGGAGGGAAAACATTCTTATAAAAGAAGTGTTAATGGCCATACTAAAAATAGCAATGTAACCATTAACAGTGAACATTTTGTTCTCTTCCTTCGGTCACCCAATTCAATTAATAAACTGATGAGATGTCTCAGCAAAATACAAGGGTGGCCTTTTTTCCTTAAAACTTTCCATGATGGATTTACCTGAAAAAACCTAAACTAATGCTTGTCTTCTAGGGAGGTAATTGCTCAATTATATATGCTTGTATACAAAGAGAACAAAATTATACAGCTTTTAAGGAATCATGAGCATCCATTATCTGCAGAGCTAAGGCGTTATACTAAAAATTTAAGGTTTAATGCTTGGATTGCTTATTTGGAATTCAGGAAACATTAATTACCAGTGTTGAAATTCACATTGACAAAGATTCAAAGACCCTAAATGTGACTTAGATCAGTCTAAACACATAAATCCAGGCTGTTCTGATAGGAATCCTTGCAACACGCATGTCTTGAGAACCTAGACCCCACAAAACGATGTCACTTTAGATAGGTCTTTCTTCAACATTTCTTTGTGGCTGATTTCTATGGCAAAGAAAGTTTTTGGTGATTTTCAACCCCTAAAATATCCTGAGAGTCTAATGCCTGATGAGGAAGAAGTCATAGAATTCAGTACACCAATGCTTAAGGCTCTTTATGGATCAGTCCTTTAGGCGAGGATAATTGATCTTTCATTTGTACTTACTGATAGGAGTCCTGTTCTAGTAAATGTTTAGCTGGTTACAGAATCTCCTTAGTTTAAATTCAGGATTTCTGAAATGTGGATGGTAGAAGTTTTTTCCTGTTTTTTTTTTTTCTTGCACATATTTTATGCTCTTTGAGGCAGGACTTTTGCAGAGTATGAATTTCATTTTTATGTCTGTAACATAAAAGAGTTCCAGTTCTGATATTTAAAGTCTACCTTTGAAAAAATATTAGAATTTAAAATCTGACTTACACTGTGTTTGTGTTTCATCTCATTGTATCTTCGGTATTTATGGCAATGACTGAGTGCTAAATGGTAGATTGAAGTTTCTGCATTATACTTGTAGCTGAGTTTGTGATTAAAGGAACCTGAAAATATCATCAAACTTATCACAGACACTGTAAGTGATCATTCTTAAGAATTGTTATTATATGCAGTGAGATTCTGTAGAATAAGCCTTTTTAATGCCACTGCTTAAAAGGGGCACAGATGTAATTATAAGTGTGCATGTGTGTGAGTTGTTTGTTCATTTTTTGGTTTTGTTGGGTTTTTTTAATTTTTATTTGTTGCTTGGGGATTTTTTTTTACTAGACTGGAATTTAAATGCAAAGAAGCACAGCACTCAGTTATGCACAAATCTTCAATGTGTTTTTTACTTACTACACTTTTTTCTTTAAAGAAAAAGTGTTTAAGAAAAGAAAAAAAGGCTTCTGCTATAAATTCTACTTATATGTCAAGGCCTCTAGAAGAAACATGCTGTGTAGAAGAGGTCTCTGCAGAAAACTGGAATAGCCTGAGGTCAAAACTGTCATTGTTAGAAAATTTGGTATGATTCCTTGACATTTCAGTGAGATAGATATGTAGAGGTATCATTCTGTCTTTAAGTTTACAGAGACTACAACAACTCACAAAAAAAATCTACACCAAAAGGAATAAAGTTGCCAATTTTGAGAGCAGAAAAGGGACCTTGCTCATTGTGCAAGTGTTATGAAAAAAAAAAAAAAGACTCTTTGTTCTCCCTCGTCATGGAGAAGAGAAGAGAGTACTTCCTTTCCCAGATTCTTTTACCTTCAGGATTTGATAATGGTGATTTCAGGTCTCTTCACAGCAACATGCCTTAGTTCGTTTGCAGAAAATACTCACCTCAAATCCTGAAAATATTTATTGTATGTTTATTAAGACTGTGTATTTCTCTGTCTCAGTTTCATTTCAGATGATTTCAGTAAATTGAAAACATGAAAATCTAAAATAAAACTGTAATTCTGCCCTTTACTCATAAAATCAGGGTTTAATTTTACTTTAAAACAGTGGAGATAAGCGCAGTTTTGCTGGTGATCCATAGTTGCAGCATGTTGAATGGAGTGATGGCCAAAGCCATTCTTCCGTAATTGCAGAAAAGAATAGATATAGCAGGAGACACATACTTACACTAAGGGAAGATTTTCCATGAAGTAATCTAAGTAATATGAAAAGCACACTACTGACTTTCACTGGGACTGAAACTCCACAGTCTGATTTTGAAAAATCCACGTAATATCTAGTTTTTGTAAGTTTGTCAAAATTATTAATTTTGGAGTAAAAAAACAGTTAGTGGCTGTCAACATGTTGATCTGCTCTTTTGTGCATTACATCAGTACTTTTTCTTTTTTTTTTTTCCTCTAGTCAGAAGGCACATGCCCTTTGTGAGGACTAGGTGTTTCTTTGGCGTTCACAGAATTAAATATCTTGAAGGGCTTTTTATTCTGGAGAGACCTCTGTATTTGAAAATTTGATAGGGGTACTTGGTGATCTCTTCTTGTACTCATTCTGAAAGCTCCCATATGCTATGTTTATTCCTTACAAGCAGACTTCATTTGTGCAAAAAGCTCCTGCAAGTGGACAGGACACAATATTTTTCACATTTTTTAACATTGTAAGATTTTGGTAGCCACTTTAGTGTGCTAACTTGGAAAAATCTCTCTAACAGCTAAGGACAGATATGAAGCTTTTGCCTCCAAATAAATGCAATCCTTTTAATTTTGAGATATCTCTTTAATACGTATTTTATACAATATTTGTTAATTGATTAATTAAAACTGCTGAGACTGGATCCCAAGGGGTTGTTGTAGCTGGCTGCTTCATTGCACAAATTGTTTTTAAGGGAAATGTTTTGTTATGATTTATTTGTTGTTAGCTGTCATTTAAAGAAAGCAAAAAATGTTTTGTGACCTAACAAGCAAACTTGAGATTTTTCACGGCTAGTTTTTTTGTTGCTTTGAATTTCCAAGCAGAGAATTTAATCAAGACACCAGGCAGGAGAATTCTACAATAGGGGTAAATGAAAGTTTTCTTCCAACTTACACCCGAAATGTGAGGCTTACTTGGCCTATGAAATATCCTACAGGCTGGCTTTTACCTTCGCTTCATTCTACATGATGGTCTCTGACTATTGTCCCTCTTAAAACAGATGTGAAGCCCATGGCAATTACGAGTACCAGCATGTGGTAATCTAAACTGAACTTTAAACCACTAAGAAGCCTGCAAGAGTAAAGCACAGAACTGTAGTGAAGTTACAAAATAATTAGTGAGGAGACAAGAGTAAGAATTCAGAAGCTTAGCTGTGACATTTCTCTCTGGCCCCCAGCAAACCAATTGCTGCTCTGTAATGTCATCCTGCATTTAGCTTCTTTGTGATTAAGGAATTTTACATTTTTCATATTTATAGGCTGATATTGTAGAACAGATTTGAAGGCTGTGGGTTATAGGAGGTCAGTTCAAATTATGCTATAGATAACAGGTTTCATCCTGAAAAGTCACATCCTCAATTGCTAGGTACATCCCTAGGTTTTCTTTTTTTTTTCTACTTGTTGAAAAGAAAGTTGTAATATTGGTCTGAAATTTGGCACTACAAAAATAGAATTTATCTAAAACAATAATAATAAAAAAATCATTACTAATAGTTAGTAATCAAATAAATGCTATATACCATTTAGCAATTTAGCATAATTTTCCTATTGTTAAGTGTAGGTGTGTAATCACACCTGTAAATGCCAATTATACCTCTTTATTTCCATTTTGCACAGACTCAATGAAGTCAAGAGGATCTGCCTAGTAAATTAACAGGGTTTAACTAAAAACCTTAATTGTAAGTAAATGTATCAGTTAACTTCTGTAATGTACTTTCATATATCACAATCAAATTAAAGTGTTTTCCAAATAAAGCTGAGCTGATATGAATACCTGCAATTACTTCAATAGAAAGACTGTGATTCCCCAGTGATTCTGTTATAATATTTTAATTGCTGTGCCTATTCACACTGAAATATGTGCACTATTTTTTCATAATGAAAAGGTCTCTGGTAAAAAGAATTTTTGCATACTAACATAGATTGAAATTGGGTTACAACTTAAATAATTCAACATCACTCTCTTATAATCTCATTTTCACTGTTCCAGAGGTGATGATGCAAAATATGTGGTTCAATGTTTTCCTAAACTTTTACAGTAAGACTTTGTGGTGGTAAAAGGTGAATTAAAAAGTGAGAAGTGGAAGGAAGTAATCTCTTGTGAGAAGTTTGGTTTAATTTCTTTTGACGAATTTCTGTGTCTCAATTATATTATACAAAAACTGAAAGTCAGAACAGATGTTTTACTTCTTTTTGTCCTGGTTCTGGCCAGGATGGGGGTTAATTTTTTCGGTAGCCTGAGAGAGCATGGTTACAACACAGAGGTTATTCTATACCATCTACATCATTGACAGGGGCAGGGGAAAGGAACTCTCTTCCACGGAGGAGTGGTTCCTCCCAGTTCAAGAAAACATGGTGGAGAAAGCTGTCTGGCATTGTCTATTATCAGGGTTTTTTTTCCCGTGTGAATAGTTTCTTTTTTTTCTTCTTTTTTTTTTTTTTTTACTTTCTTTCATTAGTATTTTTGCTGCTACTGTTTGCTTTCTTATCTCACCGTGGTTTCCACTAAATTGTTCTTATCTCAACCTGTGATCTTTACCTTTTGTGCCTGCAGTTCTCAACTCTGTCCCGCTGCAGTGGGAAGAGGGAGGGTAAAATAGGGGAGGGAGAGAAAGCATTGTGTGGTTTTGGCGTCTCAGTGGGGGCACTGAATTGTGGAGAACCATTCCTAAACCACAATGATTTGCAAGTAAATCTCTCCTGTATGTACTCGTTTAAAGCATTACAGGCCTTTCGTATTTGAACTCTTTTCCGTTCCCTGTTGATAGCTAAAATGACAAAAATGGAATATTTTTGGCAGCATCAGAAACTTCAGTACTATTTCCTGCATGATATTTGCTCAATCTTTGACTATACAACTGTGATCGTTATTTCTGTATGAAAATATAGGCTAGGAAGGTGTCATGTGGATCACCAAGTTCTGATGCCCTCAGTCCACAACCATGCCACAGATGTCTGAGTTAGGAGATCTCACAGAGCATTCATTCAACTCTACATGGGACCATAATACCATATTAGAAGTAAATGTTTTCTTCCCAAAAACTCTGATGAGAGTAGCACTATTAAATCATTAAAAACAAAAAACCTAATCCCTAAGCTCTGGAAGCGGACTGAGCTTGTTATAATTGAAAGTCTCTGTTAATTCAGGAAACACACTTCTTAAGTCTTCTGATGCTTGTCTTCCTTTTCAGTAACTAAATAATACGAATCATACAGCTTTATGTTATACTGCAGGTTCTGGTGAAAACTTGTGCTAGTTAATTTTATTAATTTTAACAAAACCCCACAAATTTTAACAATTTTAACAAAATTGTGTTGACCATTTCAGTTTGTCTCCGCAAATAGATTTCAAAGAGCTCTGCACACTCTTCTAGGTTCTTTTATTCAGTAGTTTTTAAAGCATTTTCACTGTAAACTGACTTTATTTTCAAATCACACTCCCTACCCNGTTATCATATTTCCATTTAAAACTTGTTTCAAAAGTACACAGATATTATTCAAAGAAGCTTCTAACTAAGGACATGTTTCACTGGACTGATCTGCCCAGCAGAACATGCACTGAATTCAGATGGGAGCTGCGTGTGAAATGTTTGAAGGCAAGGCCTGGTGATAGACATTTCATCATAAAATAGGTGTACTTGGAAGGATGCAAAATCATATTTTTTGTTGGTATCTTGGATGAAAAAACATTTGAAAGAATTTCTGAAAACAAATCAGTTTAGCACGGGATTTCAGGGCTTTTGGGTTACATTTTACAGCAAAAAAATTTCCTGAAGTTACCTAATTTCATCATTAAAATGCAGGAAGGATGGTGGTATTCTAAACATCTTGATGCTGCTGTTATTGTCCAAGTCCAGTGTTCAACAACCCAAGCAAAGGCAGTCAGCTGACAAAAGGTCGTGTGGCTTCCACCATCCTTTCAGATATCTTTTTAGTAGAGCTTAGAGGTTTTCCAATGCCCACAAGAATCTCTGTTATTTACTTAGTCAACAAAATAAGCGATGCATTTGAGCTTATTAGTATCACTGTGATGTCAGAATTATTAAATACCGTATAATTTTCAATGGACTGAACAGATTTTCACACTTGAAACTTATATTTGGCTCTTCTTTAGGCTTGCAATGAGGTGCTGATGCCTAACCACATTTTCCTACACCTCTTGGATATGTAGCCTAACTAATTACTATTTAAAAATTTATGACTAGTACACCTCTTATCCCACCTTTCATTGACCTGTCACATTTTAAGTTGTTATCAACTGAAACAGCTTCTGAAAGAGACAGTTTTTCCTCTTCCCTGTCCTGCACAGCTGGCTGCTTTGTACCTGCAGGCGTGTTAACATGACCACGTGGCGAACAGGATCAGGCAACTAACACAAGTCAAACCTGACATATTTGGAGGATTTCTTTTAGCAGTAGTTAATTTTCAGATTCAGCTCCCTGCCTGGCTGCACAAGATCTGTGAGGGAAAAAAAAGCTGGGAAAGTCACAGGCATGTCAAAGGCAAGATGGCATTTTTTAGTAGCAGTGCAAGATGATGATGATTGGAGTGCTTGTGATACTGGTATCAGCACAAAGATTTACAGGGTTTGTATTACTTTTGCTTTCTTTCGTCTTGCATTTTACTGAATAGACAATTAAATCAATTTGGGTTGGGACACAGTGAGCTGCAAAATCAACAAAAAGGTAGAATACACAGCTGAAAGCAGAGAGGAAGATATTTGTTCTTTCATTGGAGCAAGCCAAGAGCTCAGATGTGTCTGCATCTTTCTTATTTTCAGTCTTGGAGGAGAAACTAATACTAGTTATAATATGAAACATAAACTTGGTGTCACATATACAATTGAACCTGTAGACTTCATCCAGAGCAGTATAAAAACATCCATAGACCTTGAAGCTACTCAATACAGAACAAAACTGTCCCATCTAAAGTAAGTTTTAACAGTTCAGTAATAATAACAGAGATATAATTAGTACAAATATCTGTAAAGCGCAGATAACAATCCCTTAAAGAGCTATCTTAAAACTTCAGTGTTTTCATTTCATAGAAAGGCCAATGTCTTTATTTCAAGCAACAGTGACTGATGATAGTGTACCTGTAAGTATTATATTGAAGTAGTGTCTTTCTATATGACTTTTGACTACATATATTTACGGACACTAGATGCAAACAAGCAAAAAATACGTCTCTTAATGGTGTTTAGGTTCCAGTGCAGATGTTTTGTCAACTTTGTAAAGAATAAAGGAAGTGATTTATCAGTTCCTCGCTACCTACAGCTTCAGTGATTTTGACAGGATGAGTTTTTATATACTGTGTCTGTTTACAACTTTTACTGAATTCATACATGCAGGATCTTGGTGAAGAGAAACTTCTTCTTTGTGGATGTCATTTCTCTGAGAAATGGGTGATAAATGCTGATTACATAAAGCAGAGTCGACTGCAACAAGTAGACTCTATGATCATAATCACTAGCACAATCATGGGCTTTTGCATATTTGAGATTAAAACTGGTCAGGTTTTAGTGTAAAAAATGCAATAATTCAGTTTTGAAAATGTCATGTCAAATCATCTCTGACAATGATTAAACACCATTTGCTTTGCAGATAACCAGAAACAGAATTACAATATTTATCCTAGACAGCATCATTTGACACTCCATTAAAAAAAAAAAAAACTAGCAATGTGTTCAGAAGAGCTAGCTATATTGGGAGAGAACAAAAAATGTGTCAGAGAAGGAAAGGTAAAGCTGTGTAGGATGATGCATTTATTTTTTATTTTTTTCTGAGAAGTCCTCGCATCTCAGGGACTCTGTGAGGTCAGACTAAGCTAAAGTTGAGGCTTATCCACCAATCTTTTCTGTAGGTTTTCAGGTTAAGTGGCCAAAGGTTTGAGGATAATTACATAAGTTGGATCTTTTTCTGCTTTACTTTTTGACGCAGGGCTTGAGTCGTTCACCCTACGATTAATTTAGTTTTCTTTGCTTGCTTCAGTCTGTACTAGCTCTTTAATTTCTACACTGTGGGCTCATAGGAGAATTTTACTCAGCTGTGCCTTGGCAGGAAGCAAGTACTGAGGTCCAAGGAGGACCAAGGCACTGGTTTCTACAGGGTGAATTCTAATGCTTCCCCAGGCTTCATGACTACTTCCTGGCACCTGGAAAGCTCAGCTCTGGTGGCCATTGTCCAAGCAACAAGGCATTCCAATTCAAATCTGTAGAAATTTAGGGGTGCAGGAAAAAAACCCTCTGAAAATTGCTATCTGGTATAGCTAGGTATATATGCTATATCAACTTTTGTCAGGCCTTTGACTGTAAAATCATTGCCAAAGCCCTACCAAAGCCTGTAAACAACTGGGATATAAATGAAGTTTCACAGGACATCCAGAGGCAAGACAGACATGCAGATACTATCACCTCATTTTGGCAGTCAGGCTGATGTATCATGTCTGCTGCAGGTAGGCAGACTGTGCCTTCCTTCTCCTTCCTTTCCCTTCTTGATTTTTTCCCAGTCAGACTGGCTGATCTTGCAAGTCAACAACAGATTAATTAGTGCCTTCATTGTAAGATACACTAGCCTTTTAGAATGGTTTATTGCCAATCAGTTTGCATTTGGATACTACCTGCTGTGCTGTCTTTTCTTCTCTGGAAAATAGTGTGGCTCATCTCTTTCTCTCCATACAGTTATACTTCTCTGCATGGATGGGCAGTCTTCTGGGAAGGTGTGAGCCCTCAGGGCTCAACATTCATATATTTCATGGGCAATTCATTTGTTTCCCTTCCTGACTATTAGGGAGATGGCAGCAGTTGCCCCAGTCTTTCTTAAGTTGAGCTAGATATTTTGAACTCACGCACGTGGTGTGGTTCTCCAGACTTCTCTCTGAAATAAAGCAAGGTGCAATGAACCATGATAACCCTCATGGTTTTAGGGGTGCAGGTTTCTAAAGTGTCCCTGGAAGTCCTTCAGCATTGAGTCAGTTGCCTGAAGGTATATATCCATCTTTAGCCTCACAGGGTTTGGTAGCGGCTGAACATTCCAAGTATCCAGACAAGGATATATGGCCCAAACCAGCAGGAGGGTAATGTTCACAGTGCACACTGGCAGTCTAGTAACACAGAGACTGATGTTTTTTGAGGGAGATGGAAGCAGACAAGTCTCTGTTGGAAGATCTAAATGCTGAAGGAAACCAGATATCTTGAATCTGGTTGTAGATAGTGTCCATAAGCACCCTAATGAGAGTTGAGGAGTTCAGCTTGGACAAAGCTGTCTGATGCTGTGGAAGTGATTCATGCAAACCATAGAAGTCTGGAGTCATGAAGAACAATTTTTTTAGACTTTGATTACCACCAGGTTCATATTGAATTAGAAACTTACATCTGACAGTTTGCAACAGCAGGGAGCATTTTGTCAGTAGTCAGGTGTTCTTGGAATGCTGAAGAATATGTACTGGCTCCTAGGGAACAACCTTGAATGCTGCTATTCTTAATTTAAAGCCTTGCAACTGATGTTCTTCTCAGAATAGTAGCACAAGATAAGATCCTACACATAGGTACAGATGTTCCTTGTGCCAAATCTCTTGTCAAGTATAGAGGGAATTCCTGACAGGAAGGGTGGTGCTCTGCTGTGCAAAAGGGAAACTCTACTGTCTCTTGGGGTAGGCTTGGGATATATTCATCACGGGTTAAGGAGGTGGATATGTGATAGGACAGTGGATGTAGGATGCTAGGCATCAAGCTCTAGCATGTTTTGGGAAGATAATGCTATGGATGAATAATGAATGATGTAGATTCTAGATGGAGCTCAGATGTGATTTTAAAAGAAAAAGGGGAAGCTAAGTATTTCAAAAGTTAAAAGCTGAGCTTTATATAAGTCTTGATTGTGGCCTCACATTGTCTAATATTGCTTTTGGTTGCTGTGGTCATTTCCCAGACTAGTTGTTCAGCAGGAGGCTCTGATTACACATCAGCAGGAAGGAGTGTAACTTTTCCTTTTCTCAAGACCACAGAGGGAAGAAAAAAAAGTGAAAAATTCAGATGTGCCTCTGTAAACTCATATTGTTTTATCCGAATGGGACCTATTAATGTCAAGCAAATACTATTTATTTTTGAGACTAGAGTTTTAAAAACCTTTTTGTGAGATGGAGAACAAACTGTATCAATAGCAAAAAGTTACTTGCTTCAAGCATAAATCATTTTAAGATCATTATTTTTTCTTTACAAACAATTTTAGCTCTGTTGTGTTTCTTTGAAATGATTACATGGTGTGTTATTTTTAATCAGATCTGCAGTTTCATTTTACTTTGTATTGAGAGGATGCAATCAAACATATAATAGAGAGTGTCACATTCACATTAATGATGATCCAGCAAATTGAGGCATTTTACCCTGTAGTTCAGTTGTGTTTTGTGGTTAAGCAGTAAAGTCTTATTTGAAATTATAATAATTTCAAAGCTTTCTTCGGGATTTATGTGTTTGCCGGTAATCTTGACTTGATGAATTGATAATCAATGGTTAAAACAAATATCCTGAGCACTAAGATTATTTAAAGCTACTTGTAGATCTCTATTCATTTAATTTTATGTACACTGAACTGATGAGAAAGGTGTGCAGAGAACATCAGAGAAAACAATTTTTTATGAGAATAAGTAAGAAGAACTGAGAGAGGTGAACATGAATTTAATTTACTGAATAAAAATCTTGGGAGAAAATCTGTTCCTCTGCAGTTATGGTAATATGAATGGGAGTTATTTACATATATTAAAAGGCCTGTTTTCCCCAGAGATCATACACCTTGTATCAGTTTCTGCTTAAATAGGCATCTTAGAGGAGTTCTTTCTCCTTATTCAGATACGGGAAGGCAGAGAGGAAAATTAATTTCAGATGGCTTTAAGCAAATGTTAGAAAGGTTAACATTCACAGACTTCTAAATATCTTTTGGGCAGCTGACATTTTCAAATACTAAGCTTTTTCCTTTAGCTGAATTACAGTGCTGGGCAGAAAGCAATGGATGTGTGAAATGAAATATGCCATTCAAGTACTGAAAAGAAGAGGGAAACGGCTTGTAACCATTACAGAGAATAAAAGGTAAAATTGAAAGCCTCTGCTGCAAGCTGAGTGTTCTTTTTGAGGCATTTCACATGGACTTCATATATTTTATGTATGAGAAATGCTTGGAAACTTTTTTCTCTCACTAAAATACCTCCAAAAGTAATTTATTTCCAGATAAAGAAATTGCCTATTTAAATGAGAGAAAGATGTGGTTTAAAATTCCACAAAACCACATTGCAGGATGAACTTGAACAGCAGGCATCGTTACTAACTGGACTAACATGTCTGAGTACCACTTTGGATTCAAGAGGGAGCCAATCTGTTAATTTTTTTGCTTTTGAAACTGAATTGCCTGTAGCACACATCCCTACAGTATGGAAACTGAGTATGCATTACCAACATGCATTCATGTATGCAAGATAAATAAATATTGTTCCATACAACAGATTGTTGCTGGAATAAAAATAAAAAAAACGAGGATATTTCTTACTACAGTACAGATACTTGCCCATCACTGACCTAGTTCAATATAACATGATAAACACTTTCCCAGCAGCACTGCAGCAAAATATTCTGAATAAATCAATTTGTACCATGATTCCAGTTACCTTTGCAACACAAAATGCGTTTTGCCTAGAGAAACGAGACTATCCAAATGTTGATATCTCCAGTAAGATGGATTTGCTAGTCAGATGTGAACATATTTTCAGCCTCCTACGAAACTAAAGCCTGTGCAGTGGTGGTATGTTTATCGGTGCTCCTGATAACTTCTGTGCCTTTTAGCCTTTTTCGGCCACATTTAACAAAGGAATAGATGTCACTCAGCAGTGGGACATTGCAGTGATTTTGACTTAATTAATCCGTGTACCAAAAAGGAAGAAAGGGAGCTAGTACTACTAGAGGAATGTGCTGCTAGGGGAAACTGCGGGGATTTTAGGGAGGATTTTGTGATGAAAGTCTACTAAATTATGACAAGCAGGCGACAGGGATATTGGGAGGATCTGTCATTACTGTTGAGTTGTGAACTGCCAGAGGAGAACTGAAGAATTGCTGTGGCATTGTTTTAAGGATAGGATGGAGGTGAGATCTTGTTTTATTTCAGTGAAAATAGGCAGAGGAAACATATGGGAAGGTGGACATATGTCTGTGACAAACCAGGTTTAGCCATGGTTTTATGATTAGTGGGACAATTCAGTAATCTTTAATTCATAAGACAGTGATAATAACAACAGTGGTGATATCATGGAATCGTAGATTGACTTGGGTTGGAAGGGATGTTAAAGATCATCAAGTTCAACCCCACTGCCATGGGCAGGGACACCTTCCACTAGACCAGGTTGCTCAGTATTGAAAGCAGTAAACAAAATAAAGGTGAATGTCTCTCCTACATTCATGAATTGGGCTGTAATTATAGGTGTCAAATCTAACACATGGGCATTTCATTAGGACTATAACATAAACTCAACTTGGCATATAATTTGAGGAATGATTAATCCTTATTTTAAACACCACCGCATAAAAGTGCAGTCTTTGTAGCAGGTACACCTAGCAAGTACACATGCCAAGTATCTTCTCAGCCATAATTACTAGGCTACCAAAGTGGCCTTTTCATGTGTTTACTCACGTTGTTCATTAAATTTTTTAATAAGCAGTAAAAGCAGTTCCAGCAAGAGACTGAGGAGCGCCATACACATAGGATGTGTTATCACAGTCACAGCCTAAGAGTCGGTGGGTTCTTTGGTTACATATCCAAAAGAATGGCTCTGATTCCTGGTGATGGAATCCTTAAATTCTGGAAAAAAGATGGTGTTTCACACTCCTGTTTTTCTCTGCACATTTTCTCTATGAGCTGCACCTTCTGCCAATGGATATCTCCATGTTTGGTATCAAAGACACATTATTATTGTGAGCACTGTAGAGAGCCCTGTATACCCAAGCTGGTATTGATTCTGCTGGAGGCATAGAGATCTTTGCTGAATTTGGCTCTGTATGTCTTTTCCAGAGCTCCATTCCTATTAAAATCAGCAGAACCCAGTGAGAAGAATTTTGTTTTCTATAAATTCACAAATGCATCCAATTATTTTTTATAGGAACCTGTTTAAGTTGTTAAGATTATGAGACCAGACACAACTTCTTTCCTTCCTTGTTATATGTATCAAAATGAAAAATGAATGGTGGTGCCTATAGATGTGAGTAAAATACAATTAATAGTTATCAAGACTAAAGCTTAATTAATTCATATATCCCTTATTTTTATGGCTAAACGTGATTCAGTGTTTGTGTGTTGACTTCTCAGAGATTAAAAAATCCAGGTTTTGGCTGTGATTTGACAGTATGTCAGCTAGTATTTCCTCTTCACACTTTCTTTTCAACAGTGCTAACTGAAAGGACAAGATCTGATAAATACATATTTTAAAAAATGTATTTCACATACAAGGTGAAGAATACTGCCTGTATGAAACCTGAGAAATACTTTAAACCCCATATCTTCTAAGTTATTTAAGTACATAACTCATAGCAATAGATTTAAACATACACTTAAATATTTTGTTGAATTATGCTCTAAATATAACTGAGCATATGTCTAGTTCTTGGGAGCAGGAGCATTAAAGGGTGACAGCAGGCTAGACTTAGAAATTGCATGCTGTCAGAACAGCATAGCTCAATGAAAACAATATACAAGTAACACCAAAGCAGGGTTGTGTGACAGAAACCTCTGTGGATGTTGTTGGGGACTGAGAAGGAGAAGTCAGTCAAAGTGTTTTGGCAAATATAGACCTACTGGAGCTGAAATATTTAATGATAAAATGTCCAAGATGAAAGTGAAAGTTGCTATCAGTAATCTACACTTTAGTGAAAAATAACCAAGGTTAATTTTCAACATCAAAATGTTTTCTCATTTTGCACTGCAATAAAAACAAATCCTTTCATGGGATTCCCCTGTTCACCTTCCTGTTTGTGCTCTGCTCACCTCAGAGAAGTCTGGAACCTCGGTCCACATTCTACCTAAACACTGCAGTTACCAGCTCATTAGCTATCATAGGGTTTAATTTTTAACTTCCACAGTGAAATCTACATAACTTCATTGCTTTCATTATTTTAGTAGTGATTTTTGTCCCAGAAGGTAAGGTTTTTTATGAGTTTGGCATTAAGTCTTACATATGGTGTATAAAATTCAAGGATATGAAAGTGCTTGTGGGGAGGAAGTCTGAGCTCTGGAGTGTAGTGTCTGTGGCTTGAGGGCAAGGAGTGGTCAATTTTTCTTCCACTCCAAAAGTCGCATATTTTTATTTGTTTAAATTCTTCTGTCCCTTTTCCTTCTGCAGATCTGTTTGTCTGCTTGGATTTCCTAACTGCAGGGATCTTACTGCCTCAAAGTCCTCTGCATTCAGTTACACCTGTACTTTGTCAGACCAATTCTGCTCATCTGTATTACTTGAAAAAATAATATAAGGAGACATGGGGCTGGTCTTAGCTGTACTCGTTTCTAGAAGTCTTTCTGAGATCAGTGAGAACTGATGCAGAACAAGCAGCATTGGAGAGAAAAGGGCTTTAGCTCTGCGCTTGCTTTAAAGCCCTTTCAAAGTTGCCATAACTATGCTGAGATTATGGAAATTGGATACATGATCTCTTACGCTTAAAAGAATGCACTGTGACTGCATATATGAGATCAGCTAGTAATTGTAAAGTATATCCTGCATAGTTTTAGGATCAGATTTACTCATTTTTACACTTCTGGTTCAGCATATATCTGTCTTGTGCAGCCTTTCATAAACCTTTTTTCCTGTGCAATAACCACTAGAATGTGCTTATAACTTAGCAGGATACTATCAATTTTAAAATCTTTCCCTGCATTTTACTGCTGCCTTTCCAATGGCACTGCAAAAATGCTGAAATTTTATGAGACTAAGGGAACAAGAGTTCTCTTTGGGATAGGATTTTATTTCTTGAAATATATGTTGTATCAAATTAACAAAGTCTTGTCTGACAAGACTTCTCTGTATGAGGTTGGTAAGGAATTGGCATACAGTGAACATACTCTTCTATTTAATTTTGAGTTCTAGAGCAGCATTTAAACAAATTTAACTCTTAATTGACTTAGCATCTGATGCAGGATTTCTTCTTGTCATGTTTTACTACATTTTGTCTTTATAATTCTATATTTCTGTTGAGTTATCATAGCAAGTTCACACTATCTAAGCCTTTTCTTTTTTCTGCCATTTCTATTTCTGTCTAGAGTATTGCATTTGTATGTTATCTGTAACAGTTTGGGGAGATTGGAGCAGTTCAGACACTAAGACCCAACATGACCTTTTAAGTTTCATTTTCATTGAAAAGAGTGCAATACACAAAACCAGAAAACACTGTTTTAGAGACAGCAATGACTTCAAATTGATTTCTTTTAAGAATATCCAAGATCCACATAGCTTCACAAGGGGAGAGTCCTGCTTGTGAAACCTGATTTCCTTCTACAACAGGGTAACCCATGTACTTGATCTAAGAAAGCCAGAGGATCTAATAATTTTGGACTTCAACAAAGCTTTTGATACTGTCTCTCACAGTATCTTTATGGACAGAATATCCAGCACTAAGCTGAATAATGCTGTTACACAATGGGTGAACAACTGGCTCACAGGTTGGGCACGCAGGGTTATAGGGAGTGGAGTAACTTCAGGCTGGCATCCTCTCACTAGTGGGGTTCTGCAGGGCTCCATCCTCGGCCCAGCTCTCTTCAACGTCTTCATTAATGACTTGGTTGTGGCATTTGAAGGGATATTAAGTAAGTTTGCCAGTAACACTAAACTAGGAGGAGCTGTCGACTACCTCGAGGGCAGAGAGGCCAGGCAGAGAGGCCATGCAGAGAGACAAATAAGAGAGCTGAGCAACCACCAACCACATGAAGTTTAACAAGGTCAGTGCTGGATTCTGCACCTGGGATGGGGCAGGTTGTGTGCGCAGACCGGAGAACCAGAGGCTGGAGAGCAGCAGTGTGGAAAGGGACCTGGGAGTCCTGGTCAATGGCAAGTTGAACATGAGTCAGCAGTGCTGTGGCAGCCAGGAGGGCCAAGCGTGCCCTCGGGTGCATCAGGCACAGCACTGACAGTTGGGCAAGGACGGGAATTGTCCTGCTCTGCTCTGCACTGGGGCGGCCTCACCTCGAGTGCTGGGGGCAGTTTTGGGTGCCACAATATAAAAACGGCATTAAGCTATTAAAGAGTGTCCAAAGGAAGGCCATGAGAATAGTGAAGGCCTTGAGGGGAAGCCATATGAGGAGTGGCTGAGGTCACTGTGTCTGTTCAGCCTGGAGGATACTGAAGGGAGACCTCATTTCAGTCTCCAACTTCCTTGTGAGGGAAGAGGAGGGACAGGTACCAACTTCTTCACTCTCGTGACCAGTGAAAAGATTCAAGGAAATAGCATCAATCTGAGTCAGAGGAGGTTTAGGCTGGATATCAGGAAAAGGTTCTTCACCCAGAGTGTGGTTGGGCACTGGAACAGGCTCCCCAGGAAAGTGGTCACAGCACCAGCCTGGCGGAGTTCAAGAAGCATTTGGACAATGCTCTCAGGCACATGGTGTGACTCTCGGGGTGTCTCGTGCAGGGCTAGTATTGGCCTTGATGATCCTGATGGATCCCTTCCAAATCAGCATATTCTATGATTCTGTGACTCTGTGATTCTATGATAATTCTTTTTTCGATTATAATTTGTACTTTTACACTTTCCTTTGTCATTAAAAATTGTTCTTATGTTTATAGGTGCGTTGTGAATGGTACAGATTACTGGGCCATAATATTAGGATCATAATGTAATACATAGTGTAAGGATGCCTGGAATGTCTTGATGTCTCAGAAACTTTGAACTGATACAAAATATATATGCACAGAATGCTCTGTGTTTGTGAGAGGAAAAAAGAACAAAAGGTATTAATTGCCTGAGTGGGAATGTTAAACTTTTTGCTTTAGAACGTATATTGTTAGGTGGCTATACTAGCTCCCATTCAAATCAATAAATAATATTCAAGGTAATTTGTATTTTGATCTAATTTCTGCTTAGGAGTAGGCTAGAGACCCTCCTTATTCTGGTTGTGATGTAATATGGTGACTTCATTTTACAGTTGGCAGATCCATGATTTTTCAAGTTATAACAGAAAGATATTGTTATGCATTCAAACGTAATTGGAAGGTCTACTTCAAATCTCAACAAAGAAATTGTCTTTGCCTTAAAGCTATAGGGAAATATCTCATATGGTCACGTATTTTGTATGACTGTCCCTTGTACAAAAAACCCTCTTAAAACTTCAGAATTCTGTAAGCACAGAGGAACATTTCTGGGTTTTAGCTTAGAGTTCAAAGTTCAGAATGGACAGATTTCATTGTTTTGGTATATGCAATTGCAAGCACTCTCTTTAGTTACTCACCTACACAATATCATGATTTTAATTTTTTCAGTGAGTTTGCCCACATGTTTGACACCAGGCTTATATGTTTAGTGATTATATGTGACAGCAATTCACTCGTTTTCCTTTGGGTGTTTGAGCACTGCTCAGATTTGGAGTTTCTGCCTTTATTGGTTTCCAGTAGGTGGCATCAATGCCTAATAAAGCTCTGTGAACCTTTTCTAGTCGGAGTGGTTTTGTACTTCATTCAAGAGAAAATGTTATTTCAGTATCAACCCATATGACTAATTAAAAAAAAATTAAAACATTTTACTTGAATTGTGGTTTCTGAACATAATTTTTATTTCTCTTCCTGCTAGATTCCAGCAGTTTTTTGAATAACAAAATTCTTTAAGAAAACCTTGTAATCCATCTGGATTTGTAAAACCAGACCTGCCCATTCTCAAATAGTAGTCTTGCTTTCACTTCACCATTTCTAGATGTTTCACAGTTATTAAACACTAAATTTAATGGCAAAATTAAAGCAACAACAGAGCTAAACATTTGTAATTTCTAATTCAAAATTAGAGGTATGGAAGGAATAAACTACCCTAGTTCATTAGATTGTCTAGAGATTTTCATTATTTCTTATTTGGTCCAGATCAAATTTTAATCAATAATATAGTCACAGTAGTAACCCACTACCATCACAGGCATGTTGCTAGTGTATAGTGCACACATGTTCTCTGGACACTTCCATTTCCTTCCTCTAACATCTATGATGTAAGGTTGCTGATTCCACAGCTGATTAATTAACCAAATACAACTAAGCTTTCCCTTCTTTTTTGAAATGGCTGTTAGTAATTGATTCCCAAAGATATGTATAAAAATGGTAGACTCCTGTCCTTCTATGAAATTTGTCTGGAATTCACTAATGCTTTTAAAAATTTTTAGTGGTTTACTGGCAGGCAATGAAACAACACAATTTCAATTTTTTTCTTCCAGGACAAAAAAACCTCAAGCTTTCCAGTCCTTGGGAAAAAATTGACATACGCAAATATATTTCCCTGAAAAAACACTTGCAAACTATTAGTTTCAGTATTCTGGATTGGACAGGTCCTGATTCTCAGGAACAGTATCCTGATTAGATTATGGAATTCTAGGAAATTACAAAAACATACAGCATCACTGATTTATAAATCTTCTATAAAAGCTAATGCTTTGGCCACCCTACAAACTTCCTAGTGCCTTGAAATGTTATTACAGGAAACACATCCATATGATTCCACTGCCTGTGTGGAGAAACTCACCTTAGTTGCAGGCTATATCCCTTAAGATAATAGAGATACCAGTGATTAACAGTTGCCTCTGTGGAGTCCTTAAACCTAAATCTCTGACACTCAGCAATCTCAGAGTAATAACTGCCTGTGTGGAGGTGCTGACTTCTGGCTGTGGGATTACATACCTTCCCAGACGTGATTACAGCTATCAGTAACAAGGATGTGGCAGGAAGTTAAATGGATGGATAGGGTATCAGTTTGAAGGAGTGGTAGGAAAAGATGGTGACATGGTGTTACACTCCTAGTTGGGGACTGTAAAATGGAGGCTTGTTTAGGGTCCTAGTGCAGTTAGAGAGTGCAGGGCATGAAGGTTGTGGTTTCCGTGTGTGTGGGAAAAGGAAATTATCTGGGACCCATATGCTCTGAATTTCCCGGTACCAAGAGCTGTGAGCACCAGTGTTACATAGGAAGACTGTAGTGTTTACTGTAGGCTCATAATATACAGAAAAACTTGGAAACATGCATTAGAATTATTTAATCTAGCAAGCCTTGTTTTTGTAGCTTTTCTGATTGCTTCATGGTTTGGCATATGAAATTTTTGACATACTGATATTTAATCCTTGCAGTTTTCAGTTTTGCTAACAAAGCAGAATAAGCCCAGTGATTGTAAAAGCTGCTGGTTACTTTATAAATGCCATTCTAAGCCCAACTATTTCAACTGTTATTCATGAAATAAGAGGAATTTCTCAAAAACTGTGGTAATATTAGCCCTATCTGTTTCGGGTCCTGAATCCAGACTAATGCAACAAACATGTCATAAGAAGTTAAATTTGGAATACAGCATGAAAAAAATACTTCAAAGTGTGTTACTACTTCTACATTCATATTCCCATATGCAGTGTACTCTGCAGCTACCTTGTGCATTATGAGCACTTAGGAGATAAAACAACTGTTAAATAATGAAAATCCATCCTCAAGTACATGCAAAGTCTTGAGTGTAATTAGGAATAGGGATGACATTTGTCAGAAACCAGGTAAAATAAGGATGCAAAAAGGAAAAAGAAAACAAACACCAGATATTGAACTATAAATGCAATGCAGTAGCTAGCAGAAAAGACACAGTAATTCTGTCTAGTGCTGTTGTGACAGTGATTCCATCTGAACATCAGTCAAATGGGAAAATGTAAAGTGAATATGGTGATGCAGAGATTGATTACATTGTTCAGAGCAAAAATAGGTAAGTGAGAGAACCTCACTAAATAATCTGACTTTTTCTCTTCCCTGTCCTCCAGCTGGAATGGATTTTGATTTTCATTTTGTATTCGATATTTTATTTGTATTTTTAAGTTTTGTTCAAGGGAAGCAGTAAGAAACCTTTTTTCACTGAGAAGCTCAGAAGCTGGGATCCTGCTGGGGAAAGGTTCCAAAGCTCAGCTTCTGCTCCCTTGGAGTGCTGGCTGATTGATTGCTCAAAGTATCTGTATAATGGTGTTAGTCTTCTGGTAGTACAGCAGACTAAATCAATTAAAATTCACAGGAGTGCTATCTGTTGCACAATGCAGTTTTATACTTAAAGTGAATTAACAGACCAGATCTGCTCCTCCATGTCTTTGAAGATACTGGTAGTAAAATCATAATAATTTAGAAAGAAAAAGCTACTTTGTTTGATAAAAAAAAAGTTATGCAACTGGATAATGGATCATTTTAGATTTCTTAAGAATTAGACTTAGTGATCTTCTATATGGTGATCAACATGATTATATGAACCTTAATACTGGACCTATACTTCACAGCATTGAAGAACCCAAAGGAACAAGTAGAATCAGAGCCATATTGTCAGAAGTTCAGTCTTTTAATCATAGGGATTATTTGAGGCTTAAAATGAGATTTAATATATGGAAATAAAATCCTTATATACGGTTGCTTGGCAGATCCCTGAACTAAATCCGCATATCAGGAAGATTAAATTTGGAATCTGCCAATGATATACGGAAACTGTTCTCTACTGAAATTCACTATTCAGTTTCAAGAAGAATATCTGGAAGAAGTATGCATGTATGTTGTTAAAGTAAATACATGTTCAATGGCATGTGGAAGGCTGTAAGCACAAGTGTACTCCACTAAAACCAAGTCTGAGTGTATTGTTACTGTGCACAAACAGCAGCAGTATCAGATTCTTATGTCTAAAAGCAGAATAAAATTAAGGCAATGACTGTGCTTACCTGCAGTGGAAAGGTTTTCCGTCATCTGTAGCGTGATGTCAACATCACGTATTACCCCTTTTCATCTCCAAGGATAGAGGCAGTATGGCTGGTGTTAATGCTTGAGTCCAGGAAATCAGAATTGTTCCCACATTACAGAGTCTTAATATAGCCTATAAGTCTGCAGACTGTGTTGAGGAGATAAGATAACATAAATAAAACAGTTTTGTTCCCTTCAGCTTGCTTATCTGATAAAGTATGGGTCAAAATTCTCGAAGTGATTAAAAAATAAAGAACTACAATGTTCAACTGCTGAGACAGTGCCATCATGCCATTTCCTAAAGACAGGCATATATATGACATGTAGAAATTCTACTCTCTTTGCATATAAACAAGCATCTGAAACACCTAGTTGGAATACCTTCTTAAGTAGCTGTCATTCAATAATCATAACTTCATCGGTGTTTTCTATCACTGCTTATTCTTGTTGTTGCTCCAGCAGTTTCGAGAGGAGGACATTCCTCAGAGCATTCTCCAATGCTTAACACTTCCATTTCACAGTTTACTTCTCCATTCTTCGATGTCAGGAGAGTGTGCTTTCTATCAGTAGTGTAGGGATGAGCGACAGTCAGACAGCTGTCAGACAGACAGAAAGATAGCTTTCCTGTATCTTCCTGAGAAGCTCCTCAGCAATCTGTCCAAAGTGGTACCATCAGATGCCCTGGTCCCTGGAGCCAGCCAGGGCTCCTCCTTAGAGAATGGCCAAGCAGGGAATCTGACAAGATGGCTCAGGCCCAGCTTCTCACGTGTCACATCTGCATTGTCTGGTCACCGTTATCACAAGATGGTGTGTCCATGCCTCTCCATTCCCTACATTGACCTCTAGCTGCTCCACCGCTGGGTACATCTCCTAACTGGAAATTCACCTGCATGATTTGAGACAGAGTGACTGATATTTCCAAACCTCACAGGTGAAGTATCAATTCTTCATGCCTGATGTGATTTTCACAAGGTAATTCCTCTCTGACTAACTTCCATCTGTTGCTTTCTTTGCCTCCAGCTTCTGCTTGTTACTTGGTTCCCTTTTTGGGAAGCATCAGGTGATATGTTGCCATATTTACATCTTTTATGTTCTTCCCTGGTCTCAGCTTTTTACTTACTCCACTGCTCTACCTTGTAGGTGAGGAGCCAACAAAAAAATACTTTTCTTTGCAGTTGCTGCTCTCTTTTTTTTTCAGATTAAAAATTTTAAAAACCCCAAACCCACAAACCCAAGCCCATAACAGTTAGCTCAGCATGCAAACCACACCTGACCTAGATAATATTTGTGGTGATTGTGGAACTCAGTTTTCATACAAATGGATCTACCTCAAAACTTTCTGCATACCTTCTATCAGCTCATTTAGCACTTTACATAGTGCTGTATTTCTAAAGAACAGAGTACTTTCCTAACTGTGGTGGCAGCACTGGGCGTAAACACCTCATCCATTTTTTTTCTTTCACTTTTTGAGAGAGTTTGGATTTAAAAGCTGCTGCCATTCTGTTTTGGCAGATGCCAACAGGGGTTTTTGATAAAGCAACTTTGCAAACGAGTTTGTTCTTCAGCTTTCCAGGAGGGGACTTCCGTGGGCACAGCATCCTTTTCCTGCTTAGGTGGCTGGTGGCATAATTCTAGTGTGTTTACCTTGATGCCAGCAAGATGCTCAGTCCTGTATGGTTCTTTATTGTTTTGAATGGATAAAGTGGTGTGTTTTCTCTAAGTTACTGTTCCTGTTTCTGTGTTTCCTATAGTCATCTCATAAATTGTTATGTAGCATTATTCAATGAAACAGGGAAAGAGAAAGAATTTAACTCTATGCTTAAACGTATGAAGTTTAAATGTTCACAGTTTTGGATGCAGTTAATGTTTTAAAGTGTTGCTGTGTTCAATGGAAGTTGATTTTGATAGTGAAAGTATTATATGGCACTTTGTGATGGTCCAAAAACCAGATTAATTTTCCTTTCAATTTGAATACTGAAATACAGAATTTGAGACAGATTTTTTTAATTTTTTTTTTTAATCATAATCTTTTTGACTTTTCAGAGTTTACACATCCCATAGGGGAAACCATTAGTGAGGGTTTTGCTTGCATTTCTGTATTTGATCTCACTAAATGAGACTCTGTTCAAAGTGTATGTTCATGATGCCTAGGAGGGAACTTATTATACCATAGCTGCTAACACAAATCCAGAAACATTTTTCTTTTCCTGAAGCCTAAAAATCAGTGGTTATTGAAAGATAAATGTCAAATTCATTTATTGAGCTAATTTGCAGGGCTCTCATTACTGAAAGCCACTACAGGTGCAATGCATAAAGTAATCCAGCCTTTTAGCCAGATCTGGTAGCACAGCTCATGACACAGAACATTTCTGTGCCATCTGGTAGTGAACTAAATCAGATAAACTGCTCATGAATCAATTATTTCAAACTGGAATTATTTAAAGCCTGACATGACTCTGAAAGTAGCATTTTAAAATGTCAGTAGAGGCCAGTTCTTATATTTAATCACAAAATAAGAAAGAAGTAAATTCAGAATAGATTGTATTCTCTAGGGTGGTTTTGCACACAATTTATTTCAATGCTTAAATAATGTCATTTTCAAATCCATTTTATTTGATTTTCATATTTTAGCATCTTTCATATCTTTAATGGTTTTGATTCTTTGAGAAAAGCTGTAAGATAACTATATGTGAATAGCTTAACTGTTTTTCTTGATCTTACTATATTATAAAATTTACAGAATCTATTAGCTTACTTTTAATAGGTTATTTACCTTACATGCTATAAATAAATGGAATATTATCACAAATAACTGTGTAATCAAGGCCTTATTTATAACTTTGTAAATTATCTTTTCATTTTGGTAGAGATGAAATAATGATTAAATGGTTGCTCTTCTTCCAAGAAGTTGCATTTAAACAATTCATATTCCCCTACATCACCAATAGCTGTAAGTCTGTGGAGTTAAAACAAACTCAGGGAATAATAGGAATTCACACTCACCGAGAATAAGATTCAAAATGTTTAAGCTATTCATTGCTCAAGCTGATTTTTCAGTGGTATAAAGGGTTCAAATGCTTATTTCATCCTGCAAGTACTTGAATTGTCTCATTGACTTTGATGGAAATATTCAAGAAGCTAAGCATGTAGAAAGGTGTTTTGATATAGTAGGGCGTGTAGTCAGCCTGCTTAAAATCAAACCCTTTGGCAAACCCTGCTGAGGGACTGTTTTCTTCTGGACTCGTTCCCTTTTCTGCCTGGAAGGATTTTGCCTTTCAGTCGTGTTGTAACTACAGCAAATGTCACGGTAGGCAATTTCTTCCTTCAAGTGAAGGACTCAAGCTGTAAGTAGAACTTTTGTGCTAAGTTCTGCATGAGTTAATAGCTGCATTTGTACCTAAATTCTGTATGGCCCAAGTTATATTAAGAATTAAAGCTCACAGCACAAATGAATTTTAATGGGAGCGTTTTACCTCAGATGGCCATGTCACTGCGTGATTTCTGTCAAAATGAAATTAGGTCATATGTCTTTTTCATAAAAAGCTATTATGCACAAAAACTTTTAGTTTTAGGTGGCTATTTCTTTCCTCAAGTGTAAATGGGTTCTCGGTGCTATACAGAAATGCATCTATCTTTCTATAACTGAGGACCCCATTAGATGTCATTAAAGGCAATGGAAGCTTGCTTGTGGAATCTGGATTACCATTCATTTGTGTTGTTTTGGGAAAAGGCAGGTGGGGCTTTTTTACTCTCCTTCTCCTTTCTTTCCTTCCTTTTTTTGTCTTTCCTTCTTTCCTTTGTTCCTTCTTTCTTTCACTCTCTTGCTCTCCTTCTCTTTTTCTCTCTTTGTTTCCATTAGTCATATTTCTAGTCCCTCTGACAACTACCACTCTAACGTTACTGACAAGATATTTATTAGTGAAAATATTTTCGTTGACAAACACCAGACATATTTTAGCAAAAACATAACCGTATTTCCTGTCTTGCGTGTCAGGCACCGCCACCTGGGAGCAGACTTGTTTGGAAGGTCTACTTGAACTTAAAACAATACTTCATCATGAATGCTAGCATCAGGTTCTGTCTGCATTTTTAATATTACAACCAATATCAGAAGTTATCCTATACCTTTAAAAGATTTTTGGTCATCCCTTACAGATATTACCACAGTTGAGCTGTGGCTGCTGAGGTTTTACTTTTATACCAAAATGGAGTTTTGTTCTATTAGTTACTCTATGTGATGTACGTACGTCAAGATAGTGACCAAGAGCAAAACAAAGAACGCCAAAAATCAGGATTTTAATATTTTGACCCATTTTGCTAGATTTTAGTCTGGTTGAAGCACTGCATTATACTTAGGAATAATAAATCTTAGGATATGTACTACTGGATTAGCTGAAGCATGCTTGGCCATGAAGCCAAATAGCTGAACCATCCAGAAGAAGTTTGCAGAAAGGAGTGCATGAACTTTCATTACTCCCAATTCAAGGGCGTGCAGCAATTCTTTTTTCCTTCATTTTTGCATTACGTTAAATCATGACATGCATGTGGAAAATTTTTTTAGCATGACTAGTCAGAAATTTGTTAGAATAATACCAGTGAATCTAACTCTGTTTAAAAATTGTAAGCAACTTAACACTTATCCAATTACTTCTGGTGTTTAATTCAGGCATTTTGTGTAATGTAGGTGCCTGAAGAGATAAATGAATAATGTTTTCTTGAAAAGATTTCTCCTAATTAATGCAGTTGTGACTGTTGTACAATAAGATTTATTACTTTTTTAAAACTTCAGTTTAGAAACTGAAGGTGGACAAACAGATATGAAGAAAATTGTGAAGTATTCAAATGAAGCAGGTCCCAAGACCTGGTCTTTTCTTTCAGTTTTCTTAACAGGTAAAGTCTCCAGTGTAAATTCACAAATGTTGTGGTTATGCATCTCAAGGCATATTGCTGAAAGACATCTGTGTCTGGTCTAGTCTGTCTTCATCCCTCCCCGCCTCAGCTCTGGTTCTTAATCCAAATGCTCAAAAGCTATTTTGAATACAAATGTTCCTACTGAGCCACTTCTGTGCAAATGTTTGCCTTGTATTTGTGTCCCCATGAGCTTATAATTCATGTGTCTGAAGCTCAGTAAGGTGCTTATACTCAATGATATCTCTGTCATCAGATGCTGTATGTATGTGGAAAAACACAGTAAAGTAAGTCTCTTTGTATCCCCAGGTTAAAAACCAGAATGTGATGTTAGTCAGAAATAGGCTATCTGTACTGACAAATATAAGATATAAAAATATATTAAAATATAGCATCATATTTATTCTAGCCCTAGATCAGAGCAGTTCCTCTACCTTTTAAAGTTTCTTCTATTGTTTTTTCTTCACCACAAACTAATACAGTATTAATTTATCTTGTGTAAAGGATATTCTGTTGTGTTGACTCCTCCCAAATGGCTATTCCTCCAGTGTCAAATGATTAAAAACACCAGAAAAGTCCTTTCCATTTAGATTAGTGGTCCACTGAGTTCAGTACTCTTGCTTTTACAGTAGCACTAGGAGATACTGTTTAGGGAGAATGTGATCTTGGTTATAATTTGTGCTGTGTTTCTGTTGTACTCTGCCAGCATTCACAATAGTTGTATTAAAATTCTTAGAAGACCCATTCCTGCCTGTCCCTTTTGATATGGACATGTTGCCTATTAGAACCTTCCACCTGTCACTTCTACAGATACGTGTTTCTAGCTTTGTATTTCAAGCAAGAGTATACAATCCCAATTAATTTTCACTGTACTGAGAGATTTAATTTTGAAACTACCATATTCCTTAGCGATTTTCACAAGAATTTTTGCAACTAGAATTCTGATTACATTTTCCTTCAGAAATCCTTTCTGAAGAATGTTTTTCCTTAGGCACTGCATATGATGCCTGCTGAATACAAGAAACTGTAAGGGAATTCTGATGTCGTATGTAAACCCTAACAGGGTGTGCAGTCATCTCAGGTCAGTTCTGCTAAATAAGAGGTAACAGCTATGTTCTCTATGCAAGCTATTCGTGATGTCTTCCTTTTACATGGATGGCCTCTAAACGACTGGTCTTGTACTCAGACGTGTACTGCATTGTCCTGATTTATAATCCATGCTTTCTGTGAGGACTGTTAAACACAAAAAATATAGGTGTAAATGCCATTTCCATGAATGTATTTTTTACGTATTTAAAACCCAATCTTTTTTCCAATACATCATTCAAGATTGCTTCACTCTAGGGAGAGCTTTGTTTAAGTAGTTCTGTGATTCACCTACATTTGGCTCCTTGAGTCTCTGTGGACCTTCAGCAGTGCATCAGGCAGGCTTTACACCACCAGGCACCACCACACAGTCACATGCCACGACCAGAAAAGTTGCCACATGTATTTGCTTTTTAATGCATAAACCCCACATATCTGATGGGCTGGCATAGCTTCCTCATGCTATTCTGGACACAGAAGTTAAAAACCTCCCATGAAAGAATTGTTATGCCTTAGAGTTAGTTTGCTTAAAGCAGTATGAAGCTCACATGAAGGTTTGGCTCTTTGTCCTCAGCTAATAAGCATTGCCAAGGTCATAGACATGTCTCTCAGATAATTTTTCAATCAGCTGGGAGATTCTTTCTCTGTTTGCTTTTTCATGTGCCCTGTGAAAAGACAGACTTCAGCACAAGCTCAAGTGAAGTGATCTGTCTTTTTAGTCACGGTAATGCAGGGCAGGAAGGGAAATAATGGCAGCTGAGATGCTGGCAAGGCAAGCTATCACACGTGAGTTACCTATATGATACTGCAGTGCTTCAGAATGGGTCAGTTCCAAATGGGGCAAGAAAACAATTCTGTCAGGCTTGACAAACAGCCTGTGCCCTCTTCTAACGCCTTGGGCCTTATACAATCCTTCTAACTGGATATTCCTAAAGTGCAGATGAACCAGGAAATAGTAGAAGTAGCAGGGACGGAGGTTAAGTTGAAAATTTGTATCTGCACTAAACCAATTTTTTTTTTTTGCCGGGTCAGTTTCCAGGGTGTCTAAGTGAAGTGATCAGATAGTTGGTTCAGTCACCAACATATGAATCCTTGTGTGTTCACTTTGAACTGTGCATACATCATAAGACAATTTGGTTGCTTACAGTGGGGTTTTTTTCTGTCCCCTGTGCCCCCTTGAGTACCAGCAGATGTAGAAAAAAATACCTTAAAGTCTTGGAATGCAATTCAGAATACGTAGAACTCTGGAACAGTAACTATGGAGCTTATATGTTATTTGCTTCTTTCCCTCTGCACTCGAGGGGAAATTGCCATTGCAACATATGTTTCTCCTCTAAATAATTTTTTCAGTAGCAAAATCGCCAGTTGTCCATATTTTTTCCTTAAATGAAGCAGATGGTTTAAAGGTCCTGGCATTAGCTTCACTGATAAAAATTAATAAAAAAATACATTCTACGCTGCTGATTTCTTTGTCTTCATGCCTATAGGCAATAATGGCTGAGTGGGAAGTATTTCACTGAGAACAATATGAATCATGAGTTCCAAGCTGAGTTGTGCTGTGGCTTACCTGGAGCCAAACAATGAATTCAAAAGAGAAAAAACTTACTTGAAAGTGAACTCTCTGGTATTTCCTTGTGTTTTGCATGAAAAGTTTCACATAACTCAATTTTCAAATTTTGTCGGTGGAGGTTGTTACACGTTTTTAGTATAATGTATGTCTCTCTGTGATTCTTCTCGTATTATTGATTTTTATTTCTGACAATTACTTCTAGTCTGAGTTCTGCACAGGAAATCGTTCATGTGCTTTTACAGAGGATAGATGTAAAACAATTATGCTCTTCTACTTAAAACTTTCGCTTTGTTGGACTACAACTATTTCACACTTTTGGAGTTTGATTCACAAGCCTCTGTAACCAGATAAAGTCTTCTGATTGATTTCAAAAAGTTTTGTATTAAGTTTTTTGCTTTTAATTTTTTTTATGAATAGAACCTTAATGAGGCTAAGTATTGCAATAAAGAGTATCAACATTTACAGTAGAGTTGCTATTCAAATTTACCACATCCCCTTTTCTATGAATTTGAGGTTGGAAACTGGGCAGTCTAATTCTGGGATTCAACAGCTGTGTGATAACTACTGAACACAGATAACTCAGTCATCTTTTTGTCAATATTGCTTTTTATAATATGAGATTCATGTTGATATATGAAGTATCAACCTACTAGATTGGATGGCTGTATCCACATTAGAAAGTTACATGGCAACAACTTAAGTGCTCACGTTAGACCAACTAGAGTTTAAATATTTTTATCTTCTTTGGAAGTCATGGTCTTTGCCATCTGATACAGACTAGAGGGTATTCTAGAGGAATATTCTGCAACATTGTGGGGAAAGTAGGGATGATTATGGTTGAGGATTGAGCAATGGCCACAACTTGTTTATTCAATGGTATGGACACTTTCGTGTGGTGTTCAGAACATAAGTAAATTGCGTAAGTAAATTTTTGAAAGACTGTGGCTTGGGAGAAAATTCCTAGATTCAAAAGTGAATTAAGCATCAAGACAACACCTGTTTCCCAGTCCTCTGAGCATTTTTTGTTAGGCCATACAAATTTTTCAGGTTTTAGCAAAATGCATTTCATAGTTTCTGTGGCTGTCTTTGAAAGTGTTCTGCTTATTATCTGTGCCAGCATTGTAATGAGTCTTCAGTGTGTAGACTACTTGATATACCATTGATACAGCTAAAATTCAGCTTTGTCAATATGTGGTGAGTTTTCTTTTATATTTTGAAAGGGAGATAATACAAGTGCTTAATATCAGTGTATAGATACTAATTTTTCATAGCATTCTATACATGTTGTCATTGTCTATACTTTCTCTTTTTATCTTATATAAAAAAGCAATAATTCACTTACATGGCCTGTCTTCAAAGCAGAGAAAATACAGTAGCTCAGAATTAAGCTGCGGTCTAATATTTTCCCATGATTTCCTGGAAGAAGCAAATTAGTCCTGTACTTACTTTTTGTTGTTGTTGTTGTTGAATCTCTCAGCATGCTGATTGTTTTGCAGAAAGACTTTCAATAGAGTGTAAGTCAGTTTCAGGAAAAATGAGATTATGCTATATTTTTCAGCTGTGAAGTTAAAGATTTTTGTTGAAATCTAAGAATTGCTTGATGTTAATGTATTTCATTTGTGTTTTGGGGGTTTATGAACTGTGAAAGTGCCTGGCAGGAATGCAGCCAGCTGTTTTTTATTCTGTTTTGTTTCTCAAGAGCTTTTTCTGCTATTAAATCAGACTCCTGGAATAAACACAGTATCTCAAAGGAGTGTTTGCAAGGGTTAAGCCAAGGTTCTCTATATGTTTTGTTCCAGTAGCATGTCATACTAATATGTTTGGCTTAATTTTTATAATCTTCATGTTACAGGAAGAAAAATATGAATAGCAGGATAGTAATTTGCCACAGAGATACTACCAAAGCAAATTGGTGGCACTTTAAAGCTAGATAACTGCATAGAAATAACAGAATAAAATTAAAATATATACTCTTTCAGATAGTGGAGCATTTGACCTTGAAGAAGTACTATCTCCATTGAAAGAATTATTCCACTGATGTATTTGGCTGCTGTTACGATTTCTTTTTTTTTCTACTAGCTTAGTATTCTCTTCAGGGTTTTGTTTTGGTTTTTTGTTTGTTTGTTTGTTTGTTTTTGTGGTGGTTATGGTTAACAATTCTGAGCTAGACCCATTTCTGTTAATTCATTCATGTACAGGAACATTCTGTTGTTCCTACTGACAAAAAGAAGTTCTAACATCACTCTGCAACTTTGTGAATGTAAGTAGTGATTGTTTATCTATCTGGTGTGCTTGACAATAAATGTACATAATTTGTGTCTTTCCTTCAATAGTCCTCATCTACTATGGACTCTGAAGGTGTTGGTGGGCAAATGTTACTGCTTTTAGAGCATTCTCTAGCAATCATTTAATGAAGCAACCAAACAGCATGCTGTGTAGTCTGCTAATATCAGCATTTACAATGTAATTAAGTGTTTGAAAATTACTGTCTTATAGTTTAATGTCTAATTAGTTTCTGCTGATTATCACAAAACACTTAAAACTGTAATAACTAGACAGAATAATTGAATAATTGAAAATTAGGCCTCAGTGTCCAAACTATATAGGTGAAATTATGTTCTCTTGGATCTTATATTGCTCTGAATTCCCTTGATAGAAAATATATCTACTGTAATAGCTGGCCCTCATTTCAACAGTCCTGACTTAATGCTACTTGCAAGCTGTGAATCAGAGAAGAGTGATCTGGTAAAAGAGACAGTGACTCAGTGAAATAATAGAAGTAGCAAAAGAGTGAAAGCAGATGGGTTTTATTACTGAGAATAATTTTAATCTCAAAATATGGTGAGCTACTGCAAGCTGCATTTTTTGCCACATTTCTGATTATCCTCTTGGAGCTGAGTATTTGAATGGGTTTTATTTATGTATTTTCCCATGTGTATCCTGGCAGTCTTCTGAGAGTATAGGCTGGAGAGTAAAGGCTTTTTGTTTAAACGCAGTAAAATACGGCAAAAGTAATGTTACTTTCTTCCAAATTGTGCCTGTTTTTGCAAGTCAAGGGAAGAAAATCAGGAAATTTGCATTAACAAACCATGCAATCTATGATTTTTTCAGGTTAAAAACTAACTTTGCAAAGGTTAATTTCAGATAAGTAAGGCTGAAATATAGGCAGGAACGCAAACGTGTCTCTGGGACCTGTGTAGTATATGTAATCTACTCTGCTGACAGTTACATTGTAATTAGTTAGGTAACGGGTCTTCTCAAAATGATATATCAAATAAATTTTTAATTCTATATCTTATTTGGCCAGATAGTAACCCTAATTTATGTTGATTTAGTGATATATACCAAATAGTGCATAGTCTAGATTTGGCTTGTGAAGTAGGAAGACAATGGTGAGAATGTGTTCTAAAGGAATAAAAAGAAGCTTTTAGAACTCTAGCATTCATTTATGCTACAGTACAGCAACAGTGATGGTTTATATCAAAACTGGTTTAAAACAATAGAAGTACACTGAAGAATATCAGGGGCTAGCCGACATATAGCCTTTGATATGTGACAGAATTGTTAACAGTTTGCATGAACTTTTCATAAATGCAGTTTTGTATATGTATATTTTCTTGAGGTTCAGGCCTGGAGCCTTTGCTTATTTGTGGGGAAAAAAAAAAGGGGGAAAAATATGTCTGAATTTGAATTTCAGCATCAAGCATTGAAAATAATTGCTCTGCGGAATGAAGGTCAAGCCAGGAGAAAGGTCATGTGGCTCACAGAGAATAGTAATTTTTTAATTATGTTGACTTTGTACTGCCAGCTTTCATTCACTGATATACACAGGGCTCTAACAGATTGTGGAACTTGCACAGCCTACTGACCAGATAGGGATATCTGCTGTGATCACAGCCATTCTTCAGGATTTTCTTCATCTTCCTTAAAGGGTAGATAGACCTCCTCTAACACTGAAAAAAAAACCAACCCTAAAAACCCAAAAAACAGAAGGTGAGAATCTAAATTAAAATTTCCAAAATGAAGCTTTCTGCATGTGTGAAGTTGTCTTACCCAGAAGAACTTTAGGACAACCACAGAGTTTTGCTATTGCAGATACAGAAATAAGACATCTCTCTGTGCAGCTGTCCTGGAAAGCCCATTTTAGCAATCATTCTTAAAGATTTCTGAACACACATGGACTGAGAGTGAGGTGTCCTAAAAAACACCCATTAATGCAAATGCCTTATGTTAGGGCTTGTCAAATCTGCTGCAACATCATGTCCCCAGGTTCAATCAGTACCAAGCCTGAGCAAGTATTCTCAATAAGCAAATGTGTATAAACACACAGCAGGGCTATATGCAACGTATCAACACGGATGGAAAACACAGTGCTCATGCAGACACAAACTGCACTGATTGCCTGATTCTGTTCACTTCTCTGACTGGTCAGGATGAAAACCTGTTAATGGAAAATACATATATATGTATGTGTTGTGTATACATGTAATACATATATATATATATACGTATTTATATACATTTTATATATGTGCGTGTGTGTGTATTTTATATATATGCGTGTGTATATATATATATATGTGTGTGTGTGTGTGTGTAACATATATATACACACACAAACACGATATCCCTTCAATAACTAGCCTTTGGACACCTAGCTTGTCAGCTAACTGAACTTTGATGTCCCCAGTTGCTGGCGCTTGAGCATGTTGTCGCACCCCCAGGCTTACAGCCTGACTCCTTCTTCTGGGACAGATGCCCTTTGCCCGTCCATATCTCCAGACACACAGACTAGGGATCCTTTCAGTAACTACCCCTAGGCACTCAGCATCTACCCATCAGTCTTGGATCCTCTGGTCTCTGGTGGCCTCACACACTGACATGAATGTGCAAATGGCCTCCTGGCAGCTCCACTAGCCAACTCATAGACCCTCTGACCTCTCCAGTATCCAGGCCTGTTTGCTTCACTACCTGGCTCCCAGGCCTCTTATCTGACTTGACCTAGTCCAATCCAGCAATCACACACTAACATATGACATATGAATCCCCGGAATATCAACGCAATCCAATGCCTCCCATTGCTATCATCCTAGAGAGAGGGACCGGTGTGGTTTATGGTACCCACGTCAGCAGCTGGCACTCAGACTGTTACACACACAGAATGTAGGCTCTCACCCCAGATAACACTCAGAGATGGAGTCAAATGGAACACAGGGCAGGCTGTGCAGGTCCTGTATAGAGCATAGCCAGTCAAGTGTACAGATGAGACCCTGTTTAAAATTGACTGGCTCTTTTCATCTCTTTGCCCCTTTATTTTCCCATGCTTGTTCCTCCTCAGAACCCCTTGACCTCTGCCTTTCCCCATCTTTGGTTCTGCCTCTAAGCGTCTCATATTAAGCTTTGTACAATCTCAAAATGCTCTTCCCCTGCATCCTAGAAGTGTTTCACATTTCCTAGGAAATAACTGCTTCAGTATATGAAGTGATCCATGGAGATACTTCCCCATAGAGTCTGGAAGACAGGTAACACCCAGCCCATCGGTTGAGGATTTTATGGGATTGCTGGGACAGGGGCTCATCTTTATCTGGCTTATTTTGGTTCCCCTCCAGCCGCTTTGTCTATGTGCTCCTTCATATTGGCAGAGATCATAATTCAATCACTTATTCTAAACAGTACAGTCTTTAAACATTGATCTAAGAAGAAAAAGCTGCTGCTTTTTTCCTTTTTTGCCCTCAAATAATAGTTTGATGATTGAAGTACAAGATAAGAAATCCTAGTTCATCTTGTTCCAGAGAGAGTGCCTCTACATCAAAACTACAGGATCTTTGAGGAGGAAGAACTTTATTCTTCAGTTAATATAACTTTCAGGTCTTTAACTAAGAGGTTACAAATCTCTGATTTCTCTTTAACACTTTGGGTCCATAAAATATTAAGTATTCGTTCTTCACTGATATATTTTTTGTAAGAATATCTTGAGATAGTCTTTCTTAATGAAGCTAGACTATAGTATAAAAGTTAGGGTAATAGAAGAAAATATGGGTATGATTCACTGTGGATGAGGTGTGGTTTTCAGCCTCAGTCTCTCCTTTTTTGAATGAAAACCTTAAGAAATAAGTTATTATATGAAAGAAAATAAGTGATATCTGTTCTTCTGTTGACAGAGCTTTAACATGGGGTGAGGCACATAAATGCTTGATTTCTGAGCCATATCTTCTTCCCTAAGGCTGTACTTGTACGAACAATCTTTGCCTCTTGGGGATATTTGCCTCTTGGGGTGGATGTGCCATCCCTGGAAGTGTTCAAGGCCAGGTTGGATAGGGTTCTGAGCAACCTGCTCTGGTGAAAGGTGTCCCTGCCCATGGCGGGAGGATTGGAACTAACTGATCTGTAAGGTCCCTTCCAGCCCAAACCATTCTATGATTCTGTGATTAGGGGGGTAGTTTTTCTCCTGGGCTAGAGCACAACAGCTGGCAGCCCCCAGTATTGCACTGGAGTGTACCAGCTCACACTAGAACTGCTTTGCTTTCGTTGTGATTTGTAGAGCAGCATAGCTCAGCCCTGCCTGCAAAAGAACATTTCAGTAAAACAAAAAAATCAGATTTTATTATATGTGATGGATTGAAGCTCTGTTATTATAAACACAACTGTATTTTGCTAACATTTATACTATGTGTATCCAATTGATTGTATGTAAAAGTCTCGACTTGAACAACTTCTAGGATTGTAATTTATTACACATTCAATTTTTGGAAGATATAAAGAGAAATAGGAACACTTAACTCTAGAAAATAAACCTCAAACTCTAGAAAATAAACCTATAACATTTTTATATATTTTGTCTCACATTTTATCAAAGGCATTCTGTATTTTTTGGCATTAATACTTGATCTCTTAATGATTCCCATTTCTACATAAATTTACATTACAAAACCATGCAGAAATGAGCACATTGCAGTAACAAAATCCGTGTCAGGTTAAGTGCAATATATAAATTTTACTAGCATTTGAAACAAAATTCAGACTTCATCTGTCATGTATTATCTCCAGAGAAGTTAGAACATACACATATGTAATTGGATTATGAGAAATTGAAAAACACCCAAAGTGCCTTACAAAGAGTGTATGGTATTTATGCTTGGCTTTAACAATGATTTTTTTTTTTTCTTTTTTTTTTTTAGTGTTGTATGAAAGTTTTTTATGGTAGAAATTCATACTTCTAATAAAATGAAAAATGTATAACTGCATTGAATAGGAGTTTGCAGTGTTTCCCCAATTAGATGCTCTATAGGAGAGAAAATCAAATACAATAAATATGGCTCATCTCAAAGGAATTCAAGATATTTTTGTATTTCATAAAAGCCTTAGAATGCTGACTCATCTGTTTCTGATGCTTGGTTTTTGGCATACTTTGTGTGAAATATTTCTGATACAAGGAAAAGAATTGAAAGCTTACTGTCACTCCACTAAAAGATGCATAAAAACTTGTATTAAGTTTAAGGAAAATGAATATAGCAAATAGCTTTATAATTTACTCTCAAAACTTTTAAAATATTTTTTCTCTACCTTTGAGACAGTAGGAGGACAGACATCAAATGGCCGACATTTATTTTCTTTCCTTCATTGCTGATTTATCCTTTCACCAGACTTTCAAGGAAGAAATTAGCACACCCTCTTGAAAGGACTTGGTATCCTATCACTTCATGGCTACAGTTTTTGAAGTTAAATGCTAAGGTTTCTAATTTTCACTTTGTTGTCTTAAATGGCTGCCTCCTCCCTCTATTTTCTGAAGGAGAGAAGTTTGTGCCAGAATGAGCTTTTAGTGCAAGAATCCAGGCAGAAAAAAATTAACCTTTTTTGGAATATGTAGCACCATATAATGCTCTTTCAAAATCAGTAATGCATATGTTCATGCATCCTTGCATGATTTATTTTAGGATGAGGTCAGGCTTTTGAAGAATCTTGTTTCTTTCCATTGACTCTAAAAGCTCTAGTGACTCTAAAAGGTAACTTTTTAGAGTCACTAGAGCTTTTTTTTTTTTTAAGTACCACTTAAATAGCTTGCAGGTGTTGAAGTTGAATAGAAATGTCCTACAGTGGAAAAAAAGAAAAGTAAACTTGCTGAGGTTTTTTTGGTTTTTTTTTTGGTTTGGTGGCAGTTTTTTTGTGTGGTTGGTGGGTTGGGTGTTTTTTGCAAAACCGCATATCAGCAAAGAATCTGACTTCAATAAGCGCCTTACAGATAACTCTAGGCTGAGATGAATTACTCAGTGGACTTGCCTGTCTTTCTGTAGAGACAGATGCCTAAGTTTAGATTTCTAAAGCTGCGTGAAGTGTCTCCCACCATAACAGCTGAAAAGATGTGTAAGCAGTTTCCCTGATTTGTGTGATCCCTCAGTCTTCACCTTATTTGTTAGTCTAAGCCTACCCTCGGACATCTCTGAAGAGCTTAGATAATGTATTTCCTATATGGTAGTTCTTGTAAATGATGCCTATTTTCTACTTGTTTTGAGTGTTTTGTTAATAACCAACTTTTTCACTACACGTGATTTAAACGAGGATTTCTGAGTTCTAAATAAGAGGAACTTGCATTAGATTAGCGTGTTAATGAATGGTGTTGCTGGTTTGAGCCTGTTTTTCTGCACTGTTCTTGGAGATTTTAAGGTTTCTATTGATATCTCCCCTGTAGTGATGAGAGAAGATGGGTGATTATGAATAAGCAGCACAATGACAATATTTAATAACTGTGAGCACATGTGCTAACACAATGCAATGTACTGATGAAAAAGTACTCTGATTTCCACAGTAATCAAAACTGTCTGTAATCTATGCAATATTCATTTCACTTTAAAAAGAAAATGATCCTTTTATGTCTTCAGATAACCTAAACAATAAAACAGTTATTAAAATGGAAATCCTGAGTTTGCATGTGCATATAAAAGGATTCAGAAAAGACAGACTAATATACCTGGAACTTTTGTGTGTGCTAGCTATAGGAATACGTGTGACTTTATAAATATTTATACGTGGTTCAAAGCCATCTGTCAACAATTAAAATATATGTCACATTTAATAACATAGTCTGCATAGATTAGGATTACTATAATTAGACTATTGCGCACATATTACAGCTGCAAAATGCATGAGCCAGGCTTTCTCAGGAATTTCAAAAAAGGCTTCTTCTATTTTATAATATTCTCCATGGTATTTGATTGCATCTGAATAAGTAATGCTGCAGAGAAATAGCATAGGCAGCTTCTTGAACTTGAAGCTAGCTGTTCTGAGAAAAGTTATAATCTTATCACACATACAAAGACCCAATGGGATCTAAAGAATTGTTCTATCGAATCTTTCTGAGAAGACTCTGATTGTAAATGGTCCACTTCTTTATGCACCAAGAAACCTGTTCTCAAGTAATGTGTGTGTCCCCTCCTCCACCACTTTCATATTTCAAGGATACCTTAATTCTCTTGAAGATTTTGAAAAACAAGCATGATGCATTTTGACAAGACTAGGCAATGGGAACTATTTTAAGGATAGTTTGGAGGCAAAGAGGATTTAAAAACATTGTCCTTCATATATGATAAATCTCGATTTATGCAAAGCAGCCTTTCTATACGAATATAAACAGAGAAGTATAGTTATACAGAAATCATGAAAATAAATGACAACTCAAGAATGGACACAAGGGGTAAATTGTTTGGGCAGGAAGGCCTTGTTTTAACCTCATTGAGAATTCACTTGCCTTCTGGAGAGTGCTGGCACAATCTCAGTGACTGGAAAACTTGCAGTGTAAGGCTTAAGCGTGGCATAAATGATGTACTAGAGTTTATACCGGCATTCTGTCTGAAGGATATATTCTGAAAATGAAAAGGGCTTATATTGGACCTTAAGAAAAACTTGGTAAATAATGCAGGAGATTCTGGATATATGTTTTTGCTGTGGTATGTTTTGTGGCAATCTCTTATTGTAGCATGGAGCCAAACAAAGTCACAGATAAGGACTGGAGGTATGCTTTTGTGATTGATACTTGGTATTACTAATGTAAGGAGATTCCTTGCTATTAGTTATATTAAGGTTCTGCATAGTATCTTTTGTATTGCTGGGGGAGGGGGGAGGGGAGATGGCACATGATAATATTTTTGCTCAGAGAATCCCTCCCCACAAAAACTGTTCTATAGAAAACATTGCAATGGTCCAGTATGAAATAAATGAGTACTGAAGGATTTTGTTTCATACTAATTGAGTTCTGTATTAAATTTTATAGGTGCCTACTGTCATATCATATTCTAGATCAATTTAAAGTGCTCTGATTGGAGGAAAAAGTACATATGCAGCTGCTGAAGAGGGAAATGTATTTTTAATGTTTCAATTTTTTGATTATATGGGACCATTTTTCACTTGCATTATCTACAGAGCAATGGCTAATGCAAAAGTAAAGGCTTCCTTCTATTTTATTTTTCTATTTACCTTGCTTTCAAATGTTGCTAGGAGCACACTAGTTTTATGAAGTTACACAATATTGGCCTTGCTGTCAGCTTAGTCTTAATGAATTTTACACAGCAGCTGTTGCTTTTCCTCACTGACTCGAGTCCACTGATGTGAGGGCTAGAAATGTCACCAAGTAAAAGACGAAAGTAGCTTTCTCATGCTGCTGGTGGATAAGGAAAAGCAGTGTGTCAGTCAGCACTGCTGGTGGGTCACCTCCACTGACTGTCTACTGAATGTCATTCTCTGAAATCAGTTCTCTGCATAAATCACCAATTTATCCACTCACAATAGGCTAGCAATAGAAATGTACCTCTAACAGTATAGTCACAATTTTGCTCATGATGGCGTCACAGATTATTGCAATGCACCTTTTTCTATGTCTTCTGAATGGCCCTCCAGAAGAAATGTCAAGTAGCATATTCTTACAAAGTGAAAAGTGTTCCAGAAGATCCTTCTTCTAAATGGCTTAATATTATGCCCTTCCACTTGCAGATCTGTGAAGTATAAGAAGAAATCAAAACCTGAAATAGCCTGTCTGCGATTTTCATTATCTATCATGATGTTTAATCCATTTCAGCTGTAGCTTTAGACTTCTGTTTGCACTGATAATGAGAGGAAACTAAGGTTTGCAGATTATTAACTCCTATGTAAAAAACTGTGTCAAAGAAGTAAAAAGAAGTTCTGCTTTTGTAGACATAACCTCCGAATTGCCACAGACTGGAAATGCACAGAGGGACAACTGATGTAGTATAGATAATCTGCTGTAGAACCCATTCCTAGCTTATTTTTCAGTAGCAATTTAATATAAATATTTAATATATGTTGAAGCATGGAATAAACTTTATGCTTAAAAAAGTAAAATTGAACGCTTACATTTTGCTAATGTCATGATTTTTATTTCTACTTAACAGCCAGACTAATAACAGATTGATGTTACTATCAGTAGAAATCAGTGCATGATAATGAGTTAATGATCATGTACTGATGTCCATATATATGCATCTTGCAGTTTGGTGAATTCTCTTCTGTTCCACAGCTTCATTGGTATGCGTTGGTTTCTTATTTTATTTGAAAAACTGTCCTCGATAAGGATAGTTATGAGATTATTGAAACTGGCTGTAATTGTGATTAATTCTCCATATGATTTTCCGAGTTCTAGTTGCTAACACTGAAAATGTTTGGTTTGAAACTTTCTTTGAGAAAATTTAATTCTTAAGTTATAATCAGCATTTTTCCTCACAAATAATTTGATATTTTTCTTGCTAGTATTATATTTATATAGAGAGGGAACATACAGAGAAATAGTGAATTTTATATCTATAGCATCTAGATAAATGGTTGGGATCCCACTGTGCTTTTCTCCACTTGGCCTTGTTGTGCTACGAGCTGTGTTGTTACCAAACAAACAAAAATTGCACTGCCTGGCTAAAAGAATTAACAATCTTCTTGGAAAACTTTCTTTTGTCATTATTTCTTTTCTATAAACCTGTTTAGACTCCAGCCTTTGCTTAGCTGAATAACTCCCAGTTTTAACTAGGATTATGGTTCAGTTGCATGTGCTCGGATGCCTGGAACCATTCCAGCTGCTTGGTGTTCCTTGGCCTCCAGCTGTTGCTCGAGAAGGTCTTCTGCAAATTCTCTCTCACTCCTCTCTCTCTGTGTAGTGTCCCAGATACTCTAGGTCATATCAAAAAGCACTCGACAACCAGGTCCACAAAACTGAATCAAACTTCTAACATGCAAATTAGTACTGAGGACCTTAGACACCTGACTTCCAGAAAAACATGTAAATGTTTTGACATGTACACTGAGGTGTATGATTCTGAAGCCCAACCCCACCCAAAATCCTGGTTATTTTTGTTCAAATGAGCTTTATCTGATCACAGTATGCCATGTTATTTAAATCAATCCTTTTTCTTATTTTTAGTTAGACCTCAGTCTTTCATTAAAGCGCTCGATTAAGCTGTCTAGTGATTCACATATTCTGTTCTGGAAACACAGAATTTCAGTCTACTACTAAGACCAAATAGAACTGTCTAATATACATCATAATATATCTCTATCTATATCAACCCTTGCTGAGGAAGAAAGGTCCAAAAATTCAGATGAGGATAAGGTAAAGGATGAAAGTATTTTCAAATTATCTGAAAAATTACTTGTAATATCTAGTGGAGAGTGTTATAACCAATAACCTTCAAACGAATAAAAGGAACCAGATGAACAGAAAAGAACAGTGACAAAAAAAAAATATAAGCACGTGCATGGATGAGTGAAACGGGCAAAAAACATTAGTCTCTAAACGTTAATCATATGCAGTGTGACTTTGTTCTGTTATTTCAACTACTAGACAGAAATAAGAGTACATGCTATTTTTCTAGGGTTTAATTTTGCTCTCATTTGTTGTCTTAGAAATGTCTAACTCATTTACTTAATTTTCAGAGGATGATTTAAACCTGCAGTGAAATGTTAGCAAGACATGTGTTTCTATGGATGGAAATATCTAAATATTTTTTAAACAAATCAGGTTGATAGTGTGCATGACTGTGGTGGCAGGGATTGCACCGAGGGATAAGAGCCAAGCTTTTGCTTCTGTATTCACTCTGAACCAGTAACAACTGGAAAGAAAAGTAATCGTTCATGACAGAACTCAAATGAGAACCTGAGCTGGTGGGTTTTAGCTGTAAAATGCCCTCCCAGGTATAAAGAAAGATTTATGTATGTAACAAATTAGGAAAAGGGTATTTGTGAAGGGACAATTCCATTTAGAAGCTGCATCTATATTGCTAAGTAAAAAGCAGATCAAGGGTGGGAACACACTGCTCCACATCCCTAGTGCTTACAAATAGCCTCTTAATAAGTAATTTACCTTAGAGAGAACTGGTTGGGCAACAGATGTAAGTTACAAAGACTGAGAAATTCAGTATCTATCACTGTACCTTACTGCCCAGTTCTCTTTTATTCGGCACTGTAGACATCCCCAAAAAACTGCATCTGTTGTACTAAATAAAAATGTTCAGGGACTGCAAGTGTCCTACTCCCTACAGCAGAATAACCATATCCAGGCTACTTACTTTGAAGAGTCTGTAGACTATGCTAAGGCTCAAATTGGGGTCAAGCATTTTTGTGGAGAGTGCTAGTTAGGTCAGTTCAACTCTGTGATGGCCAGGAAGCATGCTAAGGATGGAACAAAATCTACAGTGTGCGCTTGTGCTTGAACACATAGTCTCACTGTGAGGAATTGTACCTTCAATGAAAACTGCTAGTCATCGCTACCTAATTTAGCAATTAGCTTTCTTTGAAAATTTTGTTCTCTTACTAAGAGGTTTTGAATGCTACATAAATAACTACTGAGAAGAAACGTCTGGATTTTGAAGTAGTCATATAATAATAAGCTGGGGTGATTCTTATTTCCACTATTCAGGCAGCAACTGATTTGATCCTGAGGTAGTAAATGTATATCAACAAAGCACGAAGGGTAGGTTAGAGCTGTGTTGTGCAGTGCTGGCGCTCAGCCACCTTTCTAATTTTTGCAGTTCAGTAAGCAGAATGAATGTCTATTTCTTTCTTTGTTCGGCTGAGTTAGCTTAGACTGGAGAGAAATATTGTGTTACTTTCATCAGAATTTCAGGCTACTGGTGATTTTATGGAGAAGAATGGGTTTTCAAACTTGAAACGCAGAGTTGTAGCCCTGGATCTAGGCAGAAAACAGTGGGTTTGACATAGCACTCTATGTATTGCTTGTACTTTGTGTATCATCTCAAGGCTATAAAGGCTATAGCTCATTAGAAATGTCATTCTCTTTTTGAAAATATCATCAAAAAAAAAAAAAAGGAGCTGATGTACTTCACACAGAGCTACAGCTTTTTATTCAAAAAAATCCCCACAGGGCACCATCATGAGGGATTATGAATTGCCATACCAGTGATCTAAATACCAGTCTCCAATATAAACTGGACTTCTAATTTGGAATGCACATTTTTGTTAAGGAAATGAAACCCTGCAGGAGATTTTTGTCTACAGATGTATGAGTAGTTTTTTTTTAAGAGATCACCAAAGGAAATACTGATTTCTAAGTATTTGGGTATGTAATGCTAAGCCGAGGGAAAAAAAATAGCAGTTTATTCTTCTCGTTTGGAAGAGTTCAAGGTAGTAATACTTCTAGAAATAATTCTTGTGGATTTGACTTGATTAGCTAAATTGGATTCACTGCTGGGCTCCTTTGAGATTCCCTTCAGAAGTACTTATGATGTGCACACAAATGAAAGAGAGGAAATACTATGACTGAGCTTAGTTCACACTGAACTGCAATAGAGCATCGATATTTTTATTGAAATACAATACAATAAAATTTATAGAAAATCTGTATTTCCCATGAAGGTTTATGTTGTAGAATAAATGAATAGGATACTAGATTTTTGTATCACATCAGTTTCAATTGTATAAACATAAATTTTATTGCCTTTCAGTGTTCATCATTCATTAGACATTATCCTTGCTTCAGCAGGGACAGAGTTAATTTTCTTCCCAGGAGCTGGTATTATGGTGTGTTTTGGATTTAGGGCAAGAATAATGTTAATAACACAGTAACAGTTTAATTGTTGTTGAGCAGTGCTTACTCTGTCAAGGACTTTTCATCCGAGCAGGGTGGAGGAGTGCAAGAAGATGGGAGGGGACACAGATGGGACAGCTGACCCCAACTAACCCAAGAGCTATCCCATACCATACAAAAAACACTCAACATATAAACTGGGGAGAGTTGGCCAGGGGCTGGTGGCCCACTGCTCAGGTCATCAGTCACTGGGTGGTGAGAAATTTCATTGTGCATCGCTTGTTTTGTACGTTCTTTTATCATCATTACTATTATTATTTGCCATTCCTTTTATGTCCTACTACACTGTTTTTATCCCGACCTAGGAGTTTTTCATGTTCATTTTTCTGATTCTCTCCCTCATCCTACTGAGGGGGAGTGAGTGAATGGCTGTCTGGTGTTCCTGCTGAGTTAAACAACAGAGATTAGATCACTTGTAACTTCCTGCAAGCGCAAGAGAAAATAGAGTATAGTCTTGCCATTTCAGATGTACTTTTATGAATTAATAAATTTTTGGGAGGCAGAAGGGACCATTTTGATTTTTCACTTTAACCTCATACACAGCATGTCCTTGAACCTCTGAATTAATTCATGCTTTAAGACCAAATCCTATCTGATCCAGAAAAAAAAACCCTAAAACCCAAAAAAAATCTCTTATCACAACTGTTGATAATTATTTTTCATTATTGAAAAATAATTTTTATATAGACCAACCTGAATATTTTTAAATTTATCATTCTGGTAGCATAGATTTTTTTAAATTCCTTTTGAATGTTTAAATTTTAAAAAATGGATTTATTTTCATATGCTTTGGTTTGCCAAATCTGTTAAGTCTGTATTTGCCATATTGGCGCTTATAAGGATGGTTAAATAAATTCTTGAGGTCAAGGATTTTTTTGAGTGCACTGAAGCATGAGCTCCTTGGTTAAAACAAAAGGATTTTTTGGTCCCATCCTAATTACTGTAATAGAATTCACTTCTGTGCCATCCTTTCTGAACAAAGACAATGAGAATGGGATTTAGGAGTAATGTAACACCCCTAATCTGACTTAGTATTCCTATTTCTGTCCCCAAAGATATCCCATTAAAATCTTTGGCTAGAACACTGCTCTTGGTAATTCATATTCTTCTGGCTACTCAGGACACCCACAATTAATTTACTGAACAGAATATTTTGTCTTTTAATATGCATGTAATACAATATTTAGACTTGCAAATTTACTTTTGTCTGTATTTTATTATAGCATTTGTTTTAAAATTCACTCAATTGCCTCACTTGCCAGATGAGATTTTCTTAGTTTGTCACTTCTCTTTGTTATTTAGTAGTTCTCCAGTTCTTGTGGCAGTAAAAGGTTTATCATTACCACTTTGTTTTTCTTTTTGCTTTCCAGATCATCAATTAAAGTCTTAAATAATCTTGAAAGATTACCAGGCCCTATAAGACTGTACAATAATCATACATTCTTAGTGATAATTTTCCTAATTAGACTCTGAGATTTGTTGAGAAGCTTCAAGTTCCCTCATAGGTGCCTCTGTAGCTGCTGCAAGCAGTTCATTTTCTTACCAAAATGTTATAGAGCAGTGAGTCATATATTTACAGAACCCTGGAAGTACTTCATTACAACAACGTAACTTCTGTAATGCAAATATTTTCATTCTAAAATGTGAAATTTCAAAAAATTTATTAATGGTACTTTTTGGTATTATAGCCTTGTTCAGAATTGCTGTTGGGTCAAAGAAAGCATTCCACTAAGCCATCAGTGAAAGTCCTGACAGGTATTTTGGCAACTGAGCACTAAAAGATCTAAGAGGGAGGCCAAACTTCCCAAAGCTATGTAGGGAAGCTGTGAAGCTGAAGACTCTCAAGGACTTTTCAGTTGACTTACACCCAAATCAGTCCCCCATGCACATGTACCATAGTAGTGGCACACGAATTTTCTGGGAAAATAAAATGCCACCAGCAAAGGACATGCTTTTGATACCAAAGTCTTAGTTCAATAAGCTTTCATCAACATTAAGAACCAGCAAATCTGGAATACTGGTGTATCTACTGCAGTCTCAGAACACTGGTGAACTAACTCTTCCCACAACTTATTCAAATTAACACGGTTGCCAGTAATATTTGCTGCTACTTTCATTGCAATTGAGAGAAAATAATGCATTATTAAACTCATGGGGTTTGGGGTTTCGAGGCTTTTGAGACAAAAATATGATAGAATGGGAAAACTTTTAGACAAAATAAAAAGAAAAGATACAATTTTACACTATGACATAACAGGAAAACAGTCACTGTACTTTTCTGAGGGGCAGCTAGTGTACGGCTAGTAACCCTCCTTATGCAGCTGAAAGACCCAGAAAGTATATACAAAAAAAATTTCCAGTTATAACATGTACTTATTTTCCTCTTAAATAATAGCTTTATAAAAAGTGCAGCACAAGAGAACAGTTCTTTTAAACAACTTCTGTCTTTATTTAAAATGTGAATCAATTTAGCTTTGAAGAACTACATGGATTTCTGTTTAATAAAGAATTTATATTAGATCCAAGTCTTGCTTAGTAGACAACCAGCACTGAGATTTGTGAACATATATGGAGACAATATTTCTTCTTGTACAATTAAGGAGACTAAAGAGAATAACAAAGTCCAAATAACAAATGACCTTACTCATTATTTAATCTCTGCTTTTTCAAGTACAGTGAAAAGTTTGGGAAAAGTTAAAGAGAAATTTTGCAACGTTGAACCTACTTTTAAAGCAATTAAGTGGGATCATCTGTATTTTTAGGTTTCTAGTCATAAGTCAATAATGCATAATAATAAAAAAGGAAGAAAAAGAGAGAGGAAAGAGAAATAACTAAGTTGCGTTGAAATTTAAAGAAGCAACAAAATATAAAACCTTATTAAGTCAATATATTTCTAAGACTGAGACAGAGATACAGAGGAAGATGCATGTTGTCAGGCTGAAAAAATGTGTGTGTATATATATATATATATATACATATACACACACACATACACACACATAGATATACATATATACACAAGATATATATGGTATATATGGTATATATATATATGGTATACTGTAGAATATTTGGCAACGAATTTTGTTTGAAAAACTGTCTTGCTGGAAGTTCCTGCCCGCATTTATGCCACAGAACTCAGGGATAAAGTGTACCTTATCATACAACTGGCCCTGGGAATGTGTCACAAAATGAACTGGGGAGAAAAATGAGTGTGCTCTTTAACCGAGTGTAGTTCATCAAACAGTCTGTGTTTTGTTTCAATAAATACTATTTTGTAGAAGTATAGCATGGATTACACAATGAGCGGGGAGCAGAGCAGCAGTACAAAGGAGGTTTTTTTCGTCTTAGCTGGGTAATTTGTCTTTCAGGTAGCATATAAATGCCTAATAAAACTTTTGAATTAAAAGTGCTGCATAAATTGGTCCTGCTGATTCAGTGGTGAGTAGCATTCTCCTGTTCTTACACAGAGGAGCAAGTAGATTTTATAGAACCACTGAGATTTATCTGAGTGATCTCATAGTAGTGATTAAAATATTTTTTGTTGGGCACTGTACAGCACTTAATGGATCAAGTAGTCTGGGAAGTGACTCCCTAATCTGAAAATAAACTCAGTATATTCGTTGAAAATATGAACCCAGTATCTTGTTAAACAAAAAAGCAAGCACATTTTTGAAGGTACAAAACAACTGAGTCTGTTTCTGACTAATTAGTCCCTTCTTTAAGGAAAAAGTACTATCTGATTATTAAATTAAAGAATCTGAGACAATGAGGTTTTGGCCAATGTAAAGAAGTCTCCCTAGACTGAAGCATGAGTGATGCACAAACCTGTACAAACTGATATTTTGGATGAGATGAGGTTATAGGAATTATTAACATTTGTAAGAACCTGGGTTTTTATAGGTTATGATGTTTATATTTATCTAACAGATAGACTGAACTGAATCTGAATGAGAAAGAGGGCACATTGTTCAGGTATATATGCCAGTTGTACCACCTAGTATCTAAAAACTGGGTGACAGCAGTTGTACATTTGATAAATGAGAGAGATTGACATTATTCAGGTGATTGCTCAGCACTGCTCAAGAGTGGAGAAATGTGTTAAACTGAGATCTCTACTGTTTTCTTATAAACCATGCAGATACCATTGGCCATCTCTGTAGTGATAAATAAAAAGGAGCCAGAGAACAAGCTTATTTACTGGAACCGAATCATCTACACTGCACAGGCCAATATCAGCTATCCCTTTGCTTCATTTTACCTCACTTTTATTAGTTCTGCCAAAGTAATGCCTGAAAATAGTTCTCTCCATTCTAGCCCTGCCTCTGACTGTACTAGTTTGGTCTGCTGTTCCTTCGTCAAGCATTTGATATCATCCCAACACATTTTTTTTTCCGTCAGCTCCTACCAGATTTCAGTATGACACACGCGGAGCAGACAAGTACGTTTTGGATTCACCAATATAGAGCTGCAACACAGCTCTCATACTATTTCAGATATTTCAAACTTAAAATTTCACATAAAATAATAAGTGTATCTTAAGTCTCTGTAGACACCACATGGGTCTTTAAAAGATCCAGGTCCAGCTGTTAAGTAGCACGAATGCTGTCTGCTCTAATTGGGCCTACAAGATAGGGAGTAGCCAACATTTCAGTGGGGTCTGTTGTGGTAGAAATAAGGGCAATGATTTTAAACTGAAGGAGGTTTGATTTAGACCACGTATAAGGAAGAAGTTTTTTGTAATGAGGGTGGTGAGACACTGGAAAGGTTTCCCAGGAAGGTAGTACATGACCCAGCCCTTGAAATATTCAAAATCAGGTTTGATGGGGCTCTGAGCAACCTGGTCTAGTTGAAGATGTCCCTGCTCATTGCAGGGGGATTTGGACTAAATGGCCTTTAAAGGTCCCTCCCAACCCGAACTATTCTAGGATTCTACGTACTTATCCATTCCACTTGGCCTCTGGGCCAGAAATTGGTGCCTGATTTTCTTTTATAGTGATAAAGACACAGACGTTTTGTGAGTTTTTAATTAAAAATACGCTATACATCTCCAAATACCACTCTTTTAAATCTATCTGTAATCCAGGGTTAAAAAAAAATAACAACAAAAAAAAAACCAAAAACAAACTAACAAACAAAAAATCTGAATTCTCATTCTGTCAATCCTGAAATTTCCTTTTCAAATCAGGTAATTGCTAGGGACATATATGAAATTTTGTGTACTCACTGAAGCTCTCCATATGTACTGCTAACTTGCATACTCTATCTTGTCTTCAGCTGCTGCAGGGCAAATCATTTCCAAAATACGACAAATGGGATTTCCAACAAACAGGCAGTGGTGGAGGTGTAGATGAACAAATCAGTGGTGATTGTGATGATGAAGATGGTTGTGGAGGATCTGGAAGCGGAGAATTCAAAAGAGTCGTGAAAATTACAGACTGTAAGTCCATTATTCTGTTTCCTTCACGCATTTAAACAGTGAATTGGCATATTTTCCACTAATACATACCACTGAATTATCTTGGAAAAGATGTGAACAGTTGTCCATGTAATGTTGCCAAGATTTACAGGAATAGGCTTGCAATTATAGGACTTCTGTGAGCACGATATCAATATGAGTATCAGTTTCATCATAACACGTTAAAATATACTTGGCATAATACAGAGTTAACACAGTATTTTAGTCAAATAATAGGCTTAAGGTGACATGTCCCTGTGAGTTATTACATTAAAATGAGAGATTTGGCAGTTAAAAAGAGGAACTGTACTAATTTTTGATGGAACTGTGGCAAAATATGGGGTTTGGTGCTGGTAGCTGCATTTCATGGAGAGCTATTGGAACCAATGTACTAAAGCACTCAACAATAATGCCACTGCTGTTTCTTAGGCATCTTTCCGATTTTCTTACTGTTTTGTTTTTATCTATTTTTGGGTTTTGTTTGGTTGCATTTTTGTTTGGTTGTATTTTATTTTTGTTTTGTTTATTCTCTGAAACACATCTGTAAAAATTTTCATTAAAAAATCCTGTGGTTGTGCACTTAAACTCTAAACATGACCAAAGTAAGTTGCTACTTTTCTTAATCAAGACATTTGTTGGCGTGTCTTATTTGTCTTCCCAGTGTAGAAATATAGGCAGAGATGGTGGCCATAGATGAATTTTTTCATCTAAACTCCATTTCTACATTTTGCATTTTTTTTCTGCATTTCGCATTATCTAAATTCACTGCATTTGAGGGTGCTGCATATTTTCAGGCTTAGTTGTGAGCCTCAGGTCCTTTTTGACCTGACAGTAAAGAGGCAATTTAAAAATGTGGCTGTAGAGGAGCTGTAGTTGCCCATTTCTTTTTGAACAGCTGGGAAAGTGAGACTGAGCATTCTGGGGCATATCTTAACAAGTTTGGCATCAGCCTAAGATACTCTTGCACTGACACTTAGTCTGTATATTTTCAAGTCCTACTAGAAGTCTAGATGGGATTTTGAGCAATAACCAAAAAAGTTTGGATACTCACTTCCTTAGAGTGCCCTTGGAGTTTTAACTTTGGAAAAAGAAGTTAGGAGTTCAAATATTTAAAACCAGATGTTCTTTGGAATACTGTATATATTATATCTATTTGATAATGACACTCTGTGGTATTGAAGGACTGTAAAAAAGTCTTAAAATGTGACTAGAGCTATTAAGAAAGTATTAAATGACAAAAGAATTTCAAGAACAGTATATTTTATTTCACTCTCTTCTACTGCATTAGAATTTTCTTCATATTGATATATTTAGTGTAATCTTTTCAAAATGTCAGAATTATAATTGGCCTTGATATTCTCTTTATACTACATTTTCTAAATTGCTAGAATTATAAGCTATGTGTTAGGCATAGTGAAATTTGCATGTAATTCTGTTTCATTTGAACTTTTTCTAAGATATTATAGAACAAAAATATGAATCCATACTGTTCGATATTTTAACTTGTGCATAAATCTTGAGCTACTAGTACCTTCCGTGAGCTGTTGTGATGTTATGGATTTATACTGGCATATGTTTCTTATTTGGAATTCATCTTAAAAGTTGTCTTTAACATATACCAGAAAGAGTCCTACTTTGTTCTGTGGCATCAGATATGGATTGTCCAACAGAAAGGTTAAAACATTCCATTTAGTAGAATTTTGTTACAATATAGGTCAAGAAAATATTTTTTTTCAGAAATCGCATGTATCTTTAAGTATATGTTTAAGTGTATGTTTAAGATAAATGAATCAGGTGCTTGAAAAATTCTTCTATTGCATCACTGTGATATATGAGTAGGAGCTTCAGAACATAAAGTTAGATTTAAAGTGGAAAAAAAAAGTTTTAGTAAGAAAACAACATTATCTTCTCAAGATTTAAGATTTTATGTGAGGAACTAGAATTACAAAATAAAATATAAACATAAGAAGTTAGGCTGATATTTTTCTTATATATTTTTTAGCGTATTTATGTAACATATAATTTTCTGTCGTTTTCTTAGCTTTGAGTGACTGGTATCAATTAAAAGCTAAGTCAGATTGTAAACTCCTCGTTTTTAAACTGAAAAGTTAGATTCACTATGATGATAGTGCTTACAGCTCATTGAAAATATGTCTGAATTTCAGGTAAGCCTACAAGTTGACCACTCTATGTTTGATCCTCAGCATTAGCTTCTCTATGGAGTCATATAATGACTATTATTCTTACTTATCAAGAAAACTTTTTGCATTCTTTTGCTTCTGGATGACTTTGCTTTCTCTCATAACCAGCCAGGAAAGAAAGGGGGATTGCTGCATATTCTTTTCTATAGTAGAGTTTAGAGGTCCTAGCCATAGCCCAGGCTCTCTTTTTGGTAGCTTCTGCAGACATTTTCACCAAGGAGATAATCCTGTGTGCAACAAATTAACTATCTTACTAAGCTATTAAAGTATGATACAGAACCAGTCCCTTTTGGTACATTGCTGTGTATAAAAATAAAGTGTAAGGACTCATCAGCCTTCTCTTTTGATGCCATGTCATTGCCTTTTGAACACGTGTCTGATAACCAGACCCAGAAGGAACAGAGAGGAAGGGAGGCGATATACTTCTGCCAAAACAAGCTTGTACCAATTTTATGTGCACATGTAGCTTGTGAAGTGAAAGATTACTTGTTTCCATACTCAGTGCTAGAGACGTAAGAATTTATTTCATTTAGTGCTGAAGACTGACAAATGTGTGGTGACAGCCTTCAGGCTTTAGAACACCAGTGAAGAGATCTGGTATTTGTAACTCAGAAGCAATAGCCTTGCAATACAAAAGTGTTTAAAATATGTTATATTTTGAAAAAATCTAGTTTTCCTGTCAAACAGTCCATCATTACATTACTTTCCATGTCTCAAAGTCCTACAATTGTGCTGACTGGTTTGCTCTTTCATAAGTACTTTTAAAATACAGTAAATCGGTGCAGTTATTTCAAGAAATGGTACTAGAAAGGATAGTGTACTTTAAATGTATAAAATAAACAGTAGTATAAAGTCTTGACACTTCATTTGCTAGTTTTATTCTCCTCTAACCCAGGAGCTCCCACAGGACTATTTCACGTGTCACAATGAATTACCTCTCCGAAACCCTCTGCAGAATGCAGCAGTAATAACAACAAATACTTATCACCTACATATTGATTTGAATCTGTTTTCAAATAGCTCTGTGAGGAAGGGCTAATCCCAATATCATTCCGCTGAGGTTCTCAATACTATCTGTCAAAATTCTCATAATACTTTTAGCAAGACCACCGATTCTCTGAAAAACGTTCTACCAGTAGTTTGTCTTTCTTTGCTCATTTTAACATGCAGCACACATGTTTCTTTACTGCAGCCAGAGATCTCCTAGTTCAGGGCACAAATATGCAGAAATATCAAAGATATCTTTGTGCTTAAGACATATATGGGCAAACCTTGTCTCCTACTTTTTTTTTTATTTTTATCTCAACTGATGTTCATCCTCTTTGAAGAAAGAAGTCTCCGAAATGTTTTATTTCTCAGGCTTCTTAATCTGTAGATTCTTATTTTCTTGTTCAAATTATGCTGGAGAGGTAAAGTAGCTTGGAAAAGGCTTTATGTTGTGATTTCTATATCAATAAACCAGTCTGTTTCTCTTATCTGATATTATACTACATTCTCAAGTCTCAAACATCATTTCTCCTCTTTCTGCTCCTTCACCCACTTCAGTATAGTTGCTTTTCTCATTGTTAAATCTGATTCTGGTGGCATATTCTGGGACCAAAACTACTTAAAGCTGGCAATAAAATCTTCATTATGATGTTTGCCATCTGTTAAATTCTTTTAAACTCTCATCTACATTCTGTTACCTCAGTAAAGTAAGACATCCCTTATGTCTGAGTAGGATTTCAGGTTTTATTTACACACAAGGGTATTCTTCCTAATTCCTGAATGTTAATGTGAGGTGTTATTCAAGTGTCTTTGGAAGGGCTAGATGACTTCACTGTTCATATTTCACTCAGTTCAGAACATCTCAATTCTATTAGAAATGAATAAGAAAAATAAAAGTTCTTGCTGTGAATGCCACCCTTGGTCTAAATATTGCACTAACTTTTAACAGTAACATTCTCATAGGCTATTGCTAATTGGGAGGCTAAGAGAATCTCACCCTTGCTTTTCACATAAAGACTGTCATAATCTGAGCTCTTTTCTCTCTTTTCCTTGTCTTTTGTGGAGCTGAAAATCTTTTGAAGAGAAGGATTTATTGCAATTAGTACATTCCCGTGAAAAATTTGCATTTCCAGATTTAGCAGTTACTTTCAGCAAGAAGATACATATTGTCAACACATATGAAGTTCAAAGATTTTTCTGTGTGCATGATCAAGTGTTGGCACAAAAGTACGTAATGATATAAATTACTGAAGTATGAAGAAAGCCAAGGGATGAACAACTTCCAGTGATTTCCACCAAAAAAAAAAAAAAAAACCCCAAAAAAACANTCCAGTAATTCCCCCAAAAAAAAAAAAAAAAAATCCCAAAAAAACGTTTGGATTCCTAAGCACAGACCTTCCCCAGCCAATGAAGTTCGCACAGGTAAAGTTGCCAGATGTATAACGACATGCAGCAGTGTGGTGGGTCAACCCTGGCTAGATGCCAGCTGCCACCAAACTGCACAGCACTGTGGGGGCTGCTATGGGAAAATGAACTCCAGCTCAGCCAGAACCAATACAAGCAGTGAAAGAAAAAACAAAATAATTCCATTTAAAATGCCTTGTAAAAACTGAGAAAAGTTACAATACAACTTTCTTATGCAGTATTTTGCAGAAAGGTGTGACCTGCATAATCATATTATGCATTGGAAAAGAAATAAAAGATGATATTTCAATTTTTGGTTGTTTCCTCTTTAAAGAGTACTGTCTCTCTCTCTCTTAACACAATGTTTTCTCATGAGTCAACATTTGTACTTCTTGAGTGATGAATTTAACCTGAGTAATGGATTGAAACTGTACTGTCAGGTTGGATTTTTAATTAAAAAAAAAATAAGGGGAAGGGTTATGTAAAATTTGCTGAGGGAATTTACACAGAGACAGAAATAAAGTCAGATAATATAAAATTTCATATTTTGCAACAGTGTATTTTTTGCCTTGTATTAAAATGTTACATCCACATGAGGATTTTTGTGACAGCGGCTATCAAAACACAAACAAAGAAGCACAATTACTCTTCAAAGGTTTTAAGTTATCATATAGTATTTAATGAGCACACTCACTGGTCTAAAACAGCACATCAGAGCGGTGCAATTACTACAAATGACCTGCATTAATAACATGGGGTTATATTTAGCTGGAAATTACCTTATAATAATACCACTAATTCTGAAGTTACCAGAAATCTGGAGCCTTTTACTACATGTATTATTTCACTGAACAAATGTATAAATATTTGCACTCACGGTTACCAGTAAAGAAACAAACTTCTGGCAAAGTACTAACATTTATTGCTTTCTCATCCATTCTTTTATATTTCCGGAGGAAAATGAATAAGATAATAGGTGTCATAGCTATTTATCAGGATAAAGAATGTCCTAAATGCTTTTTTATCTGCACAGGAGTAGAATGAAAAGTAGCCAGTGCCACTCTTACAAATGTGCTAGAGTACTGCACCTGCCTGTTGACCAAATGCTGATTTATTACTTCCTAGTTTTTAAAAACTTCCAAAAACACTCTTCTGCCTACCACTTTATGCCTCCCAAACTTGAGCACAGAGGATATACTCAAGCATGTCCTTCTCTGCTGTGGATTCTCCTGTGCAGACTACAGCTCTTCAAGAACTCCTTTTTGGAATAATCAGAGCAATAAAGAATATGGTATTGTGTGGTCAAGGTATCATGCAGGTTGTGTATCATCTGAACTGATATGCTATACATCAGAATAAAGTCGGTATCTTGGTAGAGATAGACACTTTTTGTGGTAATGGATTAATAAAAGAGTAATTTTTCTGGAGAACATTAAGGCTCCAATTAACTTCTCTCCATGGATGTAGGCATTTCCTTCTAACTTTTCACCAGCACGGACATCCTTCAGGCTATTTCCTTGGACAGAGAAAGGGCAAAAAACCCCAAGTTATTGTGATTGGTCTTCCAGCTGTGTAAACACTTTTAAGCTGTTTCAATCAGCAAGTTACAGGCTGAATGAAGAACTAATACACCATTTCCTTATTTCACCTAATTTTATGCCAAAAAGCGCAGAAGCAATTACAGAGATACAGAGGTACAGAAAGCCAAGTACAAATATAGTCCTTGCTCAGATTGACCTGACAGTGAATAATATGTCAAGTTTCCTGCTGTGGACTCTAAGATTTAATTCTGAATGGTACTCTTAAGAAAGGTGGAGAGTAAAAACACCCTCTGTGTGAGAGTTTTTGCCCTGCATAAGGCAAGGCCGTATTCCCTCTTTTGAAATGGGGTGGATTGTTTTGTGAGTTCCCTCATTTCCCACTCCTCCTCTACAAGGATCTTTCAGACATGTCTCAAAGACAAACCACCAGCTATAAACAGAATTTTGAGATGGGGAATACAAATAGACGTTTTCTTGATAGATTTGTAAGGTTAAAAAAAGCCGGCATTCAATTCTATAAAATGCATCAAGCACCATCACTAAATGCCAGTTCTTCTAGCTAAGCAAGAAATGGTTACTCATATCCATTCCACAAACACAGTATAAAATTGTGAGTATAAATGCAAATGGTTTATATGGTGACACTGTAGAAGTTGTGTTATTTACTAATCCAATCCCCTCAAACGAGCCAGTGGAAAATCAGTTAAGGCTAATCCTTCAAAAGGCAGCATACTATCCCAAGTACATTGTTTCCTACCTTCACCTATTATAAGTCTGTCTCTCTCTGGTGCAAAGACTGTTTAGTTACTTGGATAGAGTAGGAAAAACTAGAAGAAGATAATTATCAGGCTAAGTCTCTACAGCCATGGTTAAAGCCATTCAGCTGGCATATAGACTAAAACCAGAATAACCACTTCAATAGTATCTGACCTGAATTTAGGTCTTTTTTTTCCCAAAAAGACTTTTAAGGGTTTATGATTCATCCCATTAACAGACAAGAACTTTGAAAATTTTGTCAAGGGAACAACTCTTATAAAAGATGACTGTACCTTCATGTATTTTTTTTTCATACAAGACATTAAAATTCCTTATCTATTCTATATTAGGTTATGGGCTATTTATTTTTGCATATGCATCTGATACATGCAAAATCGAGTCAAAATACACTGCTAGTTTATGCAAAGTATGGTTAATTGGAAAATAATAAGGCTAATATGTTAGGTTTGAAAGTAGTTCTGATTGACTTCCTTCTGAGTAAGCATCATTTCACTGACTTCATATGAGTTTGTGTTTTCCAGAGAGACCACATAATAAGTTTAGTTGGAGTTACAAAGTTCTAATTGTATTTTTAAAGGCATTACCTTATAATAATACCACTACTTCTGAAGTCACCTGAAATTTGGAGCCTTTTAATGCATGTATTATTTCATTGAACCAATGTCACTATTATATTTTTATAATTTCTGATTATTCATTGATTACAATTCAATAACTAAATAAATATTTGTTGTTCTTGAATGTGTTCTTTGAAATGTGTTTCATAATAATGTATTAAGGATATGAAGAGAAAATTTTTTTATAACTCTTGATCACTGAATTCAAACCACCTTTGCTGTCTTATCAAATACTTTCATGAATTCAGTGGATGAGAATTTATATTGTTTTCCTTTATACAAAACAAAAATGAGCAGGTGTTTTCCTGCAAAAATACGTTCCTTTCAAGTAATTGTGTTGTAAGTCAGTCCCTTTCTCTAAGTAGTAATGTCTAATCCTCAAATACCTGAGAGTTTTTGCTTCAGATAAGCCCTCAAAGGTCAACATATTTTTAAAAAACAGACCTTCTGAACAGTCACTTTCGTCTCCAGTTGCCCTTATGAGTGATTTTATTATGCCTAGAGATCTTTCTGTAAGAAATTCTTCATAATTTAGATGTTTTCTTTTTAAATCTGTCCATGTTTTCATTCTCTTGGTGAAGAGCAGCGTCTCACTGTTCATGTCCCATTTCCCATACTGTCGGTGATAGCTTTTATTATCCACTTTTGATGATTCTTTTACTCTTCCAGTTTACTCCTACTCTACTGACAAAAAGCCTCAAAATTGCTTGCTTTTTTTTTTTTTTGTAGAAATTAACTGGTTTCATTTGTTTGAGTGAGAGAAAATACAAAGCTAACCTGTATGTAGTTTGAAACTATTATCATGTTCTAGTAACAGTTCCTTAAAATGATCAGACTATCTACTTCAAGTTTACAGTAAAAACTCTACCTTTTACCATCCAAAATCTAAACATGAATATTGGAGCACAGCTATAGCCTACTGTGTATTTCTTTTTTTTCCTTAGAATGCAATCCTGCTTTAATAACGACAGACATACAGACAAGATTTTTCTTCATGAGTTAAAAAAAATTAGATTTCTTTTATAGTCACTTTAAAGAAAGAAACATGTATCACTGAAAATGAGTAAACATATGAGGGCATAGTTCAGTAGGCCTATATTAAGCATGTCTGTTAGGATGAGAAGAATTGTGCCCTACAACCCTTATTTCTCTCAACTGATTGTAAAAGGACAAGCTTCAGTAGCTCAAGTACAGATATCCAAAGTTAGTTAGAAAACTCGTTCCCTAAGTTAGGTTCTTTTGCATTCACTCTGGTTCTGACTTAATTTTTATTTTTATTTTTAGATAAGGGTTAAATATATTTCATTGTACTTCACAGTCTTATTGTCAGTATCACTAGTGACTTCTTACAATAAAAAATAGAGGGGGTACTTGCAAATACAGCTAATAAGATCTGTAAAATGGAATTCATGTTGTCTGAAAGGCGTAGTTTACTGGGAGGAGAAATCATTCCTATTTTCCGTCATCTATGATAGAGAAAATGGTTACTGGTGAAAAAACAATGGGGAAGGTCTGTGAATCCCGTGGTGTGTTTTGTTACCAAACTGTCCTGTTATCTTTTTGACCTGTTTCTCATTTTAGATTTTGAACACAAAAATAAATGTAAAACTACAACAAGCCAAGACTTTCATAGCCATTACATGAAAAAGGAATTATTTCACTGAATCAAAAAGGAACTGTAAAACACTTTTTAAGTCTACTTATGAAAGAATCTGTCCTTGTTCAAAGTTGTGAATCATATCAGACTGTTACCTTTCTATTTCTTAAACAGACAGTCACCATGATGAATGTCACACTTCGATTTACTCAAAGGTGATTTATAGTCAAAGGTAGCTCTTCAGCCTGTCATGCGTCTCCAGTCTTTATTATATTCTTTCAGAAAATCAAAGTGTCTGTGATCTCCTGAGAGCTCCCTTTGCAACCTGTGCAGAGACTTAAATTAGATTAGTTTCATATTTGCGTTTTCCACTATTAATGATTATAACTCCAATGTCTTGACTAATCTGCTTCTCGGTAATTCATGCTCAAACCATTTGCTAACTTTTAAATAAAAGAGAACCAATTAATTTCTGTTTGTTACAGAAACTTAGCACTATCTTTTCTTTTCCCGAGAAACAATACGTAAGGGAGATATAAGCCTAAGAAAGATCTAGTTCTTAAAATCTGCAAAATTTGTGTGAATATATATATATTCACTTATATAAATCATCAGAAGTTCCCTAAAAAAAGAGTGAAACTATTCTAAAATACTCAGTTATGACCTGTATTTTGTAAAATAATGTATCTGTAAGGAAGCAAGGGGACTTTCCTTTTTCTTTTGTTCTTTTAAAGGAAAGTGGTTAGGCACTGGTATAATTCCAGTCTGGTTTAGGATTGTGATGTCTCATTTCTGTAATTAGTCTGATAATAAGCACAAGTACTAACTTTAAGTTTCTGGAATGAAATGTGTGGAAAAGTTTTTTGCAAGGTTGTATGGAAAAGTTTTTTTTGCAAGGCAAAAACTAGAGCAGACACCTGATTGGAGGGGTAGGACTGTTGCTTAGACATGCTGTCATTTTAGCAGATCATTTCAGGAGTCTGTTTCTGGATGTGCTCACTGGTTTATTTTGACTATATGAACTCTGTTTCTAGTGACTATAGCAGAAGCTAGCTCAGATTTATTAAACTTTATACTCTAGATACCTCCATTTAGATAAATTAATCTGTACATAAATTCCAGTTGTTGGGTTTTCAAAGGCTGGCTAACTAGAACAATTTTGCCAGATATTGGCCAGTAGCAGTGAGGTTAGATATGCTTAACATGAGTTATTTCCCTCACTTAGAGCCCCATTAAGCAGACACTTCTCAAGGCCAGTAGATGTGCTTAAGGAAGGGAAAATCTGCTTCATTGTGATATACCCAGTTGCAGAAAGAAAGGGTTATGCCACAGCTCAGCAGACACAGACTTCATCAAAGCATCCTTTGTGGAAGCATGTAGTCACTAGCATTTTTTATGTCAAGTCCATTACGTCTCTGAAACATGGATCTTTTCGCCCATTTGGATTCCTTTCTCAAGTTCATGCTGCCTGCAGTCATCCCCAGGTAACTGCTTCTACAGCACAAGCTGAAGTTAAGGGCCTCTTGAATAGCTGCTACATTTCTCATACAGGCATCTGATATGGGCTTGTTATAAACATGGAGAGACCATATGGCAAGATAGGTCAGATTTCTAGAAAGGACAAGAAATCCTCATTTTTATTTTATTATCACTAATGCCCTAAGCGCTATGGGCATAAGTCAATCAATGTAATTTTAATTCAGGGCCAAAATGTCCCTGAGGCCTGGCCTGGAGACACAAAAATATAGCCTTGAGAACAGGGATAAGATGAAATAAAATGTCTAAGAATAAGAAACTAGCAAAGAGAGGATTTTTTGAGGAAAATGCTTGATCTACATGTCTGAATGAGAACAAGTCTGAATAGAGAAGGATGTAAGACAGAAATGCAGAAATGTGCTTGTACACTAGCTTTATCATGTCTGTTCCACCATTTTTCATTTTTTTCCCAGTGTTCATAGTCTTAAATAGAAATGCTCATGAATGTAAGTCTGCATCTCCGAGGCCAAAGAGTGGATCCCACGACCAGCTTTGGGATGTGAGAAACAGTTTGTGGCACTTGCACAGCTGATAGTGATGTAGAAAGTATAATACTCTTAAGAGGATCTTATGAATTGTAACAGTGACGTTTTGAAAATATATCAGTTGCTACAGTGGAGACAGCTAGCTGTTAAAAAAAACCTGTTTCTGAAATGCCAGGGAGCAAAACCAGAATATGGCACTTGTTCTAAGAGGAAGGAACTATGTATGAGCTAAATAGCTGCAAAATAATAATTTACTACGTATTGTGTTGTTGCCCTACATATAGAAATGCAGTCATTAGCAAAAAAAAAAAAAAAAAAAAGGAAGGCACTATTAGTTATTTCCTAATGGAATTGTTCAGCAAAAGCTAGTTATAGACAAAAATATTGATCATACATTGTGACTTGCAGAAGACCTTGAAATTTATTAAAACATTTATTGTTTGTTAAGGGTTTGCTAATTAAAAGTGCACATCAGGGATTTTGTATTCAATAACTGAAAATGCCTGCTGATATATTTAAATGAAGACAATAAGGAACTTGAATAGGTTTGTTTCCAGGTTACACTTTGCTTATCTCTGGTAGTTCCAAGACTTAGACACATAAGACACCTAGGCACTTCTCAAATATAGGCAAACTAAGAGTACTGACTACCATTTGCAATTTAATTTAGCTGGGTAGGTGGTTTCTGCTGCCTCTACCTTGCCCATCCTCTGGAACTATACCTCTTCTAGCCGCTATAGTTGAACCACAAATGAGGCTCTTTAATACAGACCAAAACTTCAAGCAAACTGAATGTGCTTCTGCTATATATTAATATAGATGTGCTGGGTTGATTTGGTTGGTTGCCAGATAGCCACTCAGCTGTTCTTCTATCTCCCTGTCCTCAACAAATAATTAAAAAAAAGTGTGATAAGACAAAAGCTTTCTTGTGTCAAGATAAAATCAGAAAGATCACTTACCAGTTAACATCACAAAAATGAAAAGACTCAACTTGAAGAAAGTTAATTTCTTGCCGGTTAAAATAGTCAGATGGTAAAAACCAAACAGCTTCGCTCCCATCACCCACTTCTTTTCAATCTACTTCACTGCTTCATTCGCAGCTCCTTTGCCTCCTTCTGACACCGAGTGGTGCAGGGGTGGCAAGGAGCAGGGATTGCAGCCAGTTCGTAACAGTTCCTTTCTGCTGCCTTTCCTCCTCACATTTTCTTCCCTGTGCCAGCATGGATCCTCTCCAAACGATGCAGCTTTCTTCAGGGCACGTCCACCTACTCCAATACGGAGTCGTCCTCAGGTTGCAGTGTGGTTATCAGCTATTTTCTAGGTGCTGCAGGGGAGTCTCTGTTGTGGTGCACCTCCTCCCCCTCCTTCTTCTCTCACCTTAGTGTTCACAAGGTTGTTTCTCTCAGTTTCTCTCACTTCCACCACCCTCACCTCCTCCTTCTCAGTGATAAGCAGAATTTTGCCCTCTCTTAAATACATTTTCCCTGAGGCACCACAATCCTGACTGGTGGAGCTAAGCCGTGCCTTGTGATGGATCTGCTGAATCCCTCTGAAAATGCCTGTGTCACACACGAGGCACCCCATCTCTCCTCACAGATGCCACCCCTACGGCCCCCACTGCCAGCGCTGGGGCACATAAACCCAGTGCAGTGGCACACTGGGCACTGGTGTGTCAGGTGCCACAGGGGAGTCCTGTCTTTATCAAGAGGGAATCACTTTTGGAAGTAGGGCCAAGGGGACAGGCTGAGCTTAATCAGTCGCTGTGGTCATGAGCCAGCTCTCTGGCCAGTCCTGTGGACTCAGCTGAGAGTCTACTGCTGCACACATACGCAGTGGTTTGGCCTGTCAGAGGGCAAAATCTGTTAGTTTTTCTACAGTTCTGTCTGCAGTAAGTTACCAAGTGTTTTCTTGTAGATCTGCTTATGTCAGGACTTCAGCTGCTCCCGTTCCTGTGCCAAGTATTTTGATAGATTCAGGATTAGGTCCTTTGAGGCAGTCACCAGCTACCGAAATCTCAGCAGCTTTACATTGTGAAAAATGGCCCCGTGATTGATACCGGTGTTAACAACTTCCACACAAAAGGGAAAAATTCAATAGATACTAGAAAATATGTAACCTCTCATGGCCTATGTTCAGAACCTGTGTGCCCTTTAAGGCTCTTACAAGCAGACTGAAGAAGTTGCTGTTTCTGCTTCTCAAGATTCACTTCTTATTTGAATGCACTGAGCAAGACATGTGATGCATAATGACAAAGAATGTATCATAGAAAAGGAAAATATTATATATAATTAAAGAGATTGTGATTAAAAACTGTGAGCTCAGTAAGATTTTTATGAAGTTATAAAGTAGTTTTCTAGTAAAATTTCAAACATAATGTTCCGTTCATTTACAATTCTCATCATCTCCAAATCCATAAACATTAATTTATTTTACTGTATAGCAATTTCTAAGAAATGTAAGTCATAAAATATAAAAGAAAGTGTTTAGATATGGATTCAAAAAGAGAACAATCAGATTTTATTTCTCTTCTAGTTAGTGCTATCTATTGCCTTTTTCTTCCTTTTTTATTGCTCCTTCCTTTTTCTAATTAACTACCATTTGTCATTTTATGTCAACTGACATAATTATAAGTCATTATGTAGGATACTAATAGCCTTAGAAGCAGTTGCCTCACACATAAACTCTTGTGTCCAAACGGCCACTTAGCAAAGAAGTGGATTTTAATTTCTCACCATTCATTACTGTTTCAATTGCTCTATACAGAATAATTGAAGAACAGCAGGTGCTTTTTATTTCAGTTCTTTAGTCTTGTTTCTTAACTTACCTTTTTAAACAGCAGTGTTCTTTCACAGCAAGAAGGCAATTAGTTCTTCTGTATGCCAGAAGATGCCACTGTAGCACTCGCTTACCAACAGCAAAGACTGATTACAGGGAGAAGGGCATGAATATTATCAAATACAGGATCTGATTGATTCCACCTGAGAAGGTATTACTGTGAGTATCCTGAAAGTACAGTATCTTAATCGGCTGAGAGAATGAGATTCTGCAACATTTATGTATTTTTTTAAAAAAATAAGTAAATATAACTACATATCGGACATTAAAGGAAACAGTTCTTTTATGGCATAATTTCATTAACTGCAATCCCAGCCCTGTATGTGCCACGTTGGATATTTATGTACTGCAGCAGTGTACCAAACACTAATATGAGTACATGTTCTTTCTCCAAAGGATTTTTCTAGAAAGGATTTTCCTGCTGTTTAATATACCATATAAATCACTTTGAAAAAATAGTGTTCTTAGATTGCTATTTCATTTTCTTCTATATCCAGTTAATTGCAGAGAGGTTTAAGATCATCTGTCTACTTCAGTGTCATGGTTCTTTTTTCTTCTTTTTTTCTTTTTTTTTTTTTTTTACTGTAAAAATTCTTGTAGTGAGCAGTCTATCACTAGCTTTAGAAACTAGGTTTTTCCCCAGGTGATAAAGAAACAGGGCAGCCAGAAAATATTTCCCCAAAAGGTCTATCTAAAAGGATGCTTTATTTTATTTTGATTTATTTTATTTTAGGAACAATTTGAACATTTTGCCTCTTGACAGTTGTGCTACTTGCTGGTGATAGGGGAGAAGAGGAAGGAAGGCTACTGTCCAACTGTATGACGGTCAAAATGGTTCAAATTGATAATCTATAAAGAATTACAATAGGAAGAAGTACTTTAAAAGCACTTCCTTTGAACAAGCTCACTATTAATTAATTGTTTGTCCTCAGGGTGCCTACGTAAGAAAGCAAGCAAAGGGTGTGTGCACTTAAGCTTTCCAATAGGACACTGCAGTCCACTGTCAATTGTAGTGTCATCAAATGGACAACCAGAATGCTGTGGTGGAATTTAAGTTGTGCAGGTTCTTCTGCTACGAAAGGTGGAAAAATTACTCACAAGCACTGCACAATGCAAATTCTATGCCATGTATTATCAGTATTTTCTTTTTTTTCAGTTACTATTTAAAGACCTCATGTCTTGAGGTCCAGCAGGTTTATCAGCTAGAATTTAGAGTATGCCACTTCTACTGACTGACCACCAGAGAGGTGTTACCTCATTTACTATAAGAATTTGAGCCTGACCCTTCAGCCAGCTGTTCACTCATCATGTCGTGTGCATCTCTTGCTGTGTGCTGGATGTTTTATTCACAAAAGCACTGTGAGAGATAGTATCAAAAGCTTTTCTAAAATCCAACACACCCATGTTTACTGCCTTCCCTTTGTCTCTGGTCAAAAGTGATTTGTTTCCACATCCAGCACATCTGTTCAGCCTGTTCAGTGTACTCAGTATCTCCTCTGTTAGTAATCATCTCTTTAGTGAAACAACAGAATTTGTCATCAGAATTCACAAGTTACCATAGGGAATAAAAGCCTGGTCTCTGTGCTGTAGCTTTGAAAGGCACATTGAGCTCCAGCAGGTGGTGGGGAAATTGGGGACATCTTTTACACTGAAATTTATGCCTTTTCACGTGTCTTCATGAAACACTAGCTGATCATTCTGTCCTTTCTTTCAAATGTCTCAAGTATGTAGGGAGGAACCAGAAAGGATATTTAGTCAAGTGACAGATTATTGAACATTTGATTGCTATGAGGCAAAACAGCAACTCACGTCTGCCTATTGTTATTTTTGATCAAACATCTTCTATCAAAACTTTTTGCTGAACCAATCAAATGACTTGAATACAACTATGAAATTGGTCTAATAATAGCAAATGGTCAGTCCTATGGACTGAACATTAGTTTTCTTACTGGACCCACCAATAAAATGTTATGTAGTAATTACACTTTGAAACTTTTTGTTTTGCTTGGTATCATTGTAAAACTTTCTTCATTACTTCTCCATAGCATCTCATTTCATCTTTTTGTTTTGTGAATACTAAACATAACCCTAAAGTTGAGCACTTATATTTTTAACTTATAATTGTATAATTAAAAGATGAAAGTGCATGTTAAATGCATCAGCAGAACGCATTTTTGGCAAAGAAGGTAAAGTATATAAATTGTGTATCCCATCTGTTACAAATGTAGGGTCTTTTCACCAGTAATTACAACAATTTTATCTGGAAAATAGGATTTATTCTACCCTAAATACAACTAAAAATAACAGGGAATAAAGGTATATTTGGAAATTAAATAGAACCAACATAAAACCTAATTTTGATATTAGCAAACGCTAACTCAATTTCTACCGTAGTCTCTGGGTTTTATGTTTACTGGTGTTCACATGCATCATTCGGAAGCACCGAATACTAGGTACCTATGAGAGAAAGCACAGTGTGGCTGAGGCATTTAATATGCAATAGAGAATTTTTGATGACTGATAGGTAGGGCCAGTGATACAGGCAGTGAATGTTAGGTCACTGTGCACATCAATGTTGCAACAATAAACTGCTTATTCCTGTCTTGCTGCATTGAATTCATCTTTTCTATAAAAAACTATGATGGATCCAAAATCATTTGTGATGAAGCGTTTAGACACAGCTGTGCCCACATTTCTTTTTGGAAAACATCACTGGTAAATGTTGTGATAAAATGTTGAAAGTAATTAAAATTAAAGACTTTGGTGGCCCACTCCTGAATGTTCCTTTTTATGAAATAATCTAAATTTCACTATGTGGTGATTTGACTGTGCCTGGATGCCATGTGTGCACCAAAGTCGCTCTATCATTCCTCTCCTCATCAGGACGGGAGAGAGAAAATACAAGGTAAGTCGTAGGTTGAGATAAGGACAGGGAGAGGTCACTCACTGATCACCATCACAGGCAAAATGGACTTGACTTGGGGATACTATCAAAATTTAATACCAGTGAAATCAGAATAGGGCAATAAGAAATGAACCCAACTCTTAAAACACTGTCTCCCCACTCCTCCCTTCTTCCCGGGCTCAACTTCATTCCTTATTTTTTCTACCTCTCCTTTCACCTGCGATGCAGGGGAACCAGGAATGGGAGTTGCAATCAATTCATCACAGGTCTCTGCCACTCCTTCCTCCTCAGAGGAAGGACTTCTCACAGACTTCTCCTGCTCCCTTCCATGCTTGGGACCATTCCATGGGGCGTATTCCTTCAGGAACAGAGTGCTCCAGCATGGATCCCCCATGGGATCCCGCGTCCTGCCAGTAAACCTTCTCCAACTGGAGCTTCTTTCTCCAGGGGTCCACAGGTCCTGCCAGGACCGTCACCTTCTTTAGGTATCCATTTGTTTCGGTGTGGGCCCTTCCACGTGCTGCCAGTAGATAATCTGCTGTTCCACCATGGACTTCCACAGGCTGCAGGGGCACAGCCTGGCTCACAGGGTCCGCACCAGGGGCTGCAGGGAAATCTCTGCTCTGGCACACAGAGCACCTCCTGCCCCTCCTTCTGCACTGACCTTGGTGTTTGTAGGGCTGTTCCTCTCAGATATTCTCCCTCTTCTCTCTGGCTGCCATTGCTGTGGGGTTTTTTCACCCTTCTTAAATAACATTATCCCAGAGGTGCTACCCCTGTCACTGATGGGCTCTGCCTTGGCTGCCTTGGAACCAGCTCACTTTGGCTCTCTCAGACAGTGGGGGAAGCTTCTGGCAGCTTCTTACAGATGAAGGCCCCCTGCTACCAAACCCTGGTGATGCAAACCCAATACATTCTAATATTTTATTAAAATAGAAATATAAAGCAGAAAGCAAGAGAATATGAATGTACTTTTAGTTAAAATTTGCAGTGTGATTGGGAGTGTTTCCTTTCACATACTCTGATTTTGATAATCAGCTAAACCAATAGTTTACATACTGGACTGAAGTATGGTCATATAGCATATTTTATTAAGGTTGTGGGAGGCAATATCTCATGGCATTATGTATGGAAGCATGCTGCTTTTTCAGACTGTAATCTTTCTCTTTTTTTTTTGGCTGTTTGTTTTAAAAGGTTCAATTTTCACCAAGAATGTGTTTTTCCTTTGAATTTTTCTTTGCGTTGAAAGATATCCTGTAAATGCATTCTTAGATTGTATACAGTTTTTTTAATCCAGTAATTAAGTCAGTATTTAAAACTGTAAATATCAATTATTTGATTAAATAGTATATTTGACATACTAGAAGATTTACCAATTAGTAGGTCATGTAATCCTCAATCTTGAGAATGTCCATTCTCATAGTAAAAGATTTTAAAAAATATTTTCTCTAATTATCTATTTTTGCATGCAATATGAATATTTTTTTTTCTTATCACAGAAAACTTGCAATCATTACTATGTTAATTTTCCTTGTATTATCTGTGATTCATTTCTACTGTGATCTAAGTATTTAATGAGTCTTTCTTCAGGTTTGTGTACACTTTCACAAGGATTATAAACTGACACTGAAATAATATTTTTCTTTTATTTAATGGAAGTACATTTCTCATTATTTTCCTGAGTAGAGTAAGAAGCAAATAGCAGATTTGTTTGTTTTGTCCATAAATCAGAACATCTGTCTTGAAAGTGCTCTTTCCCTTGGTTCTTTTTCCTGAAGTATATTAACAGTATTTTTGCTCACCATATCCTTTGCTTTCCTACTGTCTTCTCTGACTGTTCCTGGCACAGAAAATTTCAGTTTCACCCACCTATCTGAAGCCAACTACTATCTCTCCTTTGCTTTGGACATAATCTCAGTGCTGTCATGTTATGCACAAGGAATCCCTCATGCTGCTTTAACAAGGTTTCACTGAATATACATTGCAAAAATTAACAGCTCAAAAATTGGATTTTGAAGAGGTTCGAATCTTCTCCTGAGTATTTTAATGCATTTTGTTTCCTTTTATTCCACTTTCATTGTTATAATCATTTAAAATTTTCAAATTTTCTCCACAACAATAAGCAATGCTAAAAATATATTAAAGGCCATCTTCCTGTAACCCCATGACTCATGAAGATCTGCCTTTACAAGGGCAGCAAATATCCAGAAACTGATCATTTGAGACAGCTGACACAACTTTAGCTGCCTTAATCCTTTCAACAGACTTTGGGAGCAGAGAGAAACACAGTTCTGGTCGTAACCCTTACTTTATCTATTCCTGTTCTCAAGTTTACCTTTACAACCAGTAAGAGTAAGGACAAGAAAGGAGGAAGAGGATATTACATGCTGTGGTATTACTGTGCATTGGAATGTGGGCAACAAGCCCCATTCCTAAGCCAAAGACACTTTCTCCAGCTTCAGTAAATATTGGTCTAAAAAGTTGTTATATTGATCATATTGTTGAATTCAGTGAATATAGAACACAGATATCTGCTCTCTTCCTTCTCTTAACCTGTATAAATGAAAAAACAGTTTTCTTCGAAGAAGTTTAAGAAATGAACAAACAGCTAATGGATATCTGCTCCTTTTGTCATACTTTTCTGAAGCAATGAAGAATGAAAAAGTACTCAGAGGCTGGAGACTGGTTTTGTAAAAATGATCAGATCTTGTATTTTTCTTTTATGGGTAGAGTATTTAGCTTAGCCGTACAGTACATAGAGTGAACATTGTTGGCTTGTTTGGTCTGAGTACACTTTTCTTTACAAAAAAATCAATTTTTTTTTTTAGCACATTTAATATCAAATATTGATTCCGCCGCTAAATTAATTTCAACTACCAGGCTCTGATTCTTTAATTATGAGGCCCAGTAAAATGATAGATAAATAAACTACTAAAGATTTAATTGTATCAACTGTATTTATTGAAATTATTTTATTCTTTACCCTGAAATTAATGTCATATTTATAGTAGTGGTTTTGCAACATATATGCGATAGCGTACCTTAACTAACAACATACATACTTTTTGCTTTATATAGTTAAACACACAGAAGTACTTGGTATGATGCCTTATAATAAAAAAGTAAGATGATGCCTTTTTGACATGAACTAGATTCACACTGAACAGGAATGCATTTTTTAAGAGAAGGCAGTCAAAGACTGAAAACAAGAGTGACCTTTTCCGTACTGCAATATTATGTGAATCATCTAAGGCCATATGCTGTCTGATGAAACTATATAAGAGAAAAATGATGAAAAAAATAGATAAAAGACTATTCTGTTTTACTAGCTGATTACTGAAAGGAAAGCTTATGTTTTTAGCTTTTAAGGTTCCTGTATCATGGTTATCATGGCAGGGTCGATAATAACCTTAAGCAACATGACATAGTCTGTCACATCATGTTTGCTTTTCTCTTCTTTCCTTATGGGTGAACTATGTGTGTACACCGGAATTTTTAATTCTTTGCAAACCGAGGTCAAAGAATTGTGTCTCATACCTGAAGTGTGAGAAGCTGTGCTTCTGATGCCCTTTATGCAGCTTGGCTAAGGATGTCAGTAAGACTGATGCTACTGAGGGGCCAGACTAGAAATGCATATTTTCTTCTAACAGCTCTCCCCTGCACAGAATTAAACAAGTTATCTGTTGTGCTGTTTTGGGCTGGGATAGAACTGATTTGCTTCATAGCACTTTATAGGGTGCTGTGTTTTGGATTGGTGACCAAACCAATATTAATAACACAGCAATGTATTAGCTATCAAGCATCAAGGCCTTTCCTGCTTTTCACACTGTCCCATCACCCCGGGGGCTGAGGATGCGCAGGAAGTTGGGAGGAGCCACAGCTAGAACAGCTGACACCAAGTGACCAAAGAGATATCCCACACCATTGTGGTGCCCTGCTGAGCAATGAACTCTGTGGAAGGGGAAAGAAGGAGAAAATGGGGGGAACATTCAGAGTGATGGTGTTTGTCTTCCCACTGGTGCATGGAATCCTGCTCTCCCGGAGATGGCTGAACACCTGCCTTCCCATGGGAAGTGGTGAATGAGTTCCTTGTTTTGCTTTGCATGTGTGCAAAGCTTTTGCTCTTTCTATTAAACTGTCTTTATCTCAGTCCATGAGTTTTCTCACTTTTACCTTTCTGCTTCTCTCCATTGTCCCATGGGGGAGGAGTGAGCTAGCATCTGTGTGGGGCTGTGTCTGCTGGACAGGGTTAGACCACACATCTGTATGAAATTTTATCTATTTACTCCCTTAGTGAATATATTGATCTTTGCTTATTTTCCACAGNGGTTTGTAACTTTGCTCTGTGTTGACATTAAAGAACTTTTCAATGGAATTGTGCTTAGTGCAGTTTTCTCAGTTGAAAATAAAATTGTACTTTTCATCAGTGTATGTATGCAGGGCTTAAAATAAAAATGTTTGAGGTACCACTAAACCTGCTATCCATCACCTCTTCACAGGACTCTATAAAGCTCAATACACAGTTTAACATCCAAAGGGAAGATACCTATATGCTCTAAAACTCTCACATAGCAGAAAAGTGATTAGAGAAAAAATTACATTCAGATGAGATCATTAGAAATGAGAATGGGTAAAAAATGGATATGAGGAAGTACTATGGCCACATTAAGTTATTTCAGAGAAATGACTGTTCCTGTCAGTAAGTTTCCTATTCAGAACCAAACCCAACCAAATCCCTCAAATGTAGTGTGGTATGAAATTGTCTAACATACATAATTAAAGGAACACAGTCTTGAATAATATATTTTAGATTTATTTTTATTTTTTCTGATAAGATCTGTAGAGATTTTCCAGTCTTCCCTTCCAAAGTGTTAACATTCATTTCCTGCAAAATTAAGAGCTGATCTTTCCTTGGTGAATAATTGAAATAAAATGTCTACAAAGGAAAATGCAGAAACAGAAGATGTTAAATTAGTAAGTGGTGGGGTTTTTTTTAACCAAATCAGTGTACATCTTTTTGTATAGTGACATTTATATGCCATAATTGAATTTTAGGAACTTGACATATTATCACTTCACATCTGAGTCTTAGGAGGTACTTTTTAGAGTAGACTGTAAGCTCTTCGCAGGTACAAGACAGTGTAACTTGTTTTGAACTTAGACTAATTTCAGAAACATCCTTCCTCTGGCACATCATTTTTGTAAGTCAAGAAGAAATCTTCCAGGTGGATCTGCTACCAATAAGGAATGGTTCCAAAGAAGAGAAATTCTGGCTTTTTAGGAGGAATCTTTGCTTTTTTCTAGAGAATGCAATAACTTTTCATTATCTGGTCTCTAAGCCTTTCCTGTTTTATTTATTGTTTTATTTGTTTGAGCTTTTTCTGTCCATTTATGTAACACAGAATGTGCAACCATTCCCTCATGCAAGTGCTTCAATGTTGTGAAAAACATTCTAGTCAGAATACAGGCTTTTTCTGCTAGTAAATCACTTTATGGATCTCACCATCTCACTTGTAATTCCAGTATCGCTGTTGGTTCTTCAGAGACTATTGTGCATGCACGCATGAATACATCCAAACTGGAAATTAAATAAATATACTTCCTTCTCTCTTACCCTTTTTTTTTTATTTCAAGTACAGTAAAACAGTGCCAACCTTGTACTCCCATGGTATTAAAACATATTTCCTACTTTAAACTTCTGTAAATCACCTAATGCTTCAAAGTCTTGCATCACTTATCTCACTCTGCCTTATCCTTAACAAATAGCTGTCTGTTTTCCAGATTTTTACTCCTATGTCTTCCTTTTCTGTAACATGCTTTCCTATATTCCAGATCACTCTTAAAAAAATAGCCCTTATTCTTAAATGCACTTGAAAGACTTCTCCTGAGTCTGTTCCTGTTTGTTGTATCTTGGATTTGTGGTGATTGTTGTGCTTTTGGCATTCTGACATTTTTATTTTGCTAAAGCATGTTGATTTGGAGAATCATAGGAAGAAAGTAAGCCTCTACTAATTAATCAGAACTAACATCTAAAGGAATAGAACCACTGCTAAAAAACACCCTATCTTCAAATTTATGTGATTAGATAAATTAAATTTTATATGTTTTTATAATTCTTAGAGACACATATGGTGAACTTCAGTAACAAGATTTTACTTCTGTAATTTCTGAAAAGTGAAGAAAGTGCGTTGTTGTACCTGCCTATATGCTGCATAATTAAAATATAAGAAGACCCTCTACAAAATATATTTGGTAATAAATATTAAGTGAGTGTAAATAAGCCTTTTTCGCTATATCAGAATTTAGGATTAATACCTTGAATATTTAATAGTTGTCAGACTCAATATATATATTTATGATGGTAAAATCACCTTGTCCATCACCAAACCTAAAGAGTATTAGACAGATCAGTGTGAGGGCAAAATGTAAGTAACTGAGTTTATCTTATTTTTGTGTGTTCCAATATTTGTGGCCCTATCCTCAAAGAATTTTTTAAACCTATCCATATCCCAGAGAAAGGTCTTCAAACAAACGAAGTTATTGAAGTCCTGAATTAAATCTCAATGTACACAGTGCCACTAACATGTTTTTTTTCTAAAGTATCAAATTCCAGAGTGAAAAAACGCATATGCTAATAACCGTATCAAGTATCAAAACTTATTTTTAGAATGAAACAATTACGTAAGCATGGATAATCTGAAAGGAAATACAAAATTTAAACAGATATGAAATAACTCAGATTATTTGAGAAGAAACAGCCTTAATTTTCAAAACTGTAATCAAACTTAATAGTCCTATTATACATTATAACTTGAAGAGCATTATATATTCAATCTTTCTTTCCTTCTTTTTCTTTCCTTTTTTTTAATTCAACATAAGAACTGCATCAGAACAAAACTAAAAATCAAATAACCATTACATTATTTTGTTATAAAAGATATAAACAAGTGCATTAAAATCTAAAAATAAACATAAATTTAAATATTTTTTTATTTGTCTGTCAGAGACAAAAAACATAAACGGGGAAATTTTCATCTTTTCATTTGTAGGTTTTTTCTTGTGTTTTTAGGTGCTGGGGATTACATTACAGAAATTCAATGTGACAAGCAATACTCTTCTTTTTGTACAAGACTTTATAATTCAGTGATTTATTTTTAAATCTAATGACACAGACTAAGATAAAAATTTGGTAAGTTTTTATAAGAAATGGTAATTTTTTTTTAGTATTTGTTTGCATTTTGCCTTGAGTATAGCATAATGTCTATTAGCTACAGGTGCTAATCCAACAGGAAAGACTGTGTATTAGCGGACTCAGAAGTATATGTCAAACTGAAGTCAGTGAAAGAATTTTGTATTTTCAGTTGCAAAGTTTGCTATGGATAGATTTCTTGTCATTTGGATCCACGTTGATCTGTAGATTTAGGAGACTTGAGGACCTTGATATTACCTGCATTTTGCAAACATTAAAAAAACTAAATTAATTCTGACTTTTTCTAAGGTTGCTATGAACTCATATAATTTAAATATAAATGAGATGGAACATTTGCTGTAAAACATTTTGTAGGCTGAAAGGGAAGATCTTAATTTAATGTGCTACATTTAATATCTAAAAATTTTCAGCTTGTAAAATTCTTTTCTTTCTTTCTTTTGATCCTTTAAAAGGATAAATGAATGGGTTATTTAATCACTGGTGCTATAATTGTCTCAGATTCTATTACAGAGAATTTTCTATTTGCTGCTTAATCTCTGTCAGGATTCTTTTCTAAATCCTTGTCTTTGAACAAACTGGTTACATTTTTTATTATATTTACACAGGTCTTAAAGCACCGTTAACTTGCAAAGAAACCAAAGTCATGTAAATATATTTGAAAATCTACTTTTCATGTAAAAGAAATATTTCTGAATTAAATAAAAATAAATCCTTCCTAGAACAGTATTAGGATAGTTCAATAGTTCAGTATTTGTCACTGTATTATAATAGTCTCACTGATGTTTTTTCCAGTTTTTAGTTGCTGCCATTTCTGCTGATACCGAGTGGGTTGCCTGGAACTTGAAATAAGAAAAAGTCAGTTTACTGGCTAGATACTCATGTGGACTTGTACAGACGTGTTTAAAGAAACCAGTTTTATATATTGTCATTGCCTTGAACCCTGAGCTGTCTTGCCTTCCTTCTTTTTCCCCTCTGTCCTGTGGGGGAGCGAGTGAGAGGCTTGGACGGGGTTTGGCTGTTGCTGAGGTCAACCCACCACATGTACCTTGTCAGATGATAGTACCTATACACACCAGTGACAAACGCTACAGAATATCTAAAACCCACTCCAATGACATTTCTGTTAATTTTTGTAATCTTCTATGTAGCTTGTTGTACATTTGTCACACAAGAAAAATTCTGACATGTTTTGCATGAGCACGACACATTCTTATCGCATGATTTTTTTTGGTTTTAAAAGTTATTGAAGAATGACTTAAGATCCTACGTAGTGCTACTCTGTGTCTTTGCCTACAGGGAAAAGATCATTTTCTTGTAGCTTTTATTTGTTTTACTAAATAAATAAGGCCATGTGTTATATCACTCTAGAATTTAACTCTGTGTAGCCACTGTAAGTTGCTATGCCCTCATGAATGCGCACAATATAGAGAAAGATCTTTTCCCTGTGTTGTAAAAATAATGTCCAAAGATGCAATGCATCATACTATAAATGATCCTAAGTTTTTATGCTGAGAGAAAACTGGTTTTTTTCCCATTCGTCAGCATTTTCATTAATCCTTTTCTCAAATATATAACTGAAATACAGGGTCCAAAGTTTATTGTTAGCCAGCTTATAGATAATTAACCTTCAGTTCAAGTACAAAAGAAAATATGAAAGAAATACAGATTTTTAAAAACTTTTCTTCTTCAAACAATGAATATAAATGGTATAAAGTGGTATTTGTCTCAATGTAAAGGTTAGTTCCTAAATCTAGAGTACTCTAGCTTCACTTTGTATTCTATCAAGAAAATTGGATAACTCCAAATAAAGTTTTCTTGATCAAAAACTATGGAATTAATAAAACCTGGATTAATTTTTTCTCATATATAGCTATTTTTCTATGATGACAAGAGAAAGACTCTAGATTACTCAGAAAACTGAAGGATATCTAAATATATTCCCCTTAAAATCCGGCTTCATGCATAAACCTGATTTTCAAAAAATACTTTAGGCATTTTAGACAAACTTGTCTTGATTTCTAAATGCCCAAGTTTTTGGTTTTCTTCATGTAAACTAGGATTCCTATAGACTACATCCTCAGACATAATTATGTGCCTACATATGATTCACTTTTCAAGAAAGAAATCAAATTTCTTTCTGAAAACTTTTATGTGAGTTAACAAGTACTGTATATTGTAATATTAGAAATCACTGGAAATAATATATTTTAATTTCTGATAAACCAAAGGCATTAAGAAAACTTTAACCTGCAAAAGGGCTGAGTTCAACTGATAAACAGATTATAGATATCTAACATAGAAATGCATTTTTAGAAAAGAATTGGAAGATTTGAACTTCCAAACATGTGATGAGGCTAGCAATACATAGCAATACACTTTTTGCTTATTGTTTTTGGTTGGTTTGGGATATTTTTTTTGTCAAAAAAGTTGATGTTGGTGAAAACTACCTGCTTGTAAAGCACTGTCTACTGGTTCGTTAAAGAAGTGGTTCATTATTTTAATATAATAAACCTATGCTTTTCCACCAAAGGAAATTCTCATTTTTTAAAAATAGTGACTAATAACTTGCATGCAGTGCATTACATAGCTATGCACATAAGATTTCAGTCTTCCTTTTTAAAAAAATAACTATGTTTGTATTTACTTTACCAAACTCTGATAGTGGGGATGCTGGCCAAGTTTTCATTACTAACATTTTAGAAGTCCTTTGAGAACTCAGTGTTTATGTAAATTTTCTTAGCAACACTGGAGAGCTAAATCTCAAGTACATTCATGAGGAAAATTCTAAGAACATAAGTAAACAGATGGAAAATTATTAATATCTCAAGACTGTTTAATGTAGTATAATAATGGCTGCATGTCATTTTCTTTATACTTTTGGTATAATTTTTCATTTCTAGTCTCACAAACATGCATGTTTTCTGTCTGTTCCAGTAAGAACAATTATTACAAGAACCTAATAAATCTAATCCAGTCTGTTGCATTTTCTGTCGTGGACAATGCCAGTCCCTGCTCAGAACTCAAAGTACTCACATAATTGATTGTAAAAGAGATTTCTAACTTAAGCAGGAAACAGTCTTTGCTTTTTTGCAAGGATAAACTAGGCATTAATATTACAAATGTAGAAGAATGTTTTACAATCTCTGAGGGACTCCTACGGATTTGACCAGTCAATTATCTGCAGACTTTTAACTGTCTAAAACAGTTCCTCAAAGAAAACAGCTGTCTCATCTTGAGTCAGGATGCCCAGCAGAGGCTGTGGAAAGAAACATGCCTTCTATGAATAATATGAATTAATTGAACTATGAAAGAAATAAACTCAAAAAATGTGTTTATTTTCCCACGGTATTTAATTTACTGTCATGTATTTTTTAACTAAGGTTTTGCTGAATGCAAACCTTAGCCTCTGGTGAAATTGCTTCTCTACTTATATAGATGTGATGAACTTACAGTGTTTCAAAAATGTTTGCATTAAGTTTTGCAAAGCAGCAATATGTATTTTTTTCATTTTTGAAATCTCTTTCCTATTAAAATATCTATTTAAAAGCAAAATATCAGACAATGTTATGAGATTTGGAGACTAAGAACATTCCTAGGTATCAATTAAATTGTAGTACGGTTTCTTTAGCTTTTGCTCTGTAACCAGCAATTGGACTCCGTTTAGAGTAAGAATGGGTCTTTTGGACAGAAGCTTTATTTTTATTGTGTTTGCAAAGGTTTGCTACATTGTCTCTCTCTGGATGGGTGCAACTCACTCTTTCATAAACCGAGTATTTTTCTGAGTCTAAGTCTTGGCACTTTGCTCAAATATTCTGTTTTAAAGTGGGGTACTGACGTAGGCACTGGTGTCTTCTCTTTGGTGGCCAGTGACAGAACCCAAGAACCCTGAAGTTGTGTCAGAGGAGGTTTAGGTTGGATATCAGGAAAAGGTTCTTCACCCAGAGTGTGGTTGGGTACTGGAACAGGCTCCCCAGGGAAGTGGTCACAGCACCAGCCTGACAGAGTTCCAGGAGCGTTTGGACAATGCTCTCAGGCACATGGTGTGATTCTTGGGGCTGTTCTGTGCTGGGCCAGGAGTTGGACTTCAATGACCCTTTTGGGTCCCTTCCAACTCAGCTTATTCTGTGATTCCAATATAAGTGTCTGTTCAAGTGGATTGAAATGCCCATGATTTCCAGTAGCAGCCTATAGTAGATATAATTATTACTAGAAGCACTAGTGCTCTGTAGAAAAGTGAAGAAGCAATATGGAGCACGAGACTTTTAGCTTGTTGTCCCTTTAGTGCAGTGCATTAACTTCTGTATTCGTCTTTTAGGATTAGTTCTATTCTGGTGCTTCTCGTTCTGTCTTGATCCAGCTATGCTTTGCAACAATATTGTGAACCACTTTAATGTGCTTGTGCCTTGCTTGTGTACTCTTGCTGCACTCCAGCAGCACTGGTCTCTTTATGTTCATTCTTTCCATTTTGTAGCCAAGTGCACCTGCTGCCAAGAGCTCTCACAACTGCCTTGTTGTTCTGTCATCTTTCTTCCTACTTGTATTGTCTGCTGTAACTCTTCAGTAGAGAAGGGAATATTTCATGTTAGAGTACCCTGACACTTCTGAACAATGATCTGAGGCTCAATACAGATCAGAGGGTTGCTATAATAGATTTTGGTTGCTATTTTCAGGGTTACTGTTTAAGCACTGAACAACAAAGTGAACTATTTTCTTTGCATTTAGTTACTACCATCTACATACTATAATACTAATAATGATAAGTAGTCACACAGCAATAAGATTTCTTTCAGCCCCAAATGCATTTGTTGTAATCAGAGAAGATAATTTAGGGTGAAGTAGTGATCGTTAATCCAGGATTTCTAAACTGTCTGAAGACCTCCAGCTGCTGTGAGAAAATGGAAGAGTTCTTTTGCTGGAGTAGTTCTTTTACTGCAGAAACTCTGCTGAGATGAAAAATTTGGCAATTTCCCTTCTTTGGTTAGTAGTAAACACATAGCCCTGCTGGTTCCTTGTGGAGATGTGCCCCATACTCAGTATGGTTGCTTTGTATCACTCCAAGGCTCAATACTTTACAAAGCTGCATCTCTCCTATCCCTTATAAATTGTGTCATTAGATTATTTTTTGATGCTATTTTTCTTTTTCTGGAATTGTTTGTGAATTGATTTACATACTATCAGATGCAGGTAGATACTGTGCTGTGAAGAGACTGACCTTTGGCAGTATACAACACAAATGGTGAAAATTAAATTACCTTTTCCTTTCTCAGTCTTATAAATCTAATGTTATTAGTATCTAAGAAAATGACATTCACTTAAAAAAAATTACTTTCATCCTGCCAGTGTCCTTTTAACTTTGTATTTTGCAACTTTTTTTTTTTGTCTGTATTCATAGCAGAAAGTAAGTCTTGTGACCTTTCTTTTGGGTGATTTTTTTTACAGTGAGTTTAATGCAGTAATTCAAATGCAAACCTATAAAATAGCCCGAAAATAAGAATTACTCTAAGCAATGCCTCCTCTTCAATATTTGTGAGGTGCTTGCAACATTCTTTGCTCTTATACAAAGAATAAATAAACTGAAAGGAACCAGTTTATAATTGTGAAGCAGTATATTTCTATGGCAACAGTGCAATGTAAATCTCGTTGAGGATGCAATGACTGTTGTGATATGACGTCCCAACAGAAATCAGTGTCCTCCATACAGAGGGGACTTATAACTGTGGGAAAAAGACCTTGGAATTGGTAGGAAACCCTGCTGCAAGCACAGGTCTGTGGTAGCATGTGTTTAAATAAAAGCCACAGACTCACTGAACTTTCATATTAGCAGGAGGACAGAGGTGTATCACTCTGAAAGAAACTCCCTGGTGCAAGTGTTCACAACAGAGAAGTGCATTTTGCTTTGGCAAGTTGTGTTCTTTGCAACAGAAGAGATCTCTTAATAGAGACTTTAGGAGAGTCCAAAATAGGACCAGGTCCTTTATCTTCCCTCCTGCCCAATGGAAGCCTTCTAGTGAACTCAAAGGATCCACTCCTTGGACTCACTGAGTGTTTAAGGCTATATTTAGTTCCTTTTAAGGTAATTATCCACTTTATTTATGTTGAGTTCTCATCTATGTTATGGAATAGGGTATAGTTATTCTGCCATATAGGACAAAGCTTTAGCAGCTCTGTGAGGATCAATATGGCAAAACAATAGTATTAATTCTGAAAAAAAATATTCCTTCTGTAAAGCATTACATCTTCATCTCTACCTTTGCTTAGTGGTATTATTCCCCTTTTTTTGATGGTTAATTGAACAAAAGATAGGATAGGGACTTAAAGCTCTTATAGTCAATCTTGACAAAATACCCTTTGCACACATGGACATTTTTTTAAAGGCTAAATGTCACTGCAAATTATTTGCTGACACAAAGTTGTAGACATGTTTAGAGGGCTATGGATAATTTAAAATACTTCTGAAATTTTTGAAATCATGTCAGTCTGTCATGATGAACCTATTTTCATTCAAAACCAGGACAACTGTAAAAGGGCACACTAAATCTTAACGTATTTATTAGTTTCCAAAGCTTAAAATAATTTTTAGACTATTGTACTTATCTGAATTCCTTTTCTTTCAAAATCTGAAACTGAATGAACACGTTTTTCTTGACAGTTGAATTACTGGTTTTATGATTTCTCTTTTCTATGATGAGCTTCAGACTGAAGAACATGTTTACCATAGAGTTATGAACCTGTGAAACCAAGGGCTACAGTAAAACTGCTGATGCAGTATTAACTACAGCAGGATGAACAATTTAATAGTTATTTTATTCACGATGAAAATACTTTAAGGGACTTCCCAAGACATTTGTAAAAGTAGCAGACAGAGGACTGTGGGACAAGATTATAAACTTAATGCTCTTGTAAACTGCAGCAATATCTTTGTTTAAACTATAATCTTCCTTCTATTTTTTCCTGATGATTATTTCTCCTAATTGTTAGCCTTGAATGTTTTGATCGTAAGTAAATTGTTATCCTATACAATGAGAATTCTTTGAATTCTTAACATCTGCTTGCTTGGTAAGAATACCAGAACATGTATGTCTGTGGTTCTTGCCTTTATGGGACATCAGAAAAAAACTTACAGATGGTAACTTGAATAACTTAAGGCACATTATTATGTTAATTGATTTGTACTGATCCAAAATAGATATTCTAAAGGCAAATTAAACTAAAATTAGAGAGAGAAGAAAAATGAGAACAGTGTCAGAACAGCTCTGGAGGGAACTGTGTGGTCAGTAAGGTGTTTGAGTTGGGGAAGGAAAGGAAAATGAAGGGAAATGAACCATGGTTGGTGGGAGATTTTGGATACCCTATTAACCAGTCTTGGAAGTAAAAGCAGAACTGATGTCCTTTATTTTTTTCCATGTCTTTATTCCTGAAACCATTGGGTCTGGGAAACATCTTTGCTGGCAGATGATTTGAGCTTTTTTTGATACATATGATCAATCACAGGACTGATACAAAAAAATACTTCCCTACTGTTTCTCTCTATGTATTTCAATGTACAGTCCCAGGGACAATGATTCTCAAAGTAACACAAAGACATGGGTATGTAGAAAAATGTACACATAAAACATAATCAATTCAAATCTGCTTAGTCGCTCTGCTCAAAAGTTTTAAAACTGATGTTTCTCCACAATTTCTGCCTAAATTTCTCCAAAGATATCTTTTGTCTTTACTCATCCTTCCCCTTGCTGGGATTTCAATTTTATTACTAAAATATTAGTATGTTAAAGTACAATTTAGGCCACTTTGCTCTGCTTTGTAGTTCATTAACCTATGCAAAACTATTTTAGGTATCATTAGCTTTACTTAATTTCGAAAGAAAAAGCATAGTAAAAGATTTCAGAAAGACTGACAGCTTTTTTCTGAGTAAATACATTAATGTCAGTGGCATAACTATCAGCTCTTCTTCTCTGTATTGTCACTTCAGAAATAGATTAACTAACCTTAAAAACACTCACTTCTTTAACTGGTGTGGCAAACTTCTACTGATGCAATCAGGGACACCATATGTATAGGCATAATGTGAATAATTTTGTAGGGGCAAGATGGATTTAGATTAAAGTAGCAATAATCCTGTGCCTATTTTGATGGCTTTATCCAAAAGAAGGAGAGCTAAGTGTTTCTGGTCCAAAAAGTCATACACTTTCTGCATAAACAGCTAAACACATGGGAGGATTGGTGAATGGTTGATGCTACTATGATCACAGATTCTCAGCCTTGTATGGCTTTCATAAATTTTTCCACCAGATTTTTGATACAGCCAGTTTTTCCATCTCATTTGCTTGAGTAGAACATCTTGAACCAAGACGTTGCCTCTGTGTCCGCCCCATTTGAACACCTCAGTACTGGGAAACAGAACTGAAAAATGTCACTACCATCTATTTGGCAGACTTGGGAGAAGAAAAGTAGGCTTTTGTGATGAAGATGAGAGAATTGCATGGCCTGGGGAAAGAACTCCCACAGCCTGGGGCCTGGCTAATACCTCTGAAACCTCTCATAGCCACATGACATCTCACTTGCCTTGAGCGATGCTTAACCTAAAATAGGAAGCACAATCAGCAGAAGCTACATGGGATGGCAGAGCTCTCAGAAAGGAGATGCAAAAATAAACAAGCGAGAGAAACAACCAGAGAAAAATGAAAACCAGAGACAGAGGCCTAGAGAAAGAACATAAATGATGAGCACTGAGAATAAAACTAATAAGTGCAAAGGCTATAAAAATAAAGGAATAGGTCTCTAAAGAAGGTCAGAGATCCAAGCAGGTGTGAAAATCCAATTTGCATTTTGAAAAAAAAAAAGCTTTGTCTCTTTGAAACCCTAGTTTCTACATGCTGATGAGGAAATTGCGAACTCAAGATTGTGTTTTTACGATAATGACTGATTTGCATGCAGTAACAGTGGTCCTGAACACATACCAGGTGGCATACACTTGTGATTATAAGCAATATTTTACCTATATTACAGCTGGATGATGCACTAACTCTTGGGCTTTTCTGAACCCTTTCTTCTTGCGCAAGCAGAAATTACTTCATACTTTGTGTTCTATATTTCTGTTATACAAACCTCCTTCAATTAGATGTAAATATTGTGGTTTTGTTTTTTTAAAAAAAAAATCTCAAGCTGGTCCAAGGTGAATTAAGGAAATTGAAGTAAAACTAAAAGTGATTCGATGTTAACTTTTCCTACTTAGGCAACTTCATGCTTCTTCACTGTCATTGTATTTATTGAAGAAACACCTGCCCTTAAGCATGACAGTCTCCTTGCTCCTCACAGGTACAGGTTCCACTTCTCCAGTCACACCAGAGGACCAAGTGATACAGTGGTTCCAGAAATGCTGCCATTCAACACCATCTCACATTTAAATGTGAACTAGTATGTTCTTATGGATTATGTGTTACGTGTTACTGTAGATGAAGCCTGTAGGAGTCTCAAACACTAATAGGCTAATTTGAACAGCAACAACAAAAACCCCAAAACAAAACAAAAGCAGTAACATAAATGAAAAGTAAGTAAGAGAAGACAAGAATAAGGGAACTTTAGGTCACCTGGATTCATAGATTCTTCCCACTGGCAGATATCTCGGGTTGCAAGGTATACCTTTTTGTCTTTGAATTATATGAATGAACTCAGGATGACAGACAATTTAGTAGAGTATTTATAGTTTCTAAGATCTCCTGAGTGCTTTTGATGTACTCTTACTATGCTTTATTTGTTCTCCTAAAAAAATCTTGCAGAAAGAATTTTGAATAGTTTTTGAATACTGCAACATTTTGGTAAGAAAATGTACAGCAGAAGCAGATAAGATAAAAGGATAATATTTGCAGTGAATGGAGTATCAAGTATTGTATCTGGTATTTCTCAATTGATGCGTTGTATTAAGCAAATTCACTTTGCTCAGTGTCTCAAATGTCTCATTTTCAGTGTACAATGAGGAATTATACTTTCTTTTAATAAAATAAATCACAGTATAATTTCTCAGTTTCTACTTTTTCCCGTCCTATGGGCCATAGTTTTGTATTTTCCTGTCTCTCCCTCCATCCCAACAACAAAAAGAACAAAAAACCCCAAATGAAAACAAGCAATGACAAACCCCAATCCTTCTGTAAATAGGTTTATTTTACGAGCTGATAATTTTAATATATTCAAGTAATAGAAATAATTATACTTTCTCAGATTTAAAAATAAAATTAAACAGCAATACCGTTGTCAAAGACCAAGTTGAAAGTGTTGAATTAGACACAAGTAAAATATGTAGTTCCATGTCATCTTGTCTGTCATCATGTTAATGTAGAAATGTTTCTCAAAAGGTATATTAAATGATAAATCCCATTTGGCTTTAATAATTTTAGTAGTGTAATTCCTACTCCTTCTCTTCAGGGATCACAGCATAGCACAGGAAATCCCCTAGGACCTAATTCTGCCAGTCTTACCCTGAACAGTCATTTAATCCACCATAATCCCATGGAAATAATTTCAAGGATTTGTAGAGGAAGGTGCTAGTCAAAATGAAAGATCTGTCCTATATAAACAAGTTATGATTGCTGTTTTTAACTTTCTAAAATAATTTTACTTCTACTATGTATTCTTAATTCAGAAGGTGTTGTGGGAAGAGGAGCAAGACAATTTATTAACCTCAATTCTTTACAAATCTCCATAGTTTTCACTTTTGCGGATCATATGTAATCAAGGTGATGTAGTAATTTCTATTACAAATCACTGCTGTTCCCTGCATATTGATTGGCCAAACATTTTACTTCTCTGATTAAGGTTTATTTTACTGTGTGTAGAAATTTGAAGGGCAAAGAATTATCTCGGTCATTTCCAAAACAGAGAAAAAACAAGAGCATTTTTTTCCGCTTCCATAAAAACGTCTGTGAAGAATTGCCACAATTTGAAGCAGTTCGTGTGTTGATTATCAGCAGATTCTGAGTATGTCAACCCATCCAGATCTGACCTGTTTGAAACACTAAACCCTTAAAACCTATTGAGTCCCGAAGTGGTAAATTTCAACAAAGTAGCACGAGTTTCCTGGTGGTGTACTGTTCATATGTATGTAAGTGCAAAGATAATTCTCCACACAGAGCATGGTGCAACTTCAGTAGAAATACTTACAGGTTTTTTCTTCTAGGGGAAAACTTGTTGGGTTTGAAGCAGGAAAGCAGAACAGGAGACAAGATAAGATAATTATTCTTGTGTTTCTTGCTTTTACTACTCATTAAATGCTCGTCTTATTTCATTTGACAAGGTAGGCGAAATGCAGTCTCCCATTTTATAAATATTGCAGAGGCATTTCTTGTTTTTTACCCACACTACTTCTGAAATGAAGATACTCATTCAGAATATTTTAGAGGATCCGTTGATTATATTGCTTTTCAAAGCCGAATAAACCTCATTGACAAAATTCTTCTTTCTAGCGAAGTTTCTAGTTTTGGAACATCAGTAAATTTATATATAATGTACAGAGAAGAAGATATCCTCAAGTCATGACCCTATTTCACCGGTGGGCTTTCTGGAGGAAACAAATGTGTTAAATGCTCATTTAATTCTGCTGACATTTTGGTTCCAAAACCCAGACAATCTACTTTCTTCTTTCAGGCTTGAGTCCTTGCTCCTAGTTTTCTTCAGTACAGTGTGTAATTACTTTTAAATTATGACAGTGATTTCCTTCAAGAACACCTAGTGGACCATATTTCATATTTATCTGTCCCTGTAGAAACATGGGCAGAGTTACGCTTTACCTCTGTATGCATTCCTGTTCTGCGTTACTCCAGTATGAGATATTTTCCCAGATGCCCGCCTAGAACTTAATATCTCTGTCCATTTTAAACACAGAACAGAGATTTCAAGTTTTCTTAAATGGAAGCTTGTTTGGGAACAATAGGTATTTGCATTTTCAATAGCTATTTCATTTTCATTTTACTTGAATTTCCAGTCCATTATGACGTAATCTTTCATTTCAGAGGCTTTCTTGTCAAAGCCTTAATAGCCATGAATCAAATACTACATTATTTCCTCACACAAATAACAACTGAAGTCATCAATGGAACAGAAAGCAGCAGAATGAAAAAAAAATTGGAAGGACAGCAAGATAGAAGGTTAAAAATAACCATGAAAAACAGCATAGCTGCCTGTGACGAATTACTAGAATGGAGATCGGAATCTGGCCTTCTCATTCTGCAAAATTAGGAGAGCTTGGCAAGAAGTTTTTGCTGCAAAACTGAAAAAAAGTAAATTTAAGGTGGTCCTGTGCTTTTATTTCCAAAGAGTGCTAAAGCACAGCAATGCTGGCTTTACCTTTCTTTTTCCTTGCTATAAACTAACTGTATTTTTCCATTTCATCATTTTTCAGCCACATGGCCTTCAAAATAGCTTTTCATTAAATTAAATCAATTTAAATTAAATAGTGTGTGTTCTTTTGAGGAAATTTAATTAATTATACGTGGTTTTTAAATATAAATTACTTGTAGCCTGAATTTTAAAGGAATAACTGGCATTGACCATAGATTGATTATTGCATATTCCTACTTTCTCTCCCAGGAAATCCAGAATTCAGGTGGATCCTGCAGCCTTCTCCCAAACACAGGGAGACATAGAATTAACCCACTTGTTTGTTGATCAAACTGGTTTAAATAAAAAGAAAAAAAAAGTGTTTCTGACCTACTTGTCTTCGGTCCAGAAAATAACCTGCTTGACTGCTGTCATCCAGACTTCGTTCAATCAAAACTTACCTCTGGAGTGTAGTTTTGTTCCAAGCAATAATGAATGATCTAAGGGTGTAAAAAAGACAGATTTGTAGGTAGATACAAAGTCTTTAATTGGATCTATTTTGTAAATTATCAATTATTTTACATGCGGCTGACATAAAACCTACTGACTTCTGACCTATTGTGTTTCCAGCATAGCAGTTTCAGATTTGTGGAAGCTAATATGTAGCCAGACATTGGTACTATCTTGCTTGGTGAGGACAGAAAGTTTCCTTCTTCAAATATCCATGGTAAAATGTGGTCCATCTCAATAGTAGCTGTGGGAATTGTTTTCTCTGGAGTGTGAGCACCTGTCTTGTACTCACATAACTGAGGGAGCAAACTGAGGCCAACCTGCTGAACGTGTGAGTCCAGTGAAGACTTTATTTCACTTAATGGTTCACTTGTGCTCGATTAGCATCTGTCCAGAAGTCATGTGAATATTACAATTCATGTCCAAGAACTAGGCCAGTCACTGCTATTGTTTATTCTATTTCATATCTCACACAGCCTGGGAATTTTCTTAGTCTCCCTCTGCTGAGGATACTTCAGAAAATCATGTTTCGTTTGAAGCAAAGGGGAGATGAATAAAGCTTCTAACTGTTATTGGGAGGAGCTAAATCAAATAAATACTAATTATTTGCGTTTTAGAAATAGAAGATAAGTAAAAAAAAATAATGCTTGCATGATTACTTAGTCAATTACATGTTCATTAATAGTGGAATTCATTCAGTAATAGGGTGAGCTGTCCCTGATGCTGTAATGAAAAGAAAATTAAATTAAACTATTTCCACTTTTACATGCAAAGAGTGCCCAGAAGCAAACAAGTTCCAATGTAGTTATTAGCTCGTTCCTGATCCGGTTACTTCCTTTACACTGTATTGTATATAGAAACAAATTAAAATAATTTAATTGAGATTTTCAAATTCAAGCACCTGGAAGTTAGGGAATAATAGAGGTGAACCTTAATTTTTGTTCTATGTGCTTGAATGAGCTTGAATGTGCTAGGATCCTGTGGAAATGCTCATAAGGTAGAAACTTACTACCCTGTGCCGGAAGCTTTTATAATGTAGAATTTCAGGGCAATTTCTTAACACTTATTCCTTCAGGAAAATAGTAAACATTTGCTATGTGTAATTTAAGAGTCCCCTTGCCCTACACACCGCATTGCTTTCACATATGTAACAGCAATATTACATCTGCCATTTGAGTATCTGAACAAAAGGACTATCCTAGAAACCAAAGAAAAACGGTCAGAAGAAAGTGTCAGACTGTCCTAAGTTTCTTTTTCTCTGACCTGAGATTTAAACGAGCTCCAGCTTCCTAAAATCTGGATACAAGCTGGCTGTGACCTATGGCATTTGGAAAGAGCACATTGTTCCTTTTATGCCCTGCTACTCTCCCTTTGAGTTTCTAGTTTATTAGGCATACTTACTATTGTTTTATTGGAAATACAAATTGAATCCCTAAATGATGTATTTGGTGTTGCTTGGTACAGGTACCTTTTCCTATGAGTACAGGGGCTAGGAAAAGAAGATGGCAATTTCACTGTTTGCATCTTAGGAGAAGCTCAAAACATCATGAAGAAAATGGCATCTGTGTAACAGAGAATCTCCATGCAAAACATGGAAGACTTTCATAGGAGAACTACGAGGTGAGGGCCTAAGTAGAAGGTTCGTGGTTAGTTCCCCAAGCAACATTGCAGTAAACTGAGAAAAATGTTACTGCGTTCTTAGTTGCTACTTTCTAGAAAGAAATGGCGAAAGGAGCTTCTTCATTAGGCTGAAAAGAGAGGAGAAAAAGGCATTGCTTCTAAAAATGGTGTTAAAAAAGAAAAGAAACATTTTTTATTTTAAGTCCTGCTGGTATATACACCTGACAACATTCCTTTAATTTCTCTGGAGTACTTCTTAAAAGTAGAATGCTTAGGTCGTACAAACAGTGAGAATTTTAGATTGTTTCTTGGCTTTCAACTTATTTACTGACATTAAATATATACTTTGGGAAAGATAGGGCAGGAATGCTGTCACTACATGTATTTCAGATATGTAAATTAACAACCCTAATTTATTGCAATGTTAATGGGGCTTTCATGTGATTTCAGCTGTGACTCATCATTAACTTTTTTTGGTGTCTCTTTCATCCTGTGAATCTCTGTCCCACCCCAACTACCTCTTCCTGCCCCTGCATCAGTTCTGTTCTGGCATGGGCACCTGTTCAGCTGTGCAGCAATCAAGACTGGGAAACTGACTTGTCTGAAATGACAACCATTCAAATAAACCATTCAAATAAATTTTTCTTCTGTACAATCACACAGCTTTTCCAGGTGAACATAGAGTACTTCACACAGCTAAGCAGACAAGAATAAGGGGCAGCTATTCAAATTACCACTGAATGTAAACCTATGTTTTTGGGGCAGCTGGGATATATCTAGAGAATTCTGATTTCCTAGCTGTCTAAAGTCAAAATGTGCCAATAATATGCCAAGTGTTTGTTATTAGCATTAATTTATTATATACCTAATTGATCTTGATATTACTTCTAGAGGCTTAGTAAAAATATATGTTTTTACACACAGAATTTTTGAATTATTCACTAACTCTGGACATGGTGTAATGCCTAACGCTTAATTTCAGTAGTTAAAAAATAGTGTTTTGTCTTCTTAAACTAAAATCAGCATTTTGTTTAGTGTTACATATACGTTTTTAAACTCTCTAAACACTCTTCTGTTAAATGTTCAGAATATGCAACTTTATAAAATCTCTGGTTAGAAGAAGCTATTTTCGACTACATTTCGAGTTTATTACATTACTTTTCATTATTGATTTTTAAATTAATTCATCTTAATTAAAGAAGATTTAGTACACTAATTCTTATCTTTTCATTAAATGGCAACACTAAAATTTTCAGTGTCTGGTGTATAGTTTATTCTCCATAATAATGGTATGATGTGAATATTCCTTTTCTGTAAGGATATTTTACTGAATAGTCTGCTAAATTGTCTTGCTTCCATTTAATTCATATGCACTGAGAATCTTTAAAACTTATTACTTGTGATTTTTCATGGTACTTCTATAACAATGCAGCCAACATAACAAATATAATTACCCCTGGGCTTTCAACATTCGAATTCCTGTACTCTAATTTTATGATTACTTTAAAAAAAATAAAAAAGAATAGCATTTCAATGATTTCTTAAGCAACGGAGAAATTTATGTAAACAATAAGGTATTATAAGGAATGATAATAAGGCGTATCTTACCTTCCTCATTCAACTTTGAATTGCTTTGCTGTTATTAACCAAAATTACACTGTACAAAGAAACAAAAATAATGAAGAAAATATTGTCCTATATACTGGAAAATAAATTGAAATTATCAGTTCAGAATGCTAAATGACATTAACAGTTTTTCACTATTTACCTGTGAGAACAAGGTTAGAATATTTATGAATCCAAACAGAATTGAAGCTGGGTTTTGTTTTATGAATTGTTGCATTCTGAATAGATAAATGTCAGCCAGATCATTGAAAATCTAAAGTAGTTGTTAAAAATGTCCATTTCAAATGCATATTGTAATCTATTTCAATGCTGTATTGAGCAACTTTCTGTAACTTCAAGGCTATAAAGAACTTGAGCTCAATATTTAAAACATTGCAAATAAAAGTGTAGAGCAACAGAAAAGGAAACAGGTAAAGAAAAGGTAGTCCAGTATGCCTGTTACTAGAATTTCCAATATGCTTATTACTATAATGCTTTCATGTTTTTCCAGTTATACTGCTTTTTGAAAAAAATATTTTAAAAGTTAGTATGGAGCCCCAGCATTTTCTAGATTGTAGTCTTGACATTGCAGTTGGCCGTATATAATCAAACTTCATTCAAAGAATAGCTCCTCGTGAAACAGACTTTAGTTTTGAAATGATATATTCTTTTCTGGAACTTCTTTGGTACTATGAAACTGTATCTTTCAAAAACAATCTGCTCTGTGTTGATGCAGCAAGCTAATAAAAGCAAATAAAAGCTCTGTTTATGAAGGCATATGGCAACCCTTATTTTTGTAAGATAACAAAACTTGCTATGAGGTTCATATATAAATAAAAACTTAATTCAAGGAAAATATGAACAGCTGAGAAGAAATAAAACATGGAGCAGCTTAGATTCATAAAATCCGACAAAATATTATTTATATTGAAAACGTGGAAATGGGAATTATTTCCCTTCTTCCCTTCGTGATTCATATACATTTGTATGTTCCTGAATAAATGATCAGCATATATCTTCTAATAACCACTCACCTATTAATAAAACAAATATGATACGCAAGTTGAAATAAGAAGAATTTATTTTCCATGGCACTAAATGTTTTTGCACATTACAATTAAACTAGTGAGGTGTATTAGGACTTGAACACTGGAAAACAGAACCTAAATAAGCAAAATCCAGAAAATAAAAGGTCGCTGAGACTAAATGCTTCAAAAATCTTGATGCATATTTCTGTCCACCTGTGATATGGTGATTGTTTTGTTTAAAGAACAAGCAAACCTGCATAGTAGATCGTGCATATGGCCACGATCATTAAATTATATCTTCACTACTATGATTTCATAGCATTTTCAGTTCCAGTGCTGCAGGCTGACTTGTTACCAGATGCCAGTGGATCTTTAGGCCCATAGGAGCATGCCAGAGGAATGAGGTAGGCCAGTTCAATTTCAGAATTTCAGTCTGTGTTTAAAGGTTTATATATTTACAACAAAAATATGGAAAATTACAGAATTGTTAAAAAGGAAAAGTCGCAGTGAAAAAGGGGGTGAAAATAAGTGAGTAATGGGTAGAATTAAAAAAAAATATTATCCTTCAAAATTTGGCTTTGTTTTAAATACACATCTATCATAAAGATTATTCTGGTTAATTTCTTTATAATAGTCACTGGTCTGGTTTACAATATTTTGAAAGCAAATTCAAGTTTTCTTACTTACCTAGTTGAATAGTACACTAAAGAGAAGGATTTACTCATATATTATTAGGTTACAGATATTGCAAAATGTAGTAAAGCACATAATGGTAGGAAGAATATCAAGCATATATTTTATCCAGCATCTTCTTTCAATATGCATTTTATCTAAGTCAGTTTGTCTATTACTTCTTTTAACAGCGATTTTATTTTAGCAACTTGAATACTTATTGGGAGTACTTGCTCTAAAATCAGAAGGCAAATATTATAATGCAGTTAGAATTCATGGACTGCAAGAAATAAAAGAGAGATTTGTTCTTTGCTTTACAACAGAAGTAATCTCTTCTATACTGGAAGAGGCTGAAGTGGTTCATGTTCTTCGGAGTTGAAAGTTCTTTGAATTCATTGTCAATTCATCTTCACAGCTACCAAAGCCAAGCATTCAGCATGAGTCCGGTGGCAGAGGAACAGAAATTATTTCTTTTCAGTGTAGCTCCTATCACTCATGGGCTTTTCCAAGTTACCAGATATACGCAGTAAATTGTCAGTTCTAACATCCCCTGGATCTTAATCTTTCTTTTACAACATGAAATTAGAGGCCAACAACTTAACTGAAATTTAGTGTGAAATGTGACTTCATAATACATGTAGCTACAGTGATATTGGATAAACAAGGATGCAAAAGAGAACTGAGCTTTGCCCTGTGCCTACCTATTGCACATCTCTTGGTAAAATCAAAAGTCATGTTGTCATGTTAGTATATGTGACACACTGCAGATATTTTGAGAATCCTCTTCATACTTACACAACCATAGTTAAGACTTTGCTTCAGAGTAAGCTACAAACCTGCAAATGACTGCTACAGGGGCTCTAAAGCAACAGGACTGAGCAACCCACATCCCTACTCTACTATCTGGTGTATGCTATGATTCCTCACCTTTACTTTACCTAGTCTGGTACAGACTCCTTAACTCCTGCAACCCAGTTCAGACATCTGCTGAGGAATGAACTGGACTCCAGCAATATCTGTTTCTGTCCATGGGCTACACAGAGAACTATCACAGAGATATTTACAATGTAATATGGCCACAGTTGCTCAGATTAAGCATTTTCCAAGTGATGATATAAAAAAAATTAGAATGCTCTTCCTCTTAAGGAAGCTTTTAATTAGAATTGAGAGAGCCAAAGGAGTAATTCAGACATAAAATCAAGAAAAAAGGTTTTAGCTCAAATGCTAGCTGAGGGCTGTAAGTAACTGAGGGAAGGAACCTGAGAGTTACATGTGATACAGACAAGCAGCAACATTACCAAGTGCCTTGTGGTCTAGACCTTAATGGAAATACAAAAGGAGTTTGTAGACTGTTCTTCCTACCTGAGGGTCAGTTTGTAAGGGAAGGATCTATAAGCAAAGGAGTCTGAGAAAAAGGATAAGAATGCTTTGGAATTCTTGAAGGTAAGAGGAAACAAATTTGAGAAGACAAATTCCAGATCTAACAAAGTCAGCAGCAACATTCCCATTTACTTCATTAGAAGTCAGGATGAACAGAAATATGAACAGAATATGAATAAAGGAAAATTTCTCCGGTTTTGTGATGCAGCATCTTATGTTTATGTAAAACCTGTCTTCCACAGGGAAGGGCTTTAGAAACTTCATACAATAAATAGAGTTCATGTTTCTCTGAAATGCAAGTGCATCAAAGATGAAAGGTATAAACTTTTCAACACAGCAATCCAGCAATATATAATTGTTTACTACGGAAAACACAAAGTTGTTTCAATGATATATTTTGAGAACAGTGGAAATGTCCTTAACAAATTCAAGTGATCACCTTTGAAAGTCTGCTCTTGAAACAATTCATGAGCTGATGCTATAATTTAGATTGCTGTAACAGCAGATTCAGACAGAAGAGTCTACTGAATGTCAGCATCTCTTCCTTTATAATTTTCTTTTCTACAAAAGATGTGACTCCACTTTTTTTATGTATTTATCGTTTAGAGCCAATTCGCACCTGCAGTTCCTAGAGCCAGTAAGAAAATAGAGCTGTGCCTCTTAATTTTTTTACTGGTGCTGTTTACTTCACCCATATATCTATATAACTATATATTTAACATTCAGGCTGGATTTATCCATGCGTGTATGTACCAAAAATATATCTATTTTTTTCCTCTACATGGAGAAAAATATCCTCATTTTTTTTTGTTGGAAGTTTTTCAACTGATGTATTATATTAAAAAGCCCCAAAACCATAGACCGAGGTCAGCTGTTTCCTCTCTTCCTTTCCCTTTCACTGAAAAATACATGAAATATACAAAATGAAGAATATGAAGGTCATGTGAATAAGCCCTTGGTATCTGGGATATGAAGCTTCTTTTTACAAAAGTAATCTGTGAGTTTTAAAAGACTGTAAAAAAACCCATTATTGAAAAAAATTATTGGCATGTAGTAAATTCTTTTAAACTGTGGCTATATTAATAATTAAATATCTATAGTTGATATTTTATCTCATGTATAATATAACTTGATTCCTAATGAATCAACATGTTGCTGTTAACCACTATGTGCCATACATAACTACTTCTTTATTAAACATGGAAGTCACTCAAACTTGATTAGATGCATTATATTTTGTGTAGGAAAAATTGATTTTAATATACACTTGGAAAAGGGCACAACAGCATAGCTTTCAGTGGCTTCACAGAACTATAAACCAGCTGACCTACTTCAAGTAGAGCTTTGGAAAGTTTGAAGTCATGCTGAGGAGGGGACATGTTTGATTTCAAGATCTTAGGAAATATCTGATTTCAAAGCTAACTCCAAAATAAAATGGAAGGCTTTGACTATGTAAGACTCACTACCTGAGAAAACTGATCATAATTTTTTTAATCTAAGCTATTGCCTGCAATATGGAACATCTATATTTTAAATAAACTATATTATTTTGTAACCTATAGGCATAAATAAGTATTTTAGAGAATTATTCATCTGACATATTTAACATCTTATAAGAAAGACCAAGTTTTAGACAAGTACTTGGGAGCAAAGATCTAAAATTCCTATATGTATGATGTGGGGTAGATTACTTGTACCCTTAATTGTTATCATGCAAACACCACTGCTTGCTGTTTAATATTTTTGTAAAATGTGCTATGTATTATCACTGTTGCATTAAGTACGCTGGCAAAGCATGGTCTTGTTACTAGGATAAGTGGTTAAAATATATTTGTTTACGCTTATCTTTGATTTATATTTCTATTCTATTCCTCCTACAATTTTCAGTGCCTTTCGTATTTTGCAGAAAATATTTAACTTACAAAGCTAATCAGCCATGCCTGTTTCAGTTATAATGCCACTGTCCATGACCTGAATAAAAGAGATCAATTGATGATTAAAATAGTCCGATCACCCCTTCTTTCTCACACCATTGATCTCTTTATTACAAAGTACTCTTTCATACGTGCTACTCCACATACTGATTTAATGAAAAGTTAGTAGGTGCCTTATCATCTTGATTTTTTAATTTACTGTTATTACTTTTGATTGGACATTTGGATTGAAAAAAAATTTTCTCAGCTTAGTTGCTGTTAGGAAAGCTATTTGTGATTACACTTATACTTACAGATATATTTATTATGTTTTCTGAAATGTTGACTATAGCTGTCTGAGAAAAGCTACAAAGCCATAAGTGGCTTATATTCAATGTTAGCTAATTGGTTAAAAAGGAAATGTTACGGTTGGTCTTCTTTGATTGTAGCTGTACCCCACCCAATGTTGCAGAAAAGCTCCTGAAGATGTTGGCTATAAAACTTAAGGAGTATTCGAACATCCACATTCTTCCACTCAGAGAACTTTTAAAACTCAAAGAAAACAGTTAAAACTCAAAGAACTGGTAAAGCTAAATAGGCAACCAACCACTGAGCATTATGGTAGATAGAACACTTCTGAAAAACACTTGTTAATAGTGCCACTGGGATTTTTAATGTATAAATTCTTTATTTAGCTGTAGTTTACTGTAAATATAATTATATAAATATTAAATATTTATTTAAACTCGGTATTCTTTTGGAAGTGAAGACGTAACTTTGTTTTTCTTTTCTACAAAACTATGTAATTACTGCATTCCTTTTCGTCAGCGAAGGATAGTTGGTTTAATCTTAAGATTTGTATTTAAATTAAAACACTGAAACTATTCTAAGGATGTTTTTATTCATGACTTTTGACTTCGAAGAAGAAACCTACTACTTTAAAGAAAATAGTTGTAATGGATACTTTTCAAAAGGCTGTTAATTGGAAATATGTTTCCCCTATGTTTAAATGTTTGAAGGTGAATCTCATATTCTGAAGGAAGAAATAGCAAAAATGACAGAAAAAAACCCTGTATTTTCTTCAATAAAGTCAGAAATATTTGCATCATATGCAACCCGTATAGGCATTCATAACCATTTTACTGAATACATTTTTTTTTAAATTGTATTTGACAGGATATTGTGAATTCCAAACATATGTTTATACAGATTATGCCAGAATGACACTTTTAAATATTAATTAGCTGTTCAAACATGTTGCATATCAAAGCACATCTGGTCTATGGCAAAATGTGAAAAGAAATGGCACATCAGCTTTTAAGATACATTGATAGGGTCACATAGATCAGCTTGTTCCTATCTCCACTCAGAGAGTTCCATCAGCATCTCACTTTTTATGACATAATTTGCATTTTAGGAGACATTATAGTGTATGGTGACATGCCAAAAATTTCTCAACAAAAAGTTGTTATCTGAGTGGTGAAGTAGAGCTTCAGGACTGGAATACCTGGAGCTTTTCTTTCCTGTCCTCAGAGGCTCTAAACTTGCATCCTCATGAGAGTCTGACAGATCTCAAGTTACGGACTGCACAGGCACATGATATCTTTCTCTTAAAGCTGTGCCATTGCACAGCCAGCAACGTGAGGTGCAAGGGGCAAAGCTGAAACCGAGGAACAGAAGTCCTAGTAGTTCTGCTGGATGATATAACTGTTCCTGTGGGAGATGGAAAAGCTATGGTTTTGTTTCTGTTCCCACAATGACTCTTTAGGGTGTTGACCCTGGCTGGAGGCTAGGCACCCACCAAAGCCACTCGATCACTCCGCTAAGCAGCTGGATAAGGGAGATAAAATATAATGAAGAGTTCATCAGCTGAGATAAGGACAGAGAGAGGTCACTCACCAAATACTATCCTGGGCAAACTGGGCTAAAATTAGAGATATTAATTGAATTTATTACTAACAAAATCAGAGCATGATAATGAGAAGTAAAATAAACCTTAGAAACACCTTCCCCCCCTCTCCCGCTTACTTCTTCCCAGCTCTACCTCCTTCCCCAGTGACGGAGAGAGACAGGGGATGGGGTTTATGGTCAGTTCATCACCTAAGGCTTCTCCTGCTGATCAGGGAGAGGAGTCCTTCCCCTGCTGCACCATGGGGTCTGTCCCACGAGCAACAGGTCTCTACAAACTGCTGCAATGTGAGTCCATCCCACGAGTCCTCCCAAAACTGCTGCAGCATGGGTCATTCTTCTACGGGGTGCAGTCCTTCAGGCACAGCCTGCTTAATTGTGGGTCCCCCACAGGGTCACAAGTTCCACCAGGAAATTTGCTCCAGTGTGGTCTCCTGTCTCCAGGGGTTTACAGGTCCCCACCAGGACCCTGCTCCAGCACAGGCCTCCCATGGGGTCACAGCCTCCTCTCAGGCACCCACTTGCTCCAGCATAGGCTCCTCTATGGGCTGCCTCACCATGGGCTGCAACACAGACTGCAGGGGAATCTCAGCTCTGGCACCTGGAGCACCTCCTGCCGCTCCTTCTGCACTGACCTTGGTGTCTGCAGAGTTGTTCCGCTCATGTGTTCTCACCCTGCTCTTCTTTGGCCGCAATTACAACCGTGCAATAACATTTTTTTCCTTCTTTTGAACTGTGTTCTTACAGAGGCATTACTATCATTTCTGATTGGCCCAGCCTTGGCCAGCATTGCGTACATCTTTGGAGCTGCCAGGGATTGGCTCTGCTGGACATGGGGGAAGCTTCTGGCAGCTTCTCACAGAAGCCACCCCTGTATCCCCTCTGCTGCAAAAGCCTGGCCATGCAAACCCAGTGCAGTCTTGTTCATCCAAAAGGTCCCCAATGCAGTGCATAAAAGCACGTTAGACGCCTTTGTTGTAGATCAGATGAACCACATACTTACTGTCTGAGAGGTGCCCTCTTCGACCCTAGTCCACTTAATTTTACATAAACCCCTTTCCAATTTAAGGTCATGATAAGTAGGTCCCCTAGAACCATATAAATTCACTTAATCCTTTTGCTTCCTTAGATCTGAAGTTGTTTTCAGGACAGGTAAACCTTTTAAGTGAAATCAGATTTTCATGTGAAATGGAATTGCTGTTTTACCGTGATTTTTCAGCTCTGGAAGTCCTCATAATATATGGAACTAGAAAATGCATGAAACATAGGTAAAGACCTATCTGGAATAGGACTGCTACTATGTAAACACTTTGGGGAAAAATGGTAAAAACCTGATAAAGCAGGTTTTGAGGTAACATCCTCCAAGATGATTTGATACAAGCGCATAAATTTCAGACAATGTCTTTATTATCTAAGAGTCAAAATTAGGTGCTCAGATACTAGAAATAAAAAACCCTACCTTTAAATAAATATTTATTTTTAATTGAGATTATTCAACGTTAAGTGCTAAGAAGTTCATATGAATTAACACAATTTTTTTCTGATCATTCACTGAGATTATAACAATTCTCTTGTGGCAATAGCAAGAAGCAGAGAAGTGAGAGTGTTATTGACAAGGACAGAAATGAAAGAATGATAGTTTCCTTTACGAAATTTAGTAATACTAGTGCATAGCAGAAAAACTTCAGATTCTCATAGCTAATTAGCTACTACATTAATAACCTGTCCAATAGTAAATAATAGAGATTTTGAATTAGTCTATATATTATGTGATTTTAGTAAATTTTAGGTATCATATTAAGTTTTGTGCCAAAATTTTATTAAATTAGGTTTGTGGTATCACTTGGATGCATTTTTCTGCTTCATGAGTGCATTAAAATTCTGCTAGAGTAAGCACTGATTGTCAACTTTTATAAGTTATTTATGTCTGTAAAAGATGAACAATGATGCCTGTAAAATTTGCCCTGCTTCCTATGCAATGTCCTTCCACAAATCTGTGAAAACATTTCATAAATGCTTGGAAATAAATGGATAGTTACTTGAACAAATAATTCCTAAAATCTTTGAAAATGCTGTTCTCAATATGTTTCCTTTATTGTACCTCCCTTCCTCTTTTCTATAGTATTTCAATTTCCTTCTCAACAAATTCCAAGAAAGATTAGCCAGAATTCATGTTTTATGAAAGAAAGATCAGTGATCGGTCAAGTGATTGATTGAGCTGTGATCCAAGTAAAGCTCTAGATTGTAGGCATTTACAATAAAGTGACTAAATGTAGGGCCTTTGTTCATTTGTTCCAAGGAAATCAGGTAGTGCCCATTTAAAATGTCTGCATGTGGGCAGCTGAACTGGGTTCTGGGGATCCCCTGGCCTAACTGACCTACAGACATTTATGTCGTGGTTCAGTTGCTGTAATTATGCTGTTTAATGCCTTCTGAGATTCAATTTTCTTCTCCTTCTGCTAGTCTGGAAGTACACAGGCCTCTCACAAGACTTCTGCAATATATGCCAACCCCAATGGAGATTTTGGATACTTTTGACTTCTCAAAAAGTGTTTTTGTCTAGGTATAAAGCAGATTTATAAACTTTTATCTGAGTCGATGGAGATCAAAGGCTTAGTCCACTCTCCAGCCTCGAATGGGCTTTGCCACTAAAGGCAGTGCTATGGGCTGAATATTGAAGCCTATTCCTGCTGTCATCTTTCCTAGAAAAAATCAGTCTTTGCAGCGAACAAGCAGTAAATCTGAGGAATTACCCTGGAGGCAACAATCTCCCTACAAATATGCATATTTTATTTCCTGAGAGCTTTCTCTTGCCTTCCACCATCTTAGGCCTGAACCTTTAGCTGACGCTAGAGGCAGAGGGGAGCACTTCAGAGCTGGGAACAGGCTGTTGGCCAGTGAGAAGTGCGTCTGGTCTGCATGCCGTTCAGATGAAGGACTATAAAAGAAGCACATGCGCTACACTCCGCCATGTGGAGTGAAAAGCCTTACCTAAGATGAACACAACTAGTTTACATTTTTCTTCCTTGGGCCTGCCTTTCTGCCACAACTGAGTTTTTGCCTTGAGCATCTCATTCCATCATTCTTTCTGTTTCTCAGAAGTAGTGCACTGAGTAGTGAAAAATGGTAATTCAATGTATCTAAAAGGTTTTGACAGAGGCAACATGTTTTGAGGGTGTATAAGATAATAATATAAATGCTTCTTCCAATAAGCAATAAAAAGATCCTTGGAACAACAGCAGTTTCTCAGTTCAGATGAAATGGGTGAAATCTTTGAGAACTATTAATGAGAAAGTAAGTAATTACTCAATAGCCCAATAATTTTGTTAATTCTTCCTGTGTTGTGCCACATATGCTTACAAATGCCAAGAGAAAGTAATATTCAGACTAAGAAGTCATAATGATAGTAGTAAAATAAGTCCTATTCAAGGAATTTTATTTCTGACTATTAGAAAATTGAACACACTTCTTCAACACAGTGGAGTATAAAAGCTACTCTTAATTCTGTTGTCACTATTCTCAATGGCATTAAATTACTCTTTATACTTTTTTGAAAACAGATGCAGATACAGAGTAATTTTACTTTCTTTTTCTTTTAGTGAATAAGCTCCCTCTTTTAAAGAGTAAGTTATTCTTAGGGCACTTTCTAAATGGCTGCAAATTGCAGTTACAGTGTGACACTCAGATGATTAATATGATATTTTGTGCTTATATTTATTGAATGTTTTGAAATGGGTGTTCCTGGTGAGAAAAGTGAAAGAAAACCTTATTTACACCACCGGGCAGAACTTCAGAGCTAGTTTCACTGCTAAGAAACTGAAGAACACCATGAGTTTCTCTAAGGTATTAGTATTTTTTTCCTTCTACCACAAGGAATAATATTTTGAGGGCACATACTAATGTTAAAAGAATTTTTTTTTACACCTAATATGCCGAATGTTCCAAAAACATTCTAGGTACTTCTGGAACAAAAATATTTATCTTTCAGATTATTTGCTACCTATCTTGAGTTTAATGATTTGTTGCTTGATTTTTTTTTTCTCCCTTAAATGCTTGGTTTGAAGAATTATGGTTGAAATGTATATTTTTTCTTCTTACTTTTTACTTCTACTCAAGAACTAACTTGCAATATATCACAGCTGTCATTATAATGAGAGAAAACATCATGATGCAGCAGAACTTAGTCAATTCAATTATATAGAAAATGCAGTGAAATTATTTTGATAGAAATGCACCTGCTGAGGCCGCCTGCTGGGCTAGTCCACAATTAGATACTGTGTAAAAAGTTATTAAAAACTTCATTTAGATAATTTATCTCTCAAGTGTGCTTGGGGAATATTTCCCTGAAGAAAGGGTCAAAACTCTGGAGAAATGTTTATTTCAAAAGTAAATGTAAATTATGCAGCCTTGTCCTAATAATGGTGAAAATACACACTGTCTTAAAAAGAAATTCAGAGGTTTAAAAGATTTTGTAGATGGATGGGGTCAAGCCACCCATGAACTATATAGCCTTGGTCCATAGGCCTAAGAAAAATATGAAAAAATGAGAATTTCTTGGGAAAAAAAATTGTTCAAATATTGGAATATCTCTAATGAGCATTCCACTGACTTTGGATTGCATTGGTAGTAAGAACACAATAACAAAAGGCAAAAGAAGCTTTCTATAGACAATTATTCAGAAAAATGAGTAAAGGCATATTCTGCTTTCTCTGAAGAGCCGTACTGCTTGCATTGTGGAGTCAACTTCTCCACCTCAGGAATAATCTGTTTCCCTCTGTGAATGGCCTTTTGATGCAGCTCTCACTGTTCCTGGTTGGTTGTGTCACATCAGCAGCTGAGGCAACAGCTTATTGAGCTAACGTGAAGCAAAAGCTTTCCATAAAAATATTCATACTTGCAATTAGTTTATCACACTTTGCCCATTCACCTCCCCAGAAAGGTAATAAATCACTTCTGGAGCTTAGGTCTTCATGTCTGCTAGAATCATTACTCTGTGATTTTTTTTTTATAGCTTATTTTGCTTACAAGTTATGACACCTTTGTGCCATTTTTCTCCTAAACGAGAATGATTGCTATAAGAATAGAACACAGTCTTACAGTTCATATTTTGAGTTTAAGAACTGCTGATTGTTTTAACCAATGTTTTATAAAACTGCACTGTTTCAGTAGTGGTTCTCAAGAGTGTGAAAAAGACACGCAAATAATCTTCTCTAGTATGGTATTGTGAACTGCATGTTTTAAATGAATTTTAATATTGTCACTGTAAAAGCTGATTTGTTCCTTTTGGAACTGTCTTAAATTTTCAAGAGTATTTATCCATGGAGGAAATACCAGGAAAAAAATGATATTTTCTTGGTGTTGAAGAATGACAATTCACTTCTTAAAGCTGGACAGCAGATGGCCAGCACGCCATTAGCATTACTCCTCTATAAATGCATGTGTAAAAATCTAGCAAAAGATATCTACACAGAGCTGTTTAGTAATTTTCCCCGAATTATTATACTAGCAACCAAAGAAGGTTCTCATAGAAGTCTTTCTAGATGACATCTTTTCATTGAGTATATTGAATAAATGAATTAAAATATATACGTATATAGTAAAATTTTAGGTATACACTTAGCAAAAATATCCTGTGTGTTGTTTATGTAAGAATAATTTTAATGTGATACCCGAAAGGAAGACAACTGACAACTCCATATGTTGTCTGCAGAAACTGTGTGGTATGCAGAGAAGGCAAGAAAAAAAACCTCTTGAATTGATTTATTTAGAAAATCAAACTATGTGAGTAGACGATGGAGTCTGGGTTCATACACTCTGCTCTGAAAGGCTTCTCAGAAGAATTTTGGTTCCAATTCAAAGCAAACATGGCAAGTATTTGAACACCACCTTTTTTCAGGGTTTTTTTCCCCTGCTGTTGGCACAAAATGATGCTGGGCTTGCAAAAGCTAATGAACTTCAGAGATTTTTTTCTTGAGGGCTGCAGTTATATAAGAAAGTGTCATAATTTCTGGCATGTTAGAATGCCTATCATGTGATGCATTTCAAGCATTACCTGAGATTTGCAGTTCATTCATATCTGCAAAATATCAGACTGTCTCATTTTCATACACGTATTTTATCAAATATTTTACTTTGCAATTGAAAATGAGAAATAGCCATCCTTTAGCCTTGTTTTGTAACAAACATGAAGGTGTACATAACTGAGGGAGGCTCAGGAATGCTAACGACAGGCCTAAAATCCTTGTTTTCACATAGAAAAAAATAAGGTATCACAAAATAATAGATTCATAGAATCATTTAAGCTGGAAAATATCCTTAAGATCAAATTCAACCATTAACCCAGCACTGCCAAGTCCACCACCAAACCATGTCCACAAGGTGCCACATCTACCAATTTTTTAAATACCTCAAGGGAAGGTGACTCCACCACTTCCCTGGGTAGCCTTCCAACATTCTAGGGAAGAAATTTTTCTTAGCATCCAATGTAAACCTCACCTGTTGTAGCTTGAGGCCATTTTCCATGTTGTTCTATCTCATACTATGGTATATATGTATGGAAGACATTTGAGTAACTGTTTGTGCATGTACAGAGCTCAAAATTATTCCTTCACAATGATGAAGTAGACTCAAACTGGCCAGTGAAAAGAATTATGTAAATACTATTAATGATTAAATCATAATTTCAATAATATGAATAAATCAATTAGACTTCATGGCTTTTTATAGCTTAATGTATGATCTTGTGTTCATGAATAATTGATGTAAGCAACAACAACAGTGACAAAAACAACAAACAAAGATAAATAATCCCGTAATATATATTGGTTAATTCCTGAAAAGGTTAAGAACATCAAATTTTCAAATACCATGACCTGACTTTAATGACCCAGTAACAGGCTGACATTTGCAGTACCGTTTTTATGTAATAACACATCACATGCAAAGATCAGCAAGTGCAATGTAACTGCTTATCTCAAAGGAGAAAAATAAGTAATAATGGTACAAGAGAGGTTAATAACAGGTACAGGTCCAGCCTGGCTTTTATCAGTCTCTTTAGAAAATGAACTGGGAATTGCTGTCAACTTGATTGGAAAACAGAGAGGAGAAATAGATACATATGGGAGACATCAGTCAGAGTGGGGAAGAGTGGTCTGCGTGAAGGTTGTTTGCAAGGTTACCTGGTCTGACGCAATGGAAGGCTGGAATTTGCATCTCAAAGCTTTGTTCCTTCTCAACATAGTGTCACATAAATTGTCCGCCCCAGGGTTTTAATTTCACAGATGTCTAAGCTCATTTAGAAATTAAAGTGCAATAATCTGTGATCCACACTGTATCTCATCATTCTGTTTTTTTCTCAGCAAATGTTACATGGTGATTGTTTTGTTTACATGTCAGAACTGTACTCAAAGTTATAGGCTTGGGGTTTGGGGTTTTTTTGGTTTAATATATCTGTGGTTTTATACAAAGGTTAGAACATTGTATATTTTTTCTCTAATATTTCTGTTTTATTTTGGGGGGAACTTCAGATTTACTTTTTTTTAATGTTTTATAATCTGTGTGGTTTTTACAATCCCTAATGAGTATAGCTAGATGACAGATGCTTTATAAAGGTTTTAATTATCTCCCTTGTTTTTTTTTGTTAAGAGAAATATTATCCTGTAAGGTATTGGGTCGCAGTTAAAGAAAAAAATCCATTTACTGTTCAGTAGACTTTTCAGCAGTTTAATCGTACTGTGAATCCTAGTAAAATAGTGTATTATTGATTTACTGAAGGAAATGATGTGATTAATTTTTAGTTTACAGTATGTTTTTAGATTTCAATAAAAAATACGTATGTGCTTATTCCAGGTTGTGATTGGCAGGACTGAAGACAGAAATAAGCAAGCAATTCATCAGCAAAACTTGAGCAAATATTAGCATGTAAGGATATGACTGTGATCTCCCCACTTTAGGAGCATAATTAAAAAAAGAAATTAGAGATACAGTTTTATATGTAGGTACACCAGTTCCGAATATCCAAGGAAATAAAGATTATTTGGAAATTTCTTTTGAAAGTCTCTTGATTTTGCCTTTCCCAATCGTGTGCAGCAGTTCTAGAGTGCCAGAAACTGTCCTGCCAAACAGAAGTCTTTCTTATTTAAAGCTAGTTTGAACAAATCTCTCTCAGCTCTGGCACCACTTCATGGAGCAGACATGACCTCTCCGGTAATCTGGTCTTCCATTCAGACTTCATAAACTGAAATTACATCCCCAAAACATAATACAGGTCGTGGAACTCCATTACAGTGCTCAATTGGCACGCTTCAGTTTCTGCAGGGTTTCCTGTGTCACAGTGTTGCACAAACAGACCTGATAAATGTACCACTCCAGGTCACCCTCGAATGTGTGCCTAGACACCAAAGGCTCTTTACATGTCTTAATATGATCTTAAAAGCAGTAGAAATCCAAAAATTACAGCATTATCTGTAAACATCCTAATTAACGCTTTTAAACTGTGTCTGTTTGAATTAATTTCCTTTCTTCCTCCTGTCTATTGTGTCTGTTGATAGCCAGCCAGACAATCATATTAGATCAATGGAATTGCAATAAAATACAATACTAATTCAAAGCAGCAGTGAACAGCATTGTATTTACTACTGATTTACGGTTAAATTAAAAACGGTAAGGATAGGGTGAAAAAGAAAAAGGGATGTTCTGACTGAATTTTTTATAGCCTTGTTATGACGCCGTGGTGCAGTATGTTGGTGAAGAGATCTCTGCTCGTCCCAAGAGGATCCTGTTGCAAAGGAACCTCTGGCGGGGCTTCCTGGCACCCNCCTGCCCACCAGCGGGTTTCCTCAGCACCTGGATTTTGTGGGCTCCCAGCCACCCCACCTGTTGGTCCAGCCGACACAGCATTGTTATTGCTAGTAAATGTCTACACCACTCTTGCATATCTGCAAATATAGTTTGCTTAATAGAACCTTTCCCTAAGAAAGAACAATGGGTAGTATTTATGCCACTTACAGTATGACCATCATGAAATGCACCATATCAGAGGTAGATTGCCCCCAAGCCAGAGTATTCAGACAACCCATGATTTCCTGGATAAAGCATAAAGACCTGGAAGTTCTGCAGTTTCAGTTGCTACAGCATAGCTGCAGGCAGGGTAGGAGAAGAGAAATAGAAGCACTCCTATACATTTTGTGGTTGGTCTTTTTCAAAGCAGTATCTAATTGCCACTGAGAGTAGCATTCATCTCACTTGACTCCAGTCATCTGTATCTGATCTAATTACCCTTGAATATCTTTGCTAAGGAAAGGAATAAGCATTGCTAGGGCACATCTTATTATCATATAGACATGTAGGGCTAATCTGAGGTCTTTAAATGTATCTGAGATTCTTTAAGGCATCCAAAACTTAGGGTTTGGCAGATGTTTGAAACTGCTTTCCTGACACTTCCAAAAAGCCTCCAGCCCCAAATATTATAGGTTCTGCAACAGAATTTTTCCCTTCTGGCACATCAGTGGAAGACCATGTGGGATATCCTAGCCCTAATGTCAGTAGACTTGTTCAGGCAATTCAACTGAGTCCTTGGAACTGAGGTGAATAATTTCCTAGTTGAGCACGCTTCTCTCCATTGTCAGTGGAAGGAGCCTTTGGAGTCAGTTTGGATGTGTATTTCATCCCATGAATCCTCACTGGCAGCTGAAAAACGACCCTCCTTAACCCTACTGGACTTACAGTTAACCTGGAATCTGCAACCCCTCAGTTATAGTTGTTGTATTCCTCAGAGTTACCTTTGCATTTCTCCTTGACAGCTGATAGGACTATGAGAGCACCAGGGGCTGGACTACAACAGGAACCTGAACAGGACCAAGTAATTGAAAATTTCCCTATGAAGTTTTATAAAGTGGTGATGTGGCGGTTCAGCAGGATAGTGAGTGTAAAGGGCTAGAAAATGGTAATCTTATTCAATCTGAAAAATAATACATGAGGCCACACTCTGATAATAACTGCTTTAAAGGCTTTATTTTGAGCACCTCGGTTTTCCTTTGACTGTACTGAGAGCTGTAAGACTCCTTGGAGGACAGTATTGTGTTAAAAAGCCTTTTAATAAAATTTGGAGCAATGGCTCCTGGAAGATACAGTGTTCTAAACGGCTATTAGAAATAGTGAAAGAAGATGGTGTCTCAGTGCTGTGAGAAATGAGCTTAACTTGCCACACGATCCTCCTACAAACTGAAGAATTACTCTGTTTTCTTTCAAAAGATTTATTGCATTTGAAGACAGGAGGCTCTCTGGGCATTAGTGAAATATTGAGTACCATTTTTGTATTCTTTGGGTACTTATACTGACTACAACAGTAAAATCTACTGTAAACTGAACAATTCATTCACTGCTCACCATGGGCAGGCAGGTGTTCAGCCGTCTCCGGGAAAGCCTAGCTTTATCACGCATCGTGGTGACTTGGAAAGACAAATACCATCACTCAAAATGTTCCTTTTCTCTTCTTACCCCATCTTTATATGCTAAGCATGACACTATGTGGTGTTAGATATTCCTTTCATCAGCTAGGGTCAGCTGCCCCAGCTGTATCCCCTCCCAGTGTCCCCACACACCCCCAGCCTGCTCACTGGTGGGGTTGGGGTGAGGAGCGGAAAAGGCTCCGACTCTGTGCAAGCACTGCTCAGCAACAGCTAAAACACCTCTGAGTTATCAACACTGTTTGCAGCACAGATCTGAAGCAGCCCCACACCAGTTACTATGAAGAAAATTCGCTCTGTTCCACCCAAAACCAGCCTATGTAAAACAGATAATATTACATATAAAGCATAGCAGAGTCCTGAGAATGTGCTACTGTTCATTTCAGCATGACCAGATAAAGATACAGTGCAGCATGTTGGAATATATGTATTCATGTATTTTATTCAGCCAATGAATAAGCAGAAATTGTGGTGGCAGAGATGTACATGCTATGGCACAGGGGTAAAATGAGACCAGGTCGCTAGGATAGCATTTGTCTATGTCTGTAATATAAAACTTGCATAAACTACTGAGGACTTTCTCTTTACAGGGAAGAATCCCTTTGTATCAGAGTATGTATATGTAGAGTGCGTCTATGTTCTTCTGTATATACAGGGTGTATACGTGTATCAGCTCTTGTTTCCACACACGAGATCCCCTATAGATCCTAATGGCATGACAAGTTTATCCCAGTTTGTTAACAGAAGCTTTCCACGAGTAAGAACAACAACCATCAAAGGCATTAGTTGTAATTACCTCCATTGCTTATCCTTTGCTCCTCCACAGTCTCCAGATTTAAATTAACAAAAATCACAAAAACCTTCTACTTTGTACTTTTCAAGTACATTATGCAAGTTGACAATATTTCCTTCTTTTCTTTTCACACACTGTAATAGAGGTCTCTGCAAAGATACATTTTAAATGATGCCTACCAGCACTTCAAAGCCATCTTTTGCATGGTAGACCTAAGTTTAGCTCAATCAATGTTTGATGTAATGAAAATCTCTTGACAGAAGTTGATATGCTTAGAAATAAGTCTCTGATGCTTCATTATATATTCACAGAAAGGTGAAATTTGTAGTGATTATGCACACCTCTGAAATGTGTCTCATTGGATTAGCAGCTATAATTAGCATTCACTTTTATGAAAGTCAGCTTAATAATATGACTTTCCCTACCACAAGTAATATTCTTCTTGGTAATAATATTTTATTCCATGAGCAAAAATAAAGAAAATACTATTATTGTGCAGAATAGCATGTGTTGTATTTAATTTATCTTGATTTTTAAAAGCCTAGATTTTCTATCTGTCTGAAAGCCTTTGCTAATCCAAATTAACTGTATATATAAATACACATTTTTCCCAACATCACCCTTAAAATGGAAGGAAACCAGGATTCCCCATAAGAAAGGAATCAGCTGGGAACACTGGGGACAGTCAAAGGCTACCGATGTTCCACTCACAACACAGTGGTTTTGTAGTGCAAATGTGTATCCACCACCTCTACTGGTAGACAGGTAGTACCAGATTTTTTTCATTTGTCTTTGTGTGAAGTCCAGTCTGAGGTAATAATTCGTATATTTCAAAATGTGGTTTTACAGAAGCCCTGTAGAACTATGCTAAAAAAAATTTATGTGATGCAGCCAGCACAGTGCTGTTCTCCACCATTGCCTTATCTTGATGGTTCATAGTCATTTTGCAGTTAACTAACCCAAGAAATATTTCTTTTTTGTTTCTCTTCAGTCCCTAAGTATTTCAGTCAGTCTATACCATTGGCAATTTTCATCCAATTACTGTTTCTTATGCATCAGAAACATCCAGTTATTCCTCTGAGAAATTCCAGTCCTTCTACATTGTGATGACAATGTCATCAGTAGACCTCATGAGTATGGTCCTGGTCTTTGTGCCAAGGTCGTTTAATCAAAAATATTTAATGTCTTCAATTGTAAGAGTGATTGCTGAGAAACTGAACCAAATAATTCCCTGTGGACAAAGATTTGCATATGTATGGCATCCAGTTGTCTTCTTGACATGTAATCTACCTTTTTAGACAGATCAAATGAAATGAAGAAGAAAACCGGTAGTACTCATATTTCCAATAAACCAGCAATAATAGATTTTTAATTAACGCCTACTATATAATAAAAATTTGAGGCTGTAGTTAAATTATCCTTTAAAGAATATTTTTCAGCATCATAACTTCATTGTGTCACAGAGAGTGGGTGAAAACAGAGAGAAATTCTGGGGGTTGTATGTACTGTACACATTTTTACCTGTGCTGTTCAAGTGTAATGGACAACCAGATCACAGCACTTAATTGCTATCACAAATATGTTGTGCTTTTGCTAAGTTTAAAAAGGGGAAATATTAGCTACACTCATTTCAATGTGAAAATAATTTATTGTCTTTTTCCAGGGTTCCCATCAAACAAGTTTGTATTCAAATCTACACACTAGCAATGCTTTATAAACTTTTTGATTCATGTTAGACCCCATACCAAAGTGTTTCCTTAAGTAAGGTGATTACACCTATTGCTGTGGAATTCCTAGATGAATCTCACTTTTGTGGTATTTTTGTGAAAACTCTATTAGAACAGGTGCTTTTTCTAGTTCCTTTACAGGCTTTCATCTTCTAGCAGATCTCATTCCTAACACAACACTATAAAATTGTATCAACAATTATCTCTTTTAAAAAGCAGCTAATATCGTTTGTCATACCAGGAAGTGTCACAACCCACTGGTAGGGGCTGTGATGTTCCTTATAAATTCTCATGAGGCTGAACAAAGACACCGGACCACATGTCAGGGAAATCTTATGTTTTATTGTACAGTCGCTAAAACTTTGGCAACTAGCCCACTATTTAGACTGAAAAGGTGCTGGCTAACGAGCCTGCAAATTCTTACAATAGGCTTCCAGAAGTGACAGATAGCAAACCCTTTATTTTGTCCAATAGACTTCAGTAAGTTCTCAACTCCCACCACAAACTCCTCACAGGTCTGGCTCACAAGCCACAACAGACCATTACACAAGCTCCCCACTCCCACAGCAGAGTTCAGTACGGAGTATGGAATAGAATATGATAGTTGTGCTTTGCTCAGGCAAAGCAAGGGAAAAAAACCAAAGAATGTCACCTGTCCTTGGATCCTGCATTGGTGCTGCTGTGTGGATGGTCCAGAGTTGGGGCAAACAATGAGATGAAGAAAGCAAAAGAGAGGAGAAAGAGAAGACAGAAAAAAAGAGATGTCAGAAATAAAAGAGAGCAAGGAAGCATCTTTCTAATCTATGTCTTTTTATAGTTAACCTGGTGCATGCCTCTTATGTAAATTAGACTTTTCAGGTGTTTTCTATATCATGCACAGCCAGCCCTTCTCCAGGAAATGAGTTGGGAGAGTGGGACTGAGCGCCAGTCTCAAAGCAGAGCAGGAAGTTGGCTCAGAACAGCACTGCCCCACCTCCATGGGACCCTCACTTTGGATCACCTCTCCTCTAGCAATACTCAGAATGTTTGAGACAAAACATGCTGAAGTCTGGTCCTCTGCTGTAAGTTACTGCATATTTACAGGGGTGTATGAAATAAATAACATTTGACAGAAAACAAGCTGTTTGTTTGATTGTTTAAAATAATAGTTTGGCCCTTTTTGTCATATAAAGGCCAGAGGATTTTTTACTTTCCATAGGAGTCTTTGCAGGATTTTAAGTGCCATTTGTCTCAGTGAAGTTCCAGTTATTTATCTTCTTTATTATGTCCTGTATTATTCTGTTTGCAAGTCATTCCATTGCACTGTATTTTTTGCCTAAAAAAATTATAAATCTCTCTTTAATGTAAGTTGCAAAATAAGGATATGTCTCTAATACATAAGCAGTTTAAAGTCTGCACAAAAAAGGAGTCTTGAAAGAGTAAAGCTGTAAGTAACACTTATGAAATAACATTTAGGACAGTGTTTATCACTTTAGCTCAAACTCTAGAAATGCCTGTGCTCTGTGAACAAAAAAAAGATTTATGGAGTGCTTAATCATACTGAATTGGGAAATAGTTCTCTATCCCTTCTCTGTAAGGCATTTCTGGACCCCCTGGAACACCAATGTTCACCAAGGTGCATTTAGATTGCGCATTAAAGTTTCCATATGGAAAAGCTCAGCTCTTATGATCTCTGTGAACAGCTTGTGTTACTCATCTCATTAGAAGCAAACAACTCTGAGATGGCCGAGTTGTGAAAACACTGGTATTTCACTATCAGGCACAGAGGATTCGTTTCAGATTATCTATATTTCAAATATCAGGCAGAGTTAAAGTGGGATCTGAATTTCAGTGCCTGATTCATGCCTTCACTTGTTTAATTGTAATGCCTTCTTAATATGCGACTGTAGCTTGATATAATATACTAGCTAATTGGATGACCATGTCATGTAACAGGGTTTGTTTTTTTCACTGCATATGTTCAATGAGTTAAAATAACTGAGCTGCTGGAAGTATAGTCAGTATATACTTGTGTTAATCTCAGTACAGTAAAAATAAGACAAAGCAATCTTTGTGTAAATCTGTCTGGTATTTTTCATTTCCGGAATCCAAAATGTCCTGTTTTCTACATTTCTGGGGTATCTTTTTTAGCAAATTAATTTGCAAATTTTTTGCTGTCTTTAAGAATACTTCCATAATGCTTTTGTTTTGTGTCAAATGTTATTTATTTCATATATCCTTATTAGTATGCAATAACTTACTGGCCTGGCAAATGATATTAGCTGCCTTTTATAATAATTTATCTCTCAATACCTGTATAGTGGTGATGACTATATGATTTCATGTTCTCCCAGTACTGCTTTAGGAGTTGCAGAAATCATACTCCTATCAGGCACTGTTGGCTATTGAAGACACTTGTCCTGCATGACTTCAAAGGCTCATTGCACTTCAAAATCATTGAACTCCTAAACCAGTACATGATAAGACTATATATAGGGTTTGGGTTTTTAAAATTTTATGTACAGCTTATTCATTAATGTCTATGAAGACTTTTTTTCTATTAAAATGTAAAATGACATTTACAGGAAGCATGGATTGAATGTCCTCCTATTTTTTTTTGTTTTGCTGTTGCTCTCTGGTACAGAACAAGTTATGGTGAAATTGACTTTCTGTCAGCTTAATAACTATTAATGTATTGGATGCAGCGAAGCATCACCCTACATGATCCATCTTTAAAGGTAAAGTTGTTTTGCAGGAAGGTCACCATTTATTTATTCTCCATCCATTCTTTCATCTTTGAAGAGGAATCATTATGTAAACATTGAGCACATTTGCAAATTCATAACAAAATTTTGTGTGTTCTGTGCTTAGAAGTTTAAACTGGTAAAATTCATAAAGTTTTCAGCAATGTAGTGAGGCAATTTGAAAAAACTTTCTCTAGTGACTGATACTTTTAAATATTTTTTTCAACATGGAATGTTTCAATTCAATTAAATGAGTCTATGGAGACATCTAATGATGCGCTTATTTAATTATATTCTTTAACAATTATATTTAGTATCTCTAGATTTTCCCAAAGTAGAAGGGGTCTGAAATCTAACTTGGATCAACATTATTCAGTTGGCAATATAATAATACTTCCAGACAGATGCAATTATAAATTCTCAACATTTTGGAACAGTTTCAGGAGCAAAACCTTTATTAAGCCTTCGAACTGATTGCAAGCCAAATGCATTCCAGGTTCCAAAAGGCAAGGTTCATCACAGTTTGCACTCTCCCTAGGTCTGGTATAATCTAAGTGATAGAAGAAGAAAAAGGACTATGACAGAAGGCTTTTGTGATATGTTTTGTAATTGAATTTTTCAAGTACCTTCATTAATCCATATCATAATAAATCCAAATTAAATTAATCCAGAAAGGTAGAAACAAACTTCAAGTTGGAATATAACAGCAGTGTTGCCTTTGGCTGGCAGCCTTTAAATAAAATTTCCTGCAAGCTTCTATTAAAAAATGACCATTATTGTTTAAATTTCTTGTTTTGAATTAATCATAGACTATCAGTGTTCCAGGATAAATGCAAGCATATGTAAAATGGTTTGAGAAGGGTGAAAAGTCTGATTTGTCCTTGCTGGGATGAGTACAGCTATTTGTATTCATTCACTGGGTTTAAGCAAAAAATTCTAAGTTGTCTTAACATCTTTACATCAAGAACATTGCAATATTCCTTTCTATTTTCTGCAGACTGAACTCAGTAATCCCTCTTCTCTGGTTTCAAATACAGCTCAGTTTTCAAGTGCAGCTGTTTATCATAAAATGCTTCTTAATGGGCAACTGATACTGTCCAATGGATGAGAAGATTATTGAAAAGTGTGTTGCAAGAGACAACAAAGTTTTCAAATAAAACTCATTCTCTTGCTATAGAGTTCTGTAAGATAAGACATTTTTTGTCATGACTTCCAGAACATTTTAGAATACCTTGATTTAGGACCGTTAAGAGCTTTCTTTAATTTTGTATGCTATAGAGTAGTTAGTCTTTAAGATTTTTCCTTAATTAGTTTTAAAGCCCTGTGTTTTAACCAAGCAGGACCTTCCCACAGTCTAGAGATGCATTATCACCACCACAGGAACTTCAGGGCAATAGCCATCAGCAACTGCCTTGGAAAGAATCATTCACTCTATATCTGGGCCTCACATCTCTGTCTTTCAATGGTATGTGCCTACTCTGCACCAAGGTCAAACAGCTAAAAGATTGCTTTCACTCCCACATACAAACTAGAAAGGTGCAGCAGCTGCAGAGTTGCGTGTGCCTTTGGAAGTTGTTAGAATAATATTAACAATATCCAGCACAGAGCAGTGAGCTGCCGAAACGAGTTTATTAGAAATTGTGAGGACGGTGACAGGAGTGTTTGCAGCATCTCTCCAGGGACCTGATTCAGCAGATAATATATAACCCTTATTCCTTTCCTGAATGCAAGCATTTGAGCCTTTTCAGAGGAGGAGAGTGATATTTTATTTTAAAACTGCCTCAAAAGAGTAGGTGAGGCAAAAGGTATTGGAAGCATTTTTGTTTGCTTGGCAGGTGCTGGAGATGTGATACCAAAAGTCCAAAAGCTTCCTCTTCCAACACTCAGGAGAGTGTGCTAGCCTTACTCTTTTGCCCTTCCTATTCTGTCTTCAGTATTTTTAACTAGACTTTGCACCCACAACTAAGAAACTCAGCATTTTCAACTAGAAGTAAGTTTCCCAGTTATTCCCAGCCAATTCATTATTGCAGTGCTTCTTATACCGACCACTGTCTGGTTTTCTTTCTGTAAGAAATAGCAGTGCGCTACTACCAAGAGTTGAAGTTGCAAATGTTTCATAAAACCTCGATTTTCATGTCATACTTAGAGCTTATTAAGTGTCAAGAGACATGATTTAATAACTTCTTAAGACTTTTGCCTTTGTTGTTTCTTTTTCTTGGTAAGTGCAGTAATAATAAGTGGTTTACAGCAATTTAGTTAGGCAGACCTTTTCCTGTAAGCATTGCTCACTGAACTTCATAGTTTTTCAGCACATGAAAAAGATATTGAAAAATATTTGGTTATGATGTCTTATTTTGACTGGTTTAAAGATTTAAAGTTTAAGTTTCTGGCTCCCTCTACGTGCACTTAGACTGCAGAAGCAAGAGAGGGAAGACACATGGCAATCTTTCATTTAGCAGTGAGAATTTGGTAGTGGTTCAATTTCCCTTTGATGAATCACTTCCATCAGCCTAGGTTTTAATACTTCACACAATAGAACCATTTGTTGTGATACTGCATTGCAAATTGATGTATTATTTTTCATTCCTATATATTGTATCTTCTCATATATTGCCTTACTACAGTTTCACGGGGTTTTCTTCAGTACTTGTTCTAACTTTGAAAAATATAAGAGCTTAACTGCCTTCATTCTCTTCTTATATTGAGAGAGTATTTTTGACCATTATTTTATCCTGTTAAACCTTATTATAGCTTTCTTTCCTCATCAGAACCCTTAATTTAGCAAGGTGTGACATTCATAACCTGTTTGCTTCCACTTGCAGATAACTTTAGCTTGCCAGAAAGAGCAAAGATAAGTTTGTAATGAAGTCCCAGAAATTCAACCAAAATCCTTAGATTTTGGATATTGATGAAATAGAAGCTTCATACTGAACAGCTGAAGAACAGTGGAAGAACAAGGAAGAAGAACATTTCTCATTTGTTAGCTTAAAGACAAAATGTCAAACACAAAGAAAAAAAAAAGGTGCATTTGTGTGAGATACAGACAGCATACTGAGCTAAATTATGTTTGAACAAATAAACCAGTTTAAAGAGAATCCAAAGTAAAATCTTAAAACAAAATCTGGAGTAGTGATACATTTGTAAACAGTTTTATTTTCCTTTCTCTAAAAGTTCCTATAAAGGAAACATATAGAAGTTGAAGTACAGGGTTTCCGCAATATATGACGTTAAAATATTTTTGAACATAAACTGCCATTTAGTCTGAACTCTAAGTATTTTCAGCTTGCCATCTAAATGCCTGATAAATGTTTCTTCTCAAAGCCCTTCCTCCTTTTTTAGTGTCTAATTGACTTTTATTTTATGTTCCAGATAATGAAATAGCACATTAAATGCGGGGAAAAGAATGTCCAAACTTCTTACGTTGCAATTTCCTTTGCACAAGATTCAGTTCCCATGTGAGTTAAGACCAAATACATACTGAATAAATCAAAGGCCTCATTTCCTCAGATGAAACTGCAATATAACCATTAATGGTACTCCAGAATTGTCATTGTAAACAAATGACTTTCTCTTTTCATTTACCATTCTTTCCACATCTTTATAGATGTCATAGCAATTATCAGTGTCCTGAATACAGCTATTAAACATTCTTCTTGTTTGTCCATGTTTTTGAAACCCCAGGAATACATATAAATCTGTAGTGCTTGTTTGGCCTTGAAATAAAGACTTTCATATGTTCAGAACATATCTAGTTGAAAATGGAATGTTAGGGATTACCATTCTAAAATGAATTACCATGTATAAAAAGTAATCCTAGCTGCCCCTCGACATTCTGTTGTCCAGCCACAGGTTTATTTTACTTAATCTGCCAATTTTTCTCACTTCAACTTGAGTTAGAGTTCTTTAGTAGATGGAAATATTAAGCTTTAATTCCAATGTAATTAGCTGTACTCTTCATCAGAAAAGTTTTTCTCCAAGACAAGGCTGCATAGAGTAAATGAACTTGATTACACCTGGATTAGAGACAGAATCATTTAGACTTTTTCTTGCTGAGAGTCGAAGCAATTCCTTCCAGGTATGAGGGAAGGCTGATATCTCGTGTTATTATTTTCCTTCTCTAAACTGCTATCAGGAACAGAGCTTTGAAGACCTCCTAATACAGTCAACAATTTAGCAGGTTCATTTTTTATGGAAGAAGTGCTATTAAATATGAAAAAACCAAATACACAAATTGAGCATTCAAGTGCTTAAATATGAGCATTCACTAAATATTTTGTCTGTAATACGGCATATTTGGTTTACCTTAATCTCTGTACAACTACTTTCAAAAAAACAGGTAAATTTTGTATATGTGGTTTTTCTAGCTAATTTTTCTCCTTTAGAATTTCCTCCATATTACCACTAAACCCTGTTGCATGTGTTAGCTTGGTTATTGAAAAGAATGTGGAAATGTACCCTTTACTTGAATACATTTCTCCCTCTCATAAGCATTTTATTGGGGTTGTAATGAGTAACAGCTTGCATGCTGTAAGAAGCTATTTCTTATGTATTGACCCTTGACACACATGAAGCCATATTGTCTTGAATCCCTCTTTAACCAGAGAAAAGGCCTCCTCATCCAGTCATTCACCAAATAATTGTGTGTGATCAGCAGCCAGATTAGCCTGAAGCCAGTGCTCTAGTTTCTCTAGAGGCTGCCACTTACACATGCACGCACACGAACCCCAAGCCCCAAACCAGCCAAAACTCATTTTATAAGTGTTGAAGCTAAAGTGAGAAATTGAAGTTGTGGGATGCTGTCTCTACTTTTTAATACAGGAGGGAAGGACTAAACCTAGTTCCCTTAAATCATGCGTGACCTGCACACTGGATAACTAAATTTCCATTTGGGTCCCAGCCACCACTTCATTCTATTTACTTTCTAGCAGCACCCAACACTTCAAGCACCGACCAGAAGGCATCTACCTCACTGCCCAAGAAGTGTCCCGAAAACCAACTTTCCATCACTACCAGGGAGCGCAGGTGTAACCTGAAGCTTTTCAGTCAAGATTAGGTGAGAGTCCCCAGCGGGTCACCAAAATATCTGCTACAGTAATTACAGCAGAGGCACCATGAGAAGAGTCCAGGTCTTGAGTTGCTAGAGTATGTATAAGCACAAAGACTGTTCAAAATCAACAACAGCTTTAAACTGAAAGAGGGTACGTTTAGATAAGATATTAGGAAGAAATTCTTTAAGGGTGGTAAGGCACTGGAACAGGTTCTCCAAACAAGTTGTGGACTCCTCATCTCCCCCATCCATGGAAGTGTTTGAGGCCAGGCTGGACAGGGCATTGAGTAACCTGGTCTAGTGAGAGGTGTCCCTGCCCATGGCAGGGGGATTGGAACTAGATGATCTTTAAGGTCCCTTCCAATTGAAACTGAATTCTATGGTTCTATGATTGTACAATTCTAACCTGACATATGTTCTTTTAAAGGATCAACAGCTTTAGTAAATAATTCTCATTGTGGAGGAGCATGTCTCTGCATTTATAACTTTAGTGAAAAAGCTTAAGCACTGCTGCTAAAACCAAACAGCACTTTCCACAAGGTCATCATATTTAAAGCCAGATTTTATTTTGGAAGTTTGACACATACTATATATACCTTTGTCTGGAGGTTGTAAAATTCAATTTGTATTTTTTGCAGTGCCTTTATTGTTATTTATCTTCTTTCATTTTAAAATAGGATATTTAAATTCCAGACTCTCATAGAAGGGGTATCTTTCATAAAAAGTGTTATTCCTTTAAAAGGCATTTCCCTTTCTTCTTTTTCTAAATGGAAAAATTGTATTTTTTCTACTGCTGTTATAGTTCTACACAAAACTGATGCACACTAAAAATAAATGTTCAATTAAAAAGATACGTAAATGAAATAATAATTCTCTTTATTAATGAAATGGAAAAGTTTATTGGTGACCTGTTACATAGATTTGCTGAGCAAATGGTCATTGACAAAACAGTCAATGCTTTTCTTTTCAAAAGTGTAAGTCTTTTAGATATTAACAAATTAATTGGTACTCACTCCTGGGAACCCTTCTGTGGTTGGTTTCTCATGTTGTATGGGTCTTGGTCCTGTGAAAAGTGTTGCTTGTTACAAGCAAGTCTCTACAGCTGGACGGAGAGATCCGCATGCTCAGGGTATGAGGGTATGTAAGGGCAATGAGAGGACACCTGGTTTGCGATGCCAGCTTGTGAATGGGCTGCTCAGTATAAAGAATCATATGAAGTAATAAATTAAGCAGCCAGATACACAAACTAAGTACCAGGACATAATGGAGACACTGGAAAAGTCCAGAGCTCTCAAACCACTGCCTGATAGGCCTTAGAAGGAGTCAGCCAATTCCTTGAGGATGTCCAACCACAAGTTTTTAACTGGTGAAAAGCAGTCTCATGAAAACCTGTCCTGGGATATGGGAAGGGGTTTGTTAGATTGAACAAAACTTTACTTATGGGAAAGGCCAAAGGCAAGGTAAAGGAGAGGTCAAGGTAGACTGAGGACAATGAATATGGGAGGAGAGGGGATAAAGGTATCCACGTGCATGTAAACAAACTGCTGATTGATGCTCTTTTCTGGCCAAGACCTTGGCCTGATCACCACAGTTTGTCTTCCTGTTGAACTCTGTTTCTAACTTTTTTCCCATGTGTAATAATAGAAAACTTCAAGCCAGAGTAGATATTAAAGTAGTCTAAGAGGTCTGGCCGGTTATCATAACTTTATCAAATAAGCAGTGAAGCACACAGTATGACTCTTGAGTCAGAAATCATTATCTCTTCAAAATAATTTTGATATTTATTGGTTGGAAGGAAGAGCCTCAAAATAGTTTCTAAAGCTGAGCAGTGGTCAAAATGATTTTTTTTTATGTGTGCCTTAATTCTCTACTTCACTGAAGTCCCATTTACCCCGTTTCAATATCTGTAAGAGAATCAGACCTCACATGTCTGGAACTGTTTCACAAGACCATCAGTTCCTTTTCTGCTCCTTCTGATTCCCTTCCTTTTATAATATCGAAGTCCATGTAAGATGCTGGTTGTGAAAAATGAAATGAAATTTCAATCTTATATTCAACATATTGCATGTAACTGGGAAAATGGAGTTCTGAGAAGTGTCATCACAGCTGTCATGATGCAGAGGTGGATGCACAAGGGCCAGCAGAAAAGAGTTTTCTTGAAATGGGGGCTCACTTGGATTTATACTCTGAATTTGCAATTGCAAGTCTCTGAAACTCACTCCTACATCCAGATAGCTATATTCCTTTATATTCCTATATTCCTATTGACTCTTCTCTTTTTCATTGGAAAGGAGGCCATTTGGTCCTTACATTGCCAAAATGTTGTGTACTAACTGTGGATACAGCAGTTTTTCAAGAGTGGGTACCATAGTTTTGTCTCAGCCTAAATCAGGACTGAGTTGAAAACTCCTGCTGTAGGTTAGGGTGGGAGCTGCCTCTTTATTTCCCATTTAAGACAAACTTCTTTTTATACAGGAAGTTCAGATTCACAGCATCCTGGAGAAAGCTTCATGAGGCAACATGTTTCTGCAGCTGGGAATTAGGACTTTTAGTTGTGCCCAACAAGACCTTATGTTTTCACCACTATTCCTTTGCATATTTTATATAATTTGAATGTTAAAGAAGAGATTAGTCTATAAACCTCTAAAATAATTCAGAGTCATTAGTTTAGGACCATGATACCAGTCTGACATTTTTGGATAATCACAGAATCATAGAACTTTAATGGAAAAAAAAGTGTAGTGCAAAGATAGAACAATTTAGACGTTGCAATAATATCAGCTCTGTCTGAATGAATGATGATAACTTATTAATATCCAGTACAGTTCAGCATAATACTAGGCTAAAGAATGCAGTACATCTTAAGCTGAACTCCTGAAGGAATAAATACATGTGATATATTATCAAGCACAGCAAGAAAAAGTTAACAAGTTAAAAATAGTAATTGCTTCTATGCAAAGAGTCAGGCAATAAGTAATTTTCTAAGCTTTACAATTAGAGATAGCTTGCAAAGTTACACTTCTTACTTCACTTCTACAGCTTGTCCTAACAGCCAAAATAAAATGCCTAGGGAAACATGTAAACATGAAGAAAGTACATTCTTTTTTATTGTGCTAACCTCAGGGTCTTTTGACGTATGCCTCAATGAATATTTAAAAACTTTTGGGCTGAAAAGGACCCCTCAACTGCATTTTTTTTTTTTAATGGTGATTTTTAATTGAATTGAAAATACTTATTTTGAGATTGTGAAACTGTACAGGGAAAAAAATAATTTATCTTCTTTTATTGTGGAAGTACCAGATGAACATCACTGGCTGGGTGTAGCCACAAAGATGATGGGTAGCTTCGCAGCAATCCTCTCTTAATAATCCTAAACATGATAAGGAAAAGAAGAGTGGGAGACTTTCATCTTCAGTCGTGTAGCAGATCACCAGGTTCTTCAGTGTCCCAGTTACGGGCACCAGCAGTAGAAGCAACACTGAAAGCTCCGCTCAAGTCTAGGCAGTCATCATGCACGTCGCATTTGTCAGCTAATAACACCCATTTCGTCGGCTGACAGTACTTAATGCACTCTGCTCCTAAGTGTCCTGCTAAGTTCTCACAGGTTGTGCAACCATAGAATGATCAAGGTTGTTAAAGGCCTCCAAGATAATCAAGTTCAACCATTGAAACTCCTACATATTTATGATGAATCATGAGACTAAGTGTAACTCAATCTTTAGGAGAGTGCAGCTCGCTGCTCCCATTAACCTCTTTCTGGAACTGGAAACAGGGCTTCTGCCAGCCCCTGATGAATCCTTCCCAACTGGGCTTCCTTCCTGCCAGCATGAAGTACATTACCACTGCCAAACCCAGTCCAAAGCCTTTTTTCAGGGTTCTTGGGGGTGTGTTTGGGGAATTTTTTGGTGACAGGAATTGATCAAACCATACCATTTTCTGCAGTCAGACATTTTGGACACTATTTGGTATAATATAAAATATTGACACACATGGATTACCTTTCAGTGCCTGTAGAAGGAGAATAAATATCCCTTGTAACCTGTACTATTCAGCTACATGAAAAATGGCGTTTTTCTCAGGTCTGCAGGGCTATTTAAAGGACTGGGAAAAGGATCACTGAGATGATAGCAATGCACAGCTAGATGTGGGTGGATCTTTTCTGCTAGTTTCATACAAAGATCTGATGCCACTAGTCTTTGTTCAAGGGAGGACAACAACTACAAGAAAAAAAAGCAGATTCAGAGTGATTTTTTTATGTAGTATTCTTTTGCAAATTTGTTAGTGCTAGTTCTGGGAGCTTCTCATGAGGTTTAGCAAAAGCATTCGCTGTGTGCCACATTCCCCTTATTGCACACAAAGGAAAAATTGCAAGGTTGTGCATTGTCTTGCAGTGGAATGAGCAAGCTTCTGGCAACGATGAGGATTTAACAGAGGGCTGCGATCACACATCTTTTACCAAAAATTAGGATGCATCACTCTTTTGTTTGTTGTAACTATAGAGGAAAATAGGAATGAGATAACAACAGCAATGTGTAGGAGCACATATCAAGTATTTGTTACAGTTACCTGTTCCTAGACCAGCATCTACTTTCAAATGAAAAGTATATTATGTGCAATTTAGTTATCCACTACAAAGAATAGTGAGGGGCAGGGGGGCTTGTGGGGGTTTTTTTAGTAAAAGGATTATATGTAGTCTGTATTTTGAAACCCATAAACCTAATTTCTGAAATAGGGCAATACTTTGGGACAAGAGCTTCAGAGTGATGTTTTATTTATTTATTTATTTATTTATTTATTTATTGTGTGCTCTCTGACATAATACTTCAATCTTAGAATCACAGAATATGCTGAGTTGGAAGGGACCAATCAGGATCATAGAGTCCAACTCTTGGTCCTGTGCAAGAACCTTCAAGAATCACACCGTACGCCTGAGAGTGTTATCCGAATGGTACTTGAACTCAGACAGGCTCTTGCTGTGATGACTTCCCTGAGGAGCCCATTCCAATGCCCATCCACCCTCTGGATGAAGGACCTTTTCCTGGTATCCAACCTAAACCTCTCCTGACTCAGCTTCCGGCCATTTCCTTGAGTTCTTTGGTGATGAGAGTGAAGAGATCGATACCTGTCCCTCTACATCCCCTTGTCAAAATGTTGAAGAGCACAATGACATTTCCCCTCAGGCTCCTCTTCTCCAGGCTGAACAGACCAAGTGACCTCAGCTGCTCCTCATACGGCTTCCCCTCCAGACCCTTCACCATCCTTGTTGCCCTTCTTCGGGAACTCTCTAATGGCTTAATGTCTTTTTTTTATATTGTGGTGCCTAAAACTGCACACTGGACTCGAAGTGAGGCGGCTCCAGTGCAGAGCAGAGCAGGACAATCCTCTTCCTTGCCCAGCTGGCGATGCTGTGCCTGATGCACCCCAGGACAGCGTTGGCATTCCTGGCTACTAGGGCACTACTTGCTCACATTCAACTTGCCATCAGCCAGGACCTCCACATCCCTTTCCACAGCACTGCTTTCCAGCCTCTCATCCCATGGTCTGTATACACAACCAGGATTGTCCTATTCCAGGTGCAGAATCAAAGGGATGAAATAGGAAGAGACAAAATGCTTGAAAAAATTTTCTATGTATTTTTAGTTCTAAACTGAAATAGTAAAGTAGAAGTCATAGTAACACTAGGATGCAAGTATGAAGGAAACTCATCTTTCTAGAACAAAGCAGAAAATTAACAGTATATTTCTACGTTGATTGTCATAGAATAGATTGACAGATGATATTAATGTGAAATAGTAAATTTTAACATGCCTAAATAAAACATACAAGTAAACAGTTTATTTACAAATCATGGAGTTATTTTTCTGCATTTGATCAGTCATTGAATATTCAGTTGTAAAATAATTCATTATTATTTCAGTTTTGATCCATCTTGCACACAGTACCTTATCATAAGGAAACCACCTTTGTCATAAATGAGGTAAGTTTCTCAGTGGAAAAACACCGGGGATCTTCCTGTAATGTTTATTTTAAGGAGACTAAAATAAATGGTTCTCTTGGGTAAATAGCATCACTATATTTTCACAGATGAATTCAAGTGTGCAGTACAGTAGTAGGTACAGTTAAGAATTTCACATATGAAAATAAGCAGATGCATGATAATCTGCTCATCTGTTTCCAATAGAAAAAATATTATTTATTTACAGAACATCTAAAATTGGATTAGGAGATCTTTCAGTCTATTGTGGCTTAGGAGAAGTAGACTCCTTGGGTGATCCAAGAGGCCAGTAATGGGAGAACATGCTGCCACTATCTGTGGGGCTCTTCATGAAATCCAGTCCAGGTCAGCAGTGGTTAAGTATGTAAATTTATAAAAAAGGAAAATGGACTTTAAACTTTATTTCTAGAACTGCAGGATAACAAATGTTTCTTTAGGAGCTCTTCCAAAATGAGTGAGTAGTCTGCCCTTTTATTGACGGATGATTGAGAGTCATGAGCCGTCTAACCTTTCTTCTGCGCCCAACAGCAACCACTCTTTTGACCCTTTTGAGGTACTACTTTGTATTGGAACAAGTAGTGTGGCTTGGTGAGATTTGTAGAGAAAAACACTTGTTTTCCAGGACCAGCACTGTAAATATTTGGGGGGTTTTAATGAAGCCTAGCTCCAGTCTATTATATTATTATTATTATTATTATTATTATTATTATTAATTATGTGATTGTTAGAATGCACTAGGTGCACTCCTAGAGTGCCTCCTCCAGTTAAATTTCATCCTGACTTGAAATCAAGTAAAAGGGCTTTGAAAAAACCCAAAAGCTAATAGTAATCCATCCTTCAGGTATCTAGAGTATCATTTCACCCGTCATCTCAGAGTGAGAGTGAGAAGGAAAAACTAGTCAGATACGCTAGATGTCAGAACTCTTCTGCTAACCCTTAACTGAAAGGGTTAGGAAAACTGTCCAGTTTCTGACAAAATCTAGTTGTAAAAATGGGCAGACCTGAATGAAAGGAAGACTTACGAATGCATTTTGTAATATAAACACTCTTTTCTAGACACACTCATCTTTACAGAAATCTTGATGGACTGAAATATGTTTGACTGTAACAAGGAGATCAGCTGGGTAGAGAGAAATAAATGAATATAAACAGAATTTTTTCCACTGCTAGATTAGACTGTTTTGTCACAGAATGGTTGAAGCTGGGAGGGACCTATGGAGGTCAGTTGGACCAACCCCCTTGCTGAAGCAGAGCTACCTAGAATCAGCTGTCCAGGACCATGTCCAAAGAGCTTTTAAACATCTCTAGAGATGAAGACTCCACAACCTCCCTGGGCAATCTCTGCCAGTGCTTGATCACCTTCACAGTGAAAAAGTGTTCCCTGGTGTTCAGAGGGAGCATCCTATGTTTTAGTTTGTGCCCATTTAACTGCCAATAACTTCATCATAGAAGGTTATCGGATTGGTTTCCAGGATTAGTTGTTTGATCATCTCCCCAGGGATCAAGGTGGGCCTTGCCAACCTATAATTCTTACCAAGGTAATTTTTCTGAAATTGGAAATTAACGAGTTTATTGAACTTTTTTGAAATTTTTTTTTCTATTGCATAATGGACAGTGGACAAGAACTTAGCAATCAACCTTAGAGACTTGATATAGCTGGAAATTGAAATAGAGGCATCCAGATTTCCAGGCACTTATAGAACTGCCAGATTTTTGTTGAGGTGCTACTATTCTCAGGAATAGTAACAAGTGTTTCATAGGTAATGCTGAACAAGTTAATTGCCCTAATTGCAGATGTCTACTGAAAAAATTCTGTTTAAAATGTCCCTACATGAAAAATCCATCATTTTGTGAACTGATTTAGCATATTGAGTTACCACAAAATGTCACTTCCTAAGTAGATTTTTAAGGGAGGTTAAATTTGAAATTAAAATAGTATTCTGTGATTAGGTTTAGGATCTGCCATACAGTGATCTCTCTTGATATAGGTATAGATGTACACAAATATGGATAGATAGATACACAGATAGATAGATAGATAAGCATTTTTAGTATGTCAGCCCTCTTTCCCATTTTACTTATAACTCTTGTAGGTTACTGTTAGTCTTTAAAAGTAGGTCTCCAAATTTTCCAACATTATACTTCTCAAGAGCACTGTTTAGTTTAAATAAAGTGAAAATCAACAGGCTGCTAAAATTGAACATTTCATGTCTCTAAACTGGATAATATAAAACTAGCTGGGAGAAAACAGTTCGTAACATATAGCTCACTGATGTTCAGCAACCTACAGGATATATTCTGAGTTTATTGAGTTAGGAGATAAAACTTGTAAGTCATTGCAACAGAGGGAATATTTTTATTCATCTTGTTTGAATCTGATCAGCAGAATATCTGCTAGATATTGAAAGAATTGTTTTTAAAATAGAAATAAAACACTCTCTAATCCTTAAGGTGCTGTAAAAAGAGTTCTGAATGCATCTGTTAATGTTCTGGGCACATAATACAAAGCGGATTACTTTTTTTCTAATACATAATAAAAAAGAGAAAAGAAATAGAATGAAATTAAGAAGAAGCAGGTGAGGCAATAAAATCAAGACACACAAAATTATTTCCTTATCTCTTGGGAAAGCACTGGAACCCCAAGGAATAGCACTATTATTTTATAACAACTGCACTTTGATTCCGTGTGTATTTTACACATGCATTTGCAAAACCAGAAACAACTTCAAAATTCCATCCTTTGGTAATCTGTGATCTACAGTAGTTTTAAAAAATATATTGGTAAATGAGAAAAGGTGTACCGAGGACATGCTTTATTATCTGAAAGTTATAAATTTGTTGCAATTTATTGTGTTAAGAGCAGTTTTTCTAAACCAGGGTGTGAATTCTATGATGCCTGTATTTTAAGGCCTTTTTTTTTTTCCCCAATTTAGTGGTTGTTGTATTTGTGTTGTTTTAACAAGCAACTGGGAGTAGGTACTGCTTTGTTCTCAGTGGATACTGAAAGTCCCCGCAATCTATTTGGAAGTTCCCTATTAAAACAGGCCAGGAAATTGACCTTATTTTCTGTCCTCCAACAACAAGATGCAATGCAAGAAGTGACAAAGTGTAATGGGAGGTAGGATACCATAAGTCAGAAATGCCCAGCTGTAACTGGGAGTTGTTGACATAGTACTCTAGCAGTTCATGGTGTTATTACTGCAAAGAATAAATACTATTTTTTAACAATTCATTCGTTACAGAAATATACCAAAATTATTCTAACAGAAAACATTGTATCACATGTACGTACAAAGTTAACCTAAAGCTAAAACAATTTGGGCAATTGCCAGCTGTAGTTGCCTTGAGAGCTGCTAGCAATGAGAGGACTCCATTTGGACCCTGTAAGGCTGCAGAGTCTGACATTATCAGAAGGCTGTGTCATATTCTCTACTTGGCTTCTAACACTGAAGTCATAGCCATGGAAAAAGTCACATTAAATTTTTCCCACTGTTTATTCGCCTGTAATTTATATCTTTAAAACTAGCTTGCAGTTCTTAACTTTTTGAAATCCAAAACCATACAAAACACTGTTTAAATTTTTAACTCTCTTATAAAACTCCTGTAAGATTTTACATTACAAGTAACTAATAGATTTTATTTTTGCAAACTCTATTTTTTTGCTTACTTATGAAGGCTTGAATAAGAATACATTTGTTTATTTCAGAAAAATTACGGTCTGGTAGGAAACTCATTTCTTTTCCTACCTCCCCCTGAATCTGATGAAAAGGGCAAAGTGTTGAAATAGCATCCAGACATCTCTTGCCAATTGATGCTTTAGTAACATTTTGATCAATGTGTCTGCCTCTTCATCCAGGAGCCGTAGAGGATAGGAAATTGATAATTGGTGATGCAGTTCAAAAGATCACATGAAAGTCTCTGTCATAGGAAAATGAGCACTTTCTGTTTGGCTGCTGCTGTGAGATTTGCTTAAGACATACCTTCTCAAACTAAATTGCAAAAGGTTTTTTGTTTCTTTTTTTTCTGTTTTCAAATACAAGTCTTTTTCATGTGTTTTGCCTTGTTCTCTATTGTTTCTCTGGTAGATCTGCTGTGAGATAAGCTGGGCACTTCCCTGACAGTGAAGCACCATGGATACACATTAATCCATAAACCTTAATTTACAGGCATTTCCTGAGAAATGCTGTTGATGTTTTATTTGTTATTGACACAACATGGCTGCTTTAGTTAGAAACAATTAATGTTGTAACTGCTCAAGCGCTGCACATGCTCATTGTAGTTATTTCTTTCTCTTAGATAACAAATTTTCCTTTGACAATGTTTTTCATACATAAGCCCTAAGTAGACTAATATTTAATTGCTGCACTGTTTACTCTTGATGTTTTGTTCTACTGACTGGGATTATAAAGAGTTAATGAATATTTCATTAACTAGAACTATTTTCCATTAATAAAAAACTCATTTTATATAAAAGTATACAATTTTGGAATTTCTTCTTGCATTACACTCAGCTGGCTATTTGAAGAAATGAGACTAGCTAGTGTTATTTAAATAAGGAATCAGTCTTGGTTATGTTAACTTATTAGACATTTTTATTTTGGGGTTTTTTGGTTTGTTTTGGTTTTGGTTTTCTAAGCTGAGCTGTGAAGAACCAAGAGAAAATCAGTTAAAATTTCGAAGAGACTGAGTGGTGATGGAAGGTGCTTTAATGACAATCATTGTCTTAAATTATCTAGTACACAGGGTATTCACATGGAGCACCTCTTAATGTTCAGGTCCCAGTTCAAGATATTACTGAACTGGGACTTGAACACTGAGTGCATGTGTGTGTGTGTAAAAGTACTTAAATATGAGTCATACAATGGAGAGCCTTACATGCCTTCACCTCTGCCTATACCTGCACCTAGACCTAGATCTAGGCCTATTTTACTCTAGAAAATGGCATTACTGGTTTGTTTTTCACTGTTCTATTTAAAATTATAATAAATTTAATGTTCCTTAAGAAACTGAAAAGTAGCATCTGTGCAAATTGATGGAAGTTCGTTGGAGTACAAAGGAGAAAAGCACAGGCTGTTACTGACTTGGGGATGAAGAAAACCAATCTACGCCAAGAAATTTTTGGTGTTAGTACTTTGAATCATAGAAACATAGAATAACCTGAGTTGTAAGGGACCCACAAGGACCATCGAGTCCGACTCTTAGCCCTGCACAGAACATCCCCAAGAGTCACAACATGTGTCCAAAAGCATTGTCCAAACACTTCTTGATCTCTGTCAGGTTGATGCTGTGACCACGTTCCTGGGGAGCCTGTTCCGATGCACAACCACCCTCTGGGTGAAGAACCTTTTCCTAATATCCAACCTAAACCTCTCTTGGCTCAGCTTCATGCTGTTTCCTCCAGTCCTGTCACTGGTCACGGTTAAATATCAACTGGGCAATCTGGAAGACAAAGCAATCCCTTACGTGTTAAGTTCATAGCAGCATGATTTAGTATAGCCATATTTCAGAATTATTTGGAGACCATCATTGGTTTTAGCACTTTCACATCGTGAAACAGTTTCACATCATGAAACACCACCTTAGAAGTGAGCCATGGAAACTCCCAGTGGCTTTGTCTGCAGAGCAAACCTAGGTGCTCATTTTAGAACAGATAGTTATATTTGGACATAAATGCCTTCCTGTGCTGCTCAGTTATTTCAGTGTGTTCTTCCCTGAGGTATGCTGTACTCTTACACTTGGATGTCAATCAGTAGAATTGCTTTCACTGTCTCATTCCTTTCACAGTCACATAGGCTTGCTTGGCAGTAATAGGGAAGAAACAGACCCTTTCAGAGGGTGATTATTCCTCCCAATTATTTTAGATATTTATCTTCAGACTAGATGAATCACACTCTGAAGCTGTATCTCTGTATTTTTATATAATTTAAAAAGCCCGATGATGGGTTTAAAGTAGGTTAATAATTCAGCAGCTAAATACAGTTGGGATTAATTCCAGTGAAGGTAATATAAGCCCAGATAAGGGTCATTGTATCTAAAATCTGTTTGCAACCTTGTTGTTTCATGCAGATGGAAAGATTATTTGGGCCACCACATGTCAGATGGAAGTCAAAATGAACCTGCAGACTATATTCTGCAAAAAGATGTGAATGTTAAAAAAAATCATACCTATCAAAAAATGTTGCCTTTAGAGTTCTAGTGATGATTAAAACATATAAATTTTCCAGCTTCATCAGGTGAAAAGATGAAGTCGTCTTGCATTTAAGATCTGATTACAAAGTCCTTTCTAAGAAGCAGAAACTTTTTAAAAAATATTATATTTCATTGCAATTTCTATTGTGTCACAGATACTTATAACAATACTGTCTGATTCCTTTAGATTTTGAATTTCTCATCTTTTCACCACAGTTTTATACCCAGTTCTAAAAATTTATGGTCAGCCATTATTTTCTTGAGGCATGTGAAAAAATAGCAAGCTTTAGTTATGACCCTGGCCTCTTCATTGCTGCATTTGTATACCTTTGAGTACTTTTTTTGTGTGCTCATTTTTTTTTTGGGGGGACAACATCTCATGTGAATTATAGGATTTTTGTACTTTTAACTTGATATAAGAATATTTGTATGTCCGCAGTTCTCTAGGTAGCGGGGAGAAATTTGAAATATATAAACACACCTTTAAATAAAAAATTAAACCTAGTTATGTTGCTATATTGAATATATTTATCATATTTAAAAGTGAAACTTTGAAAAACATTCAAGTTTACTAACCCAGATGGTTTTGTTAAGTGATCATTCATCACATTTGCTATAGATGCACGTCCGAGAGCTTGGTCACAAAACTAAGATGTGAAATAGATGGTGAGCTGGAACCATACTGCAACCTTCACCAGGAAATTAAGCTACAAAACCACAACATTTAAAAACAAAGGATAAAGAATCATTATTTTTAAATAATTCCTGGATTTTGAGGGAGTGCTTACCATGGAATAAAATGGGAATGACGCATGGAAGGGACAAAAATGTGAGCTATGCTCTGACAGCAGTAATTGTGTGAATTATGTAGGCAAGCATATACTACAGACAGACTGGTTTGTACTGGGATCCTGCTGGGTTAAGAATAGTCTTCAGCTGGAAACATCTACTCTTCCCACTGAATCTGCAAGGAACCTAAGGAAAATGCTAGCATAATCACTTATTTTTTTGACAGCTACATTTATCTAAGGTAAGTCCTATCAAAGATAAGAAACATACAAGATTTTCTAAAGATGAAAGAAAGCTGTAAATGTATTCACCTATCACTCAGTTACATAAATAATGACTTCTCCTTCCCACTTTGGTCTGCACTGTTCTTGCTCAGTTTTTAAATCGCCTGGAATATCTCAAACTAAGTGGTGATTAATAACTCTGCGAAGTGTGTGTTGATTTTTTTCCTCTCATCCCCACTTGACATGGAGCAGCACAGATTTGCCCAGAAAACTCGTCACTCATCTTTAACCAGACAAAAAAGCAACATAACGTGGAGTAGTGTCATGAAAATCCCATGTCCAGAGTCAAAAAAAGCACCATGAGACAAGGGTATAGAGGTTGCTAGGTAAATTGGTGCTTTACTTACCCATTCCCCCTCTTCCTATGATGCTGGGGTGCTTTTTCTGGTGGAACCTAAGAAAATATTAACAGGTGTGCACAGCACAGTTTGGAGAGCTACTCCTTCATCCCTAAAGTAGGTCACCTGAACATGGAGTCTTTGGAGTCCTTTGAGCCAATGAGCCTGGATACAGTGGTCCAGTGCCAGATCTCAGATATGAAAAAGAAGCTGTGGTGACAGTCAAGCATGGCAAATTACACAGTGTGCCTCTATTAAAGAAACGGAATAGATCCCCAGATGCCCTTTGACTGTGATAGATGCGCAGATAATTAGTCTATAGTCAACCTCCAGGCACTTAGATGTTGAATGCACAGAACTGAATCTAACCTTGTACATACTCACCATTCATCTAGGACGAAGAATTGGCTTTAGGTTGCTTTTCATTATTTAATACTAGTTTTAAGGAGAGAACAGCTAGATTTAACTATGAGGTTTAAAAACTGCTTTGCTAAGGCCTCTACAAGGACAAACTTGCAGCACTCTTTTTTCATTGTGTGCTGATATATCACAATATATACAGCATAATAAATTGGGGGAAAAAACCTGCACAGGATGACATGATAACTATGCATATTTTATCTACATAATCTATGTCTGTTCTCTGGGCCACAGAGTGATATTAAATTAATACATTAGAATTTACTACTAAGATTCATAACGGAAGACTATTCAAAGCACCTGCCCATGCATTGAAATTTTTTACTTTAATTCACATGAACAAAATAAAATATCTTTAAAAAGGCAGATGAGAAGCATTGACATTGGTAATAGGTGAAGGGGATATAATGGGAAAGTAAAATTTACTGGACTGCTTCTCTTTTTCCTAGAGAAAGTCCATGCTAAAAGTATAGGCAGAAGAATATAAAACCAGGAAATTTTATGACAGAATGTAAGGGAGTAGGCAGAGGAAATAAGCTAATTTATTAAAAGATCACAACGCAGCTGAATAAAGAAGTGTGTAGAAGGGTGGTCGTGGCAGAATTAACTCATATCTTCATGACAAATAAACCAAATAGAGGTAAGACAGTAGGAACCTAAAATTTTTAGACACACAGTAGTCCAATCTGTACATGAATAGTATTATATTTATAACCCAGAGTCCCTTTAACTTTCTGACGTCTAAAAGTATCTAGACCTAGTTAAGATATGAGTATGAAGTTTATCAAATAATATACCAGAGAAGATACAATGAAAAATTATATTATTTTATTTTAAAAAGGCATGAGATTTTTACTCAGATTACCCAGAAAGAAGGAGGAAGAGATTTTTACGGGTGATGTGAAGCAAATAAAACATTAAAGCTCAGATGAAAGGTGAAAAAGTATGATACACTGGACAACAGAAACTGAAGTAAGCTGCAAAGCACATGAGTGTGAGGAGAATATACAAGGAAACTGAAATTACAGTAGGGTTTTCTTTAGTGAAAATCAAAACCTAGGAAGGTAATAATTGCATGTACACAAGAGTGGATTAGGCAAATAAATTGCCATTTAGATGAGTTGTTAAAACAGAGGCAAGAGCACAGAAGACAGTGGTTATGTCGCTGTTATTACCCAAATGACTTAATAGATGGGATTCCAGACAATCTTCCCTGAGGATTCATACAGAGTCTGTTCATGGACTGAACTTTGATGTGCTTGATTGCAGGTAAGACCCTGTTTTCTTGGTCTTTTTAGTCAAGTGATACCAAAAGGAATTAACTCTTGAGCTGGATGTCATAGAGAAAAATGTGGTTTATCTTCAAGATGAAGTCACAAGACAAAAACAAGATGGAGCTAAACCAATGTCTGCTTGTTTGGAATGCTTTCTTTATGCTAGACTTACAAAAATTTAGCAGCATTTTTTCCTGAAGAAAAATTAAGCAGCATTCATTATCTTTTTCCTCCAAAATATAATTACTGACTTTCTAGAATAGAGACTTCATCTGTGGAAGGACAAAATATGTATTATTAAAAACACTTTAATTGGCTTACTTGTAGTACTGTATGGTCTGTAATTCCATGTTCAGTACTCAGAGCTTTTTGACCTTTGAAAATGTAGCTCATAATATATCACAAAACCTCTTGCAATAATTCAAACATTTTTGTGCCGTCTGTTTCTTTGCTCTGTCCGTGTGTGCTCTGGTAAATGTTAAAGTGTCTTGCTATAAGGATAGCACTCAGATTTCATTCTCTGAAGTGTGTGAACAGATAGACACTGCATTATAGTGCTACTACTGACATTTCAATTCAGAGCCAAGGCCACCAACACTTTCAGCCCCTGCTGTTCTGTTAAATATTTGTCAGTGAAGGAGACTGAGGATTGCTTTTCATGTTTCTTGTACATGCTGAGCTACACCAAAGGCAAAATGTCAGGTAAAAACCAGTGCATAGCCTTTTTCTGATAGCAAAACTCTTAGCTTGCATATAGAGACTGTGGCCTTTCAAGAATATGTTATCGCCGTGTGCACTCTGATCCTTTAATTGAAAATCAGTGTAGGTAGATAATTGTGCAGATTAGAGACAGACCCACGATGTGTGCCAGTTATGCATGAAAAAAAAATGGAGACTTTGTATGACAAGGGGTATAAAATCAGGCTGATGTAATCATAGTAGAGACAAACTTTCCAGATAACTCCCACATGAAATTAGAACTTGTAACTTTTAAGTGACACAGTGGGGGCTGGTTTATTGCTAATGCTTTTGAATAGGCCCTGCAGGGCCTGTTCACTTTTAGTTTCTTGGTAAGTACTTTGAGCATAAATGGAGCTTAAATGAACTGGCATGATAGACTCTCATTTCTGTAACACCTGTAAAATTTTCACTATAGTCATCCCCTGCTCTGTCTCATCCTCTTGATAGTCCTGTGTGTGACAGTATAAAATTCAGAGACAGGATTTACTTGTTTATTTGTTTAAAAATCTGGAGGAAGTGGAGAACAGGAGTTTCAGAAAGCAAGTTATTTAAAAGTAGCAGCCACAATCTGCTCAGTGGACTCAGCCTTCTAGTGAACAATTCTGCTTTCACCAGCATACAGCATTTCAGCTAATCACATTATCAATGCAGTCAGCCATAAAAATCAGATACAGATAAGTGTGTCGTAATAATTTGTGGCACTGATGGCATTCGTGGTTTGTGACACGACTGATATTGAAGTGGTTAGACATAATCTATTATTTTAATTTTTATTTTTGAGATATTTTAATTCATTTCTTCATAAATAACTTCTCTCCATCACCCATTCAAAGAAAAAAGTATGGGGTTTTTTCTTCTCTGACTTATGGCAAGAAGACTGATTTTAAGTGTCTGCTCTGTCAAGAGAGGATTGAGTGAGAAGCAATCTGAGAGTCTCACTGTGACAATTGGGAAAGCAGCTGTGTGTGAGATAGGTTTTGGGGGAAATGGAACTGTGTAAAAACCCAGAGATTTGTTATGTTTCTCTTTGGCACAGTTTGAATGTGTAGTTCTCTGCGTAGATGGGGATGGAAAGCTTTTTCTCCTAATCTTATGCCGCAGTTTTGGGGAGAAAGTTGGAGAATTTTCAGATGCCAAGAAATATAAATCTTGTCATTTTCTGAATATTCCTTTATCATTAACCATAGCAAACCTCCAATCCCTATTGCTTCATGCAGCTTTGGGAAAGGTCCTCTCCTGTGCTTCAAACTTCTCTAGAGTGCCTATGATAGAGTGTATCTTTCTTTCAGTGTTTGTGTTTTGCTAAAGCAGAAAGGAGGCCATAGTCAGAGGAAACACACTTTAAAGTTAATGCTTAATATGGTAGCTTCATAATTTTTAATAATATAAAGTGCATGATGTAAATCGCTGACATAAACAGCCTCTGTAGCTGGAAACTGACACAATGGCTGAATTATTACAAATAATGAGTAATATCTTGGAGAAAAACCATATATTTAAAATGATGTTATTTTCCATGTTAAAAACCTTTCGGAAAAGAAAAAATTTTGTGTGGGTCTGAACCAGTTAAAATCTGTTATCACATTGTAACATTTGAAAGTTAACTAAATGTGAATATGAATGTGATATGAATCACAGTGGAAGAATTTAAGAATAATGGGTTTGTATAGCAGCATTTTATTCTGTTTTAGAATACTTTGCTTTCATTTTATGAACTTGTAAACTGCAACTGTTAAACAAACCTGTGATTAAAGCATATTTTCCAGAGCACCATGATAGCTATCAGGTCCCCTTCACATAAATTGTTTATCACTCATTTCCTTCAGAGGTAGTTGTTTAAAACAAATAGACACAATGAATTATTGCCTAGCAGGGAAAAGATTTGTCATATGGTGCACCACACTGTTTTGTACACAGGCATTCATTTAAACAGACATTATAAGATTTTAATGTGTCTTCTGAGAACCAGAGTGATACATGTTTGTAGGTAGCATCAGAATAGCTGCACATTTTTTATAACCAGATTATCATATCACTAAGCATTGAACTGCATATTTTTAGGTATTTTTGATTACTTCATAGATGATCTCTAGGATATTTACCTTGTTTTCAGAATTTAGGGAACAAAACTTTACCAAATTAAGGGCAATTACAACTGTGCAAAATGTAGATGAAAAAAAAAGCACTCAAATCCTCTGTTTATAATAATTTTCAATATGGTCACAGTATGTGATGGTTTAAAAGCTGTCTCACCCAAAACCCCTCCCATTCTACATTCAGTGTTTGTTTCTGATATACTCATTGGTGTGTTTGTTTCTAATATACTCATTGGTGTGTTGCTGTAATAACACCAGTTTTAAAGGACCTACCTTTCGTACTGATGTTCGTGGGTCTGTGGTGCAACAGGACCATCTTCAGGGTGAAAAATCTAAACAGAAACATAATAAATACCAATGTGTAAAAAGGAACCTCACATAATGTGGTTTGGACCATCATTCTTTAATCAGATTCATGGAATTGTTCAGTTTAGGAGAACTTCAGGAGCTCTCCAGCCCAGCCTCAAAGCAGTGCCAACGCCGGTGTCATGCAAGGATGGCCAGGGCTTTCTCCTTTATATTCGGAGGAATGCAAAAAGTCCAGGTCTCTCTACAGTCACTAAAGAAAGGTAGGCCAATTAGTTAAATGTCTGAGATTTGGTGAGATGAACCTCAAATATTGTCTCAGTACCAATTATTGGTTTAAACTATTAGCAGAGTAGCTTTTGTGCTTTAAATTCGGACAGTAACTTACAAAACACTGATCTGCTACTACTTCTACAGTTCTACGTAATCTTAGAAAAAAATATTTAGCATTTAATTTTTTATCTATACACAAAAAGAAAAAAGTTGATTTCTTTGTATAATATGTCAATGCTGTAAAAAAAAAAAACACTTGAAGCACTGATTGATAGCTTTCCCATTCACTTTTAAAATAATTTGACAATTATATAAAAAATTAATTTTGCTGGTTTTGCATCTCAGAGTGTTCTGTTTTATTCTGTATTATTCTGTTTGATCTCATCAAACAGCAATGGTGTTCAGAGTTATAGTGATGTATGGTAGAATTGCTGTAGTCTCTGAGGAAAAATCATGGAAATGAAAAATTGACTTCCCACTTGCCTACCATAACCAATCAAATTTTAATTAAAATTGTTTTAAATTAATTGACTTCAGTAATATCTTTCAAATCTCATGTATCTGTGTCATAGATATGTGAACTAAAGATAGTCTTGTAATGTAGTCACAAATAATACTTTCCAAATACAGTGCAAGCTCTATTTTTACCATCTTCTTTTCTACTGCCACAGGTAGAAAGAAGCATTTCTGTGAAGAAGCTTATTAGTCGGAATGCAGTGAAAAAGATCCTGTGGGAAATTGTTTTTGAACTGTAGCACATCCATTGTCAGGAATCACGCATTCACAATTTATCTTTGATAAATAAATATTTACTTCATTCAGATAAGTAGGTCTGTCAAACTGCAATTCTTAGGACTAGCACTTCTGAAAATTTGCTTATGCATACACAAGTTCACTGGAGACTCTTTGTTCTTTTTTTCCCATTATATTATTGAAAATAACAGTGTTTGACATATTTGTGCACAGAGATTTTTATGTTACCTGGCACTACAGAGGAGCTGAAACATCTGTTGCTAGAATCTAGACTCAGCTTTGCTCACATTGTGAGAGGGGAAGAATGTCTAGAAAAGCCATTTTTACAATAACAAGGGTAAAAAAGATGGTTCATATTACTACTACTACCTTGAAAAGCTCGAGTTTTCAAATAACACCAGAACATTTTCTTGGCTGAAATAAATACATCCATATCACTTTTATAAAAAAATAAACATATATATTTACGTGCTGAGAGAGTATACTACCTGAGGGAAAAGTAACAGAAGTATTCAAGGCAAGCATCCTGTTTACCCAAGTGAAGCTTACTCAGAATGGGATTTTCAATGTTTTGACCTATATCAAGTTTTGTTTACACTAGATGGGACTGAAAGGTGGGTCAAAAAGTGAGAGGCCTTGCTCTGATGTTTTATTTTCTTTATATACTCTGCTGAATTTTTCATCTCCTGGAATGTGCTTTTAATGCATTTTTGACAAACGTTTTCTGGTTAGTAGGTTCTTTAGGAATGGATGTAAGATGTAGAGATACACATTTTCTTCTTCTCCACCAAAACTGTTTGAATCATAAAATGCTTCTTTATGTGTACTGGACTGCGGTGTTAACTGCCAATGTGAGGTATGAGACATACTTTAATAGAAAATGTCCCATTTTAAACTTTCATGGTGAAACTAGAACATGCCTTATAGAAACAATTATGTAATCACAGTATGCCAGTATCCTACATATATTTTTTTTTATCTTTTCTAAACCAAAGAAATACAAAATTCACTTTCAAATAACTTCTGGCCATTCTAAATGCGTCTGGTTTTTTTAAGATCAATATAAGAGTTGAGGAAGCACTCCAACAATCCATGGCCACAGAATAAAAGAAATGTTGGTGGTTTTTTATTCCTTGATTCACACAGAGAAGCTTGGAGGGGGTCCCAAAAGAGATGTGAAAAGCAGCAGAGATTTTGTTTCAAATTGGAAAATGTCACTAGAAGATGCTGCACAACAGATTGACAAAAGAACTACAGTGAATTACCAGGACCACATGCTAATCACCTAATATTTTTAAGTATTTAATTGAAAAAATAGAGATGGACACTTTTGCTTGAAATGATCCCGGCAGTTGCCAAGGTACTGTCACAAAAGTGGCAAATGCCAATTTTTAAAAGGAACTTCAAAATAAATCCTGAGACAAAAAAAGCCTGATAAGTTAGTTAAGAAAGATGTAGAGACTGTTTAGAAGAGCGGATTAACTAGCAGACAGACTGACATGATACACTGAGAAAGAGCTGAAATGCCTTTTGTAAAATGAACCCATGATTCACAATATCCATTAGAGTGCTCTTGGATTTAAAAACAAAAGCTGACAAGTCCCTACTAAAGACTTGTAAAAAGTTTAGGAATGAAGTTTTGAGAACAAAAAAAACATAGGGAACAAATAATTAGTTTATCTAGATGAGGAGGTTGTTAGGGATCTGGATGTAGATAACCCATGCTGTTCATTGTAATAATAAAAGGTTTCATGAAATGCATGAGTATTGAACACATTTATTAATAATAAAAATTATACTCATGGTTAACATATGCAAAATGACCACACAGAACTCAATAACTGATGATATTACTCAGGAATTGGATCTTAAGATTTTTATAGGCAGCTTTTTTGAAACTAGCAGTGCTTAGCAGAAACGAACATGAAAGAAAATAAAATACTGAGAATAATTATGAAGTGAATTGAGCAAAAAGCAGAAAATGTCCTTAAGTAAACCCACTGGATGAGTGTAGTTAGGGAGCTTCTCCCCATATTCCCATTGCAAACATCTATATAAGATTCATAAAGGCAGCCAGACAATCAAAGCTATGGTGTGTCTTCTTCACATGGGATCACTAAATACACTGCAATTAAATGTGTGGCTGATCGATAGTAAAATAAAGCATCTCCCAGAAGAAAAACATGTCTTGCTTGCCTTAAAGTTAATTTCTTTGTGCTTCTTTTTCAAATATCTTATGACTCTTTTGTAGTCCATGCTTTTATCCATGATGCAAACATGCTATAAACAATCAGTTTAAAAACTCGAGTAATAGATATAAATCTTGCTAATATAGCTATGCAAGAAGCAAACTAATTTTACATAATAAAGTAGTTCATTTGTAAAAGATCACTTTCCTTAATTTGGTAGCAAACTCTGAAGAGGTTTCAGTCTAGCTCTTACAATTTGCACAAATAACAAGTAGTCTTAGGCTGTCAAATCCTTGGTAGACCAAACTTGCACCAATACCAGAAGAGCTCATGGGCCACTTTTAATTGCTGAAAGAAAATAAAAGATTAATTTGTTTTGTTGTAGTGTTTTGTTTGTTTTTTTCTTTATTTCTTTCATGATTTTCTGTCAGTTTCATGCTAGAACAGAGTAATCCTGGAGTAGATGAGCCACAAGGATTTCAGGGCTTTAACAGATCATCATTTTATTTCCAGAGAAGACTGAAACATTATCAGAGAAAAATTGTGCCATGTCTGTTAAACATCCAAAGAAAGCAACTAGCATTACTAACTAGAGCAATGCCATTTTTCATGGCTACTTATGAACCACAGCAGTTCTTGAATTGCTGCTTGTAAGTGCCTATCAATTCTTTTCTGTCACTTTTCCTAATATGCTACACATCTCTAACGGCAACAGTTCATGTTTTTAGCTTTTCTGTAGTTCAGCCTTTGTCATCATGAATGTAAAGTACAAATGGTATGGTGGCCAAACCCAGCCTTTGCCTCACTCATTTATCCTCATTCCACGTTTAAGGATATCAACACTTTTGTCAAAGGACTATCCCTCTGGAAAGAAAATGTGAAACAAAACCATAACAGTTAGAAAACTGATAAAATGGATAACAATGTGAGAAACACAAGAAATAGAATTTCAGGAATATCTATGTAACCTCATGAGTTTGTGGGCAGGAAACTGCCCTTTGACAAGGTCGAGTTTCACCTCAAGTCTCAAGGATATTAAAACCTGAGAGAATCTTAACAAAAATCTGCTTCCTGTACTCATGGTTGATTTAATAGAGGAAATGTTTTTCAAGAGTTCAATACACATCTTTTTCATTCAGTCTAAATCAGTGGAAAAAGAGCACCTTAAGATCGTAGGACCTTAACAATGAAGAGCCTGGACATTTCTACATAAGGTTGTCTAATGATTTGAGACTCAGCTAAAAAAAGCATCAACACTAAATTCAAGGAAGGTCTCAGCAAAGAGATTCTGCTTATTATAGAGACTCTAGCTGGTAATTCTGTTTGATAGGCAGAGAAAGGGATTTGTAAGAAGAACATAGAACGTTGTATTTATTGTGCTTTCTGCATAGATGCTTTTGTAAAGAGAAATATTTACCAATATCCTTGGTATTGTCAAGACTGGAACTTTGCTGTGGTTCAGCTGATAATCAAAGTAGTTAGAAACTGACTTTCCATATCTCAAGTACTATGTTTGGTTTTGCACCCCTCACTATAAGAAAAACTTTGAGGTGCTGGAGGGAATCCAGAGAAGAGCAACAAATCTGGTGAAAGGCCTGCAGCACAAGTCTTACGAGGAGCAATGAAGGAGATGGTAATTTTTAGCCTAGAGGAAAGAAGGCTGAGGGGAGACTTCACGGGTCTGCTGAAAAGAGGTTGTAATGAGGTGGGTATCAATCTCTTTTGCCAAGTAACAAGTGAAAGGATGAGAGAAAATGGCCTCAGGTTCACCAAGGGAAGTTTAGATTAGATATTAGAAAAATTTCTTTACAGGAAGTGTTGTAAACCATTGGAAGAGACATGCCAGGGAAGTGGTGGAGTCACCATCCCTTGAAGTATGGCTCACACCCCAAATTTGTGCTTCTTTCTTTGTGGCTTGAAACTACTTTTTTACCTTATGATTCTGGTGTGTTTGTAAATAGAGAAGTTCCTACTTCAGGAAATAATATTAAAGTGTAACACTGATTTTTCTTACGTAGAAAAAAGGCAAAATATTAGTTCAAAGTCTAAGAATTATTCTTGTGCAAACACGTATTGTAGACATGAAGGATAATCTTCAACTGGCCAAGTGTATCTCTGTACAAAGTAGTGTTTTACCTATGAGCTAATCATCTGAACACTCTTTACAGGCAATGAAGAGAAACAGGTTCTATGGGGCATGATTCACCTTATAAAGCAGACTTAAAACTCCGACATTAGATGTATGAGAGGTATCTTAATCAAGCTTATTACAGGAAATTGCCTAGTACACTTTAATACTATAAGATAACTACAATTAAATTACTGTAATTGCTGAAGAATATGTCAAACTTCTTGCCAAGAGCTATTAGACTTCAAATGATCTTAAATTTAGCAGCAGTCCAGTTGTTTTAAGAGTTGAAAGAGCCATTTAGCCTGCTCGGTGTCTTTCCTAAATTTTTTTCTGAGGCAGTTTTTAGAGCTTACTCTACGTCAGACTGTATTCAAAGGGCTTCTCCTGTATCCTTAATTATCAATTAACAAAAATTATTATCAATTATTATCAAAACAAATTATAGTTTTGTTTTGTGGAGTGCAATAGCACCTGTTCAGCTAGGTGGAATAGGAAATAACTTTTGTTTCCTGGAAAAATTAGAATCCAAAATTGTTCAAAGTCGGGTCATAGAATCATAGAACATCTCAAGGTGGAAGGGACCCATGAGGATCATTATGTCCAAATCCCTTCTCCTGGCAGGACTACCTAAAATTAAGTAATATGACTAAGAGCATCATCCAGGTGCTCCTTGAGCTCTGACAGATTTGGTGCCACAACCACTTCCCTGAGAAGCTTGTTCCAGAGACCAATGGAACATTGGTTTCCCTAGTGTCCAATTTGGACTTTCCCTGATGTAGCTCCATTCCATTTCCTTGTGTCCTATCACTGATCACCAGAGAGGAGCTCAGCACCTCCTGCTCTGCTGTCCCCCTAGAGCAAGTCATAGGCTGAGATAAGGTCATCCTGCAGGCTTTTCATCTCCAAGATGAACAAATCAGCTGATCCTCATAACTTTTGCCCTACAGGCCTTTCACCACCTTGTTTGCCCTCCTCTGGACACACTTTGCTGTCCTCACATTGTGTCACACAGAACTGCACAGAGAACTTGAGGTGAAGCCACACGAGTACAGGGCAGAGTGGGACAATCACCTCTCTTGACTGGCTGGCAGTGCCGTGTGTGATGCACCCGAGTCACAATTAGCCCTTCAGCTTTCTTCTTCTTTAACTGCTTAGCAATACAGACCAATGATGAAATTACTGGGATTTTTCGAGGTGCTAAATACAGTTTAGATTCATGCCAATAATCCTGTCATGAAGCACACAGATCTTCACTTCTGCTGTAAATATCAGTTGCTTACCTGCTTCCTCTTTCTAAAAGCATTGCTAATCAGATATCTCTGTGACTATAATGCTACAAGCTATAAAACATTACAGAAAGTTTCTAAAGAGAGAAGAGGATAATTCAGTCCTTTTTTTATCGTCAGATTTTCTTTTTCTCATACCAGTATGTCAAGCTCATGTTATCTGGCTGTGTTTTCTCTTTCTTGTCTGGTCCTGAATACTTCTATCTGACAGAATCCTGCACGAGTCTTTGTGCTGCTTGCTCTTGCTGGTGTCACAGGACTACACGGTGATTATATGTGGCTATAAAAAAAATTTAAATACTGAGGAAGGAGCTAAGCAGTCATCACAGTGTTTTTGTAACAAAGAAAGATATGTGCAAATAAATATGTAATCCTGATTTAATTAACTTGTATAGAGGAGAAAGAGGATGATTAAAGGTCAGACAACTGGAGTGATCAACTGAAATTTTAAAATTATGATTACCACTAACAAAGCTTCATATTTTCTGTCAGAGGCACTTGGTGCTACTGTATTTTTTATAGATATGTCTGTTTTCTTAACTGACTCATTAGTAAACTTCTTTTGTTTTTATTTAAATTCTAGCTTGCTGCATCTCATAATATATTTGGCTCAGAAAAGTTGATCTTGTCTTGTTGTAAAACCACTTCTGATTATCTGTATAAAAATGAGTCTCATGGTGAGAACTGTTTGGGCAAGTACAGAAGTTTAAGTTTTGTGTGGTGTGTTTTTTAGAATACTTGAAAAAGACAATTTAAGACCGGAACTTTTCTATTTTCTTTCGGGGGGAAAATTGTTATTTTTCTTTGTCTTCCCACCTTAATATGTAGCTCCTACTTCTCATGTAGTGCCCAATCCTGTACTCTTTATACAGTAAAATGTCTACAAACTGTACAAGACTTTTGTCTGAGAAAGGGCCATAGTTCTGGTGTTCACAGAATTTACAAGCTGTTTGACATTGTCTTATAATAATTAAATTACACTGTTGACTTTTTTAATAAACACAATCAATCTCTTTCAAAATGTAATGGGTTTGGTGTGGGGGAGGGGTTACAAGGTGAATGTGCTTCCACTTCTTGATTAATTGGTGTCATTACTGGTTAACTGCCCTGATGAAATATCTATTTAAATACTTCATTTTAGAGCCAGAATATCTTGTATTTTTATACACCAGTCTAATTCCTGTTTCACTTGGTTTCTTCACAGTATTGTAGCTGACATTTGCACATTACTTTAAATTGACTGTCTTTAGCACAAAAGTAATTTTTGGAGGCTATGTTAAAAATTAATCTATATTTTAAACCCAGAGTGTTTGTGCATGATGATCCCTAGAGTACTGACTCATTTTGTCTTGAGGCATTATTTGGAAACGATCTATGCATATCTGTACATTCCTTGTGCTTCTGAATCCTTTGGGAAGGTGTTTATTTTAATAAAGAGCGCCTGTCTCTCAGTAACAATAGTTCAGGTAGCTTATCTCCTCAAACAGTCACCTCAGTCATAAATCTAGAACTAGGAAGAATTAATCTGGATATGATACCTAATGAAATATAATCCTTATTCTGTGAATTCAGTGCCAGGCTGAAATATGTGAATGTTTTGACAGCATTTCAAAGTATTCATGCTTCTTCCAAAACTGCCTGTTATATGAAAGGCTATCTATTCATGACCATTGTATCGAGTTTGATCTTAGCTCAATGCTGAATTTTTAATGATTTTTCTCTGGGCAGTGGCCAAATGCTGTGAGATTTTTTGACTCCTTTCTCTCCAAAAATGTCTAAGTTGTAACATGATTTTGGGGACCAATATTGACTCTCTTTTGAGAAGTAATCACTGGTGCAAACAACCTCTTCTACAGGGATTTGAATACCTTCTAAGTCAAAAGGCACAGATTAAGAAGCTCAGAAAGGATGCTAGGAGTCTCTGTGGGGAGAAAAACCTCCTCTATTGTATTGCAAACTCTTTGGAAAATAGACAAGCACTGATAAGAAAGCCTTAGGTTTTGGAAAGAGTAGGAATACAGATGAGATTTTGATGGGCATAGACTTACAAACATATGAGATGATTAGGTTTATAAAACCAGGTGAAGAGCATTAGAACATTCAAGTTTGCACACAATGAACCAGCAAAAGGAGAGAATGAGAAAGACTGAAATTTTGAGGATCCAGTCTCATTCACAAAATATGTGACCATTTGCATTACCATATATTTTAATTTATGCTGACTTCTAATTGTTCATTACAGAAAATGCTTATGATTATTCCAGTCAGAGAGAAACAAGAAAAAGAAGGAATCCAAACTCTCAATTATTTGAATATTAAAGCAAATCTTTGTGTCAGCCAAAATGAAATAGTTTTTTATTTCAGCTCTAAACGTGGGATGACCTAAAGAATGTGAAAGCTTGTGTTTTTCTCCATAATACCACCTGGCTATGTCAATATTTTCTTCATATTCTTGTAGTTGTAAAAATATATAGATACATTCTACTGTGGAAAGAAACACACATTGTCAATCCCTATCATCTGCCTATCTTTAACCATAGAAACATGCTTGTAAATGCAGAAAGATATTAACTGGGTATATATTGGTGTGTGTGTATATCTATATCTATATATATATATATGCATTTGGTTTACATAAATACAGATTTTTTTCAAATATATATATATATAATATATACATCTATAGAATATCTATATTTATATATGAATATAAACTTGGTATATATTTCTAGATTAAGTAATGCATATTTACATTTTCTAATCAACATCCTGACAATGAGCTCCCAAATAAACCAACTGCTTAACAGCAAGTATTATCCAAGCAACATGAAATATTTTTTCTGCCAATTCCTTGCTGCATATGTTCTGTGCTGAAGCTAAACACAAAGGACAGGGGACACTGCAAACACATCGAACAAAAATGGCAATGTTGTGCTGAAATGCACTAAAGGATAGTTATGCATATAAATTGTTGTCATTAATTCAGTTTCTGAAATCGATACAATTGCTCCCTCCTGAAACACTAGAGGTCAAGGGAATTGTATTTACTAAAATAAATTGAAGACAATTTTCTTTTCCTATCAGGGAAAAACTTCTATTAGCCAAACGCAAAGCAGAGGGGAGCAATAGCTTTCCTTGATAGGGAAACATCTTGATAGTCCATGTGAGACTTGCAGAACTTTAGCTGTTATAAGCTTCCTCATCTGTATATTATTTACATTTTTATATAGGCTGGTAAAGTGTTATTGTTTCTCCAAATAAAATGTTCTGCAAATGTCTGAAAGGTTTTAGAATTGTCTGCCTGTCATTTACGTACTGTGTTCACTTAGCTGTTCTTCATACATATACTTTTGACAACTTACTACTTCTGGAAAAAATCCAATGTATATGTTCTGGAAATATGCTGTGGCCTTAAAGATCACCAAACGGGAACATTCAGGAGTTGTCTTTATGCCAGAGATGCAAAGGGGCCATTTTTGTTGGAAGTTCTCAGACTTATCCAAAGTGTATTTTACTTATATTTTAGAATGTCACTTCTGACACCAGAAAGTATCAAAGCATATATTTCATTGTTTTCTCCTTTTTCCTCAATTCCCAAGGAACTGATAAAATGGTATATCATGATCCTAAAAGCTTTGCATTTATTTTATTTTTCTATAACAATGAAATTTTCAGTGCAAACATATTATGTTCCATGATTATTTCAAAAATACTCTTGTCTTGTAATAATTTATATACTTAGATCCAAAGAATAGAAAATAAATTGTTTCTTTAAATTGATATATGCTTTTCATCTTAAATACATATTTCATTAATCTTATCTTCCAAGACCCTCATTTTCTCTCATGCATCGTTTAGTGTAACATCTCACTATTTTCATATTAATTTACAAATCAAGATTTCTGATCCAGATAGGGACAGATGCAATCTTTATTTAATTCCTATGTGGGTTACAATTCCATGGCCTTTGATGGGAATTTGTGTTTGACTGTAATGACTTTGTCCTAGTGGAATGCTTCCTGTTCTGGAAAGCAAAACAAAGGAACCACCACCCACACACCTCACACCCCAAAACATCTTTAGAGTCAGGGATCTTCAGTTATACTCTTCTGATGTTGCTTTGGCTGTTACTTCTGTAAGGTTTGGATATTATTTACTTGTACTTCGGATCTTAACCTTATATTTGTCTTGAAAAACCATGCATTTAACTTTATGCTAAGATAGTCTGATCCACCTCCAAGCACCCAGTGCTTGAAAATATCTTTTCCTGGAGCCCAGACAAAATCAAAGATTTAGAACTACGGGATTACATCAGACTAAAATGTACTAAAATAGGAATTTAGATGGGAAATCCATGCTGAAGAGAGTAGAAGTAAGAATTCTAGGTGGGAAGAGAGCTCTTGAATAAATCCTTCCAAATTAATAAATTTCAAATGAGTAAATCCCTCTTAAAATCAGAGGGATTCGTAAAATTCAGCTGGTGCTGAATTACTTTTTGTTACTGATAACATGGGAGCCAAATGCATGAGGGGATTATGCTTTAAAAATAATATTGAAAGAACTTAGCATATTTGTTTTCAACTGAAGAAATCCAAAACAATATAAAGTAATTCCAGAATCTGAGCCTGGATTTCCATGTGTGATTTTTGCTCTCAAGTGCCCAGAGCCTGGCCACAGCACTGTGGAAAGGAAAACTACTAAAATAAAGATTAAGATTGCCTACTCTAGATGTCTGAGCAGTTGGATATCAGTTCTGCAACCCAGAATTCCACCACTCTCTCGGGTTTCTGCTGCCAGAGCACATTTTTCTACTGCTGCAAAAATTAACAGCTGATTTTTAGCTCTTGCTGAAATAGTGTCCTGCTTCAGTGCTGAGGGAGAAGTTGGGCAAGACATAGTGCTTTGAGTAGGAGGTCCCATTTTTCATGTCTTTGGAAAAAAAAAAATGTTTATTTAACTTAATAAAACTTCTTTTTCCATTATTTGTTCATGACGTGCAGCTGGACCACATGACCTCCAGAGGCCCCTTCCAACATCAACCATTCTGTGATTCCATGATTCCATAGTTCTGCAGGTTTTAGTTCTGTTAAACCAGGTATACAGTTCATATATGTTTATTCAGGACATAAAAATAAATATCAAACTTTGCAATTCAGACTTGACACTGACACTAAGGATTTGTCATGGAAACTCCACACACTTTAACCTGCTGATAATGTTTCATTTTCTTCTTCTATCTTGATCTTTCTGCAACAAGTTAACGCGAAAATGACTGAACAACGTTATTATGTTAAACAAAAAAATGATGCAATTTTGCATGAAGGCACCTCATCGGATATACATGACCAACAGTTATTTAGGGCGAGTTTCTTCTCCAGATTCTAAATACCTATGCAATGCAGCCTAAAGTATGAACAAAAGAAGAAGTTATTTGGTTCATTCTAAAGAGAACACCTAGAATTTTTTTCATCTCAACACCACTGAGACTGTATTCCTGAATAAATATCCAATTACCCTAACAAAAGATTAGACAGCTAGTTCATGTGAAAACCTTGCACATATATACTTAAACATGGGTGGTGAAAATACGGGACCAAATTACTCCTGTTGGCTGTATAAGCAGTAGGAAGATATATTTTTTAAAATAATCTGTTTTATCCTGAACAAGGTACCTCTTACATGTCAGAAAAATGCAGCTCAAGAATGCGATTTGCATTCTCTGTGGGGAGCTAGCCCAGGTACAAACATCCTCTCTGAAAATCTACAAAAAGCTGAATGGCTGTTACTTCATAATTAGACCAAAAGTCATATAACTGGTAAACTACAAGGAAGCACATACTATACAAAATATCCTTGCTAATGCTTGAAGCACAATATTATTACCAGGCAAAGAAAAAACAAGTGAGCAAACAAAACATCTGCAGTGTATGATAACCATTCCATTTCTGAAATAAAAGCACCTCAGGGTAAATATTTAAAACACAAATAATTTCTCAAGCTATTGTTCAGGGGATGCAACATGTCAAACATTGTTCACAATTAAAGAAAGTAAAATCTGAAAGTAATTTACATGTGTTATTTTTGATAGGTGCTAACAACAGGGACATTGTCTTTTCTTTCAGAGTAATTTGTTTGATGCTATTTCAGCTCCTTGCTTTTAAAGTGTCTTATCTAAAGTGAATACTCATTACTATAAGGCTATTTGCTGTACCCAAGGTCAGATCTGGAAACAGGTCTTTGCAAGATTATTCTTAATGTCTGAAAATCTCTCCTTCTTGTGCAGGCCAAACAAATGACTGTTTTGGGCTTCATATCAGCCAAAATATTTTCATATTTCCTACATGTGTATTTCTTCATTCATTCTTTCCTGCTGCTTTCTCCCTTCTGTCATGGCCTTCCTTGAGTCAGTGCCCTGTGTGCTTCAGGATTCTCCACTTCTCACTTATGCAATATCCTTTTTCTTATGACTTGAGTGGCTGCATCTGATATATGCTGTGTAATCTGGAAAGCAGTGTCTATGTATTCCTATCTGAAATATGTCCCAGTTCTCACCAAGGAGTTGATGTTAGATATGGAAACAAAGACAACAAAGTTAAGAGGAATAAATGTATAGAAATGAAAATTACCAGTGCTAACACAGAAATAAAACTAAAGAAGTGCAATGCACTAAATTCATTTTTCTCTAGAAAAGTGAATTGTATCTTATTGGCTATTCTGACACAAGTGACATTTGAAACCAAAAGAAGTTTGAATAGAATAATTTTAAAATCTGGCGTATTATCATATGTCTGAAGAATAGAAAATGCTCAAAAAGTCAGGAAAACCGATCCAGGCAATCTCACTAGGCTATCCTCCATAAGATTTAGGTTACATTAGGAAGAAAAGAGTAAAATACTGCATTGATTTACAAATATAAATAATGCCAGAACAACCTAATTTTTATATATATATTTATATTTAAAATTATATATCATACATATATAAAAAGATATAATGTACATATCTATATCTATCTCAACTGAGCCTCTATAACAAGAAAATGAAGCAAACTTTATCATCTGGATTTCAGCAATATAATATATTGGTGCCACCTGAGATTTCATATCTCAAGGTGGAAAAATGAGGATTAATTAAAATATTACAACATTGGTAGTAAAGAGCTGAAAAGAATAGTGATAGCTACTGTTCCATCAGGAGAGATATAGAGCTGAAATGTTAACAGTGGAGATTCTTAAGATTACCCTTGAGACTAAGCTTACACAATTTTTCCAGTAAGAATTTAGATACAGTATACAGGAAAACTCTGAGGAAATTTTTGTCTGTTGGAAGCACTATTTATATATAAGAAAGTAAGAATATTACTTTCCTTAAGGACTGGAGCAGTGACAATATCATGAAACTTAATGATGTTGAGCACAGGACTGAGACATATCTGCGAGGAACATGCTTTGCTATAAACTGAGACTTTTTCATCTGGAAATGAAAAAATCAGACAAAGATTTGGTGTGAAGATTAATCTGATGCATCTGATGAATAGCAAAGTGCAATCTGAAAGTTTTTAGAGGAAAGAATTGTATTAAAATCTCGTATTTCTATTAAATACTGTAATACAAGGCATTGTACTCAAACGATATCATCTAGAGTCCTGTGTGTTCTGCTCATTCTTATTTTAAAAAGGTTAATTTTAAAAGGAAGAGATGCAGAAATGGCTTTTTTAAAAAATCAGAAGAATGAAGACCATTTTATTTTATAAGAGGAGAGTAAATTAATTTAATTTACTAATCCTACCAAAACTGAGGTTAGGAGAAGAAATATAGTTACATTACAAAGACATTGGGGGAATAAATACTCAGGAGAGAGGAAGATGTTAAGCTAAAGGGTGGTGTTGAATGAGAGCAAGCATTTGTCACTGATCAAGAATAAATTTAGTCTGGAGTTTTAGGAGGCGGTTTTTCAATGATGTGTAAGCAAAATTCCAGTCTATCCTTACAGCAGAAGCAGCAGAAACTGGAAATCTAATTCATTGCCAAGTAATTCCTGACAGATTTTTGATAGGTGTACCTGTAACACAAAGGAACTGTATTCAGCAATCTGTGAGATCATTTGAAAGCCTATGATCATGATAAACATATAGAAAAATTACCCCTTTCAATTAAATTTTATATATTTCATTTGATCTGTAGCATAATAAATATTGATGTTAAGAGTACCACAATGACTTCATCACAGTTCAGATACTGGAAGATAAAACCTTTGCTGAGTGTAATGTTAGGTTTTGAACCAAATAATGACCATTTTAATCTTTTATAAAAGCTTCACTGATTTCTTATTCTCAGAAGACAGTAAACCTTAATATTTTTTTTATAGCATTCCAGTATATCTGCAGTCCTTGCCTTGCCACCATTTAAATTAACATAGATTATTCTAAAATATTCTTAATACATGCTGCTTACAGGAATTAAACTTTTTCATGAAAGGCTAATTTTTAAATAACTAAGATTACTGTCATGAGCTATGTAAACTGATTTTCCTAGATAAACTGCCAAAGTTGTTCTTTGGAGGCTGCATTAAAAACCTATGTTGTTAGCAAACTGTGAATGAAAAATAATTACAAGTGTGTTATGCAGAGGAAAAATAATCTGGTATTTATTACTCTGTAGGCTGATGAAATTGGGGAGGATAAATGAATATGTTGAATAAAATATCACTTAGCAGAAAAGTATTCAAAGAAAATCTCTACTAATATTAACCTGTGTGAAGACAAATTATTCTGGAAAGAAATAACTAAAATAACTAACTAGCTAACTCGAATTTTTCATTATGGAACTCAGCTTTTTAAAGTGTTTTTTGCTGCTTCTTTGCTTCCTTACTTACAATGATAGCTTAGTTTCAGATGAAAAAGTAAAAAAAAAAGTACAGGGTCATTTACTTACTTTTGTCAAACCAAAACTGCCTATTTCTATTGATGAAGGGGTTACTTACAGGTACAAACTCAGCAGATCCCTACTGCTTGACATTCGTGAAACTTCACCCTACCTAAATTTTGATGCTTAAATGGCCACCTATTATAGGAGCCAGTCTCCTTCTGTGCTGTCTTTATTTGACAAAAGGCTTGCTAAAGATGGAATTACCTTACTCATTCTTTCTTTTGACAATTAAGTGGCAAAAAAATGAATGGGGAAAAGTCAGACTCTAGGTGTTGTTTCAGCAGAGTGCTAAAGTACATCCCAAAATACTTTACCAAGGAAGACACAAATGCCTTAAGTTATTTAGAACCCTAAGTGCCCTTGAAATCCCTGGGAATTGCACAGTCACCTTCCTTTATGGAGTTCTACCTTATGACAGATAGTGCAAAGAGATAAAATACTTTAACATAAGGCTGAATTGCCTTAGAGTTATGTGGCTCCCAAAAGTAACAGATCTATAAAGCTCCTTAACATAAATGGCTTAAGAGAGCTGGTGAATGAACATCATCTACAGAAAAAATTAAGGCTCCAGGTACACCACGGCAGAGGCTGTGTATTGCTTGATAGTAGTTAGATAACTGAAAAATAAGTCTTTGAAGATGCAAACTTCGGAGCTGAAAGCATAGATTTTGAAATATTTGCAGTAAATTAAGTTGGAGGTTGTCTTTGTTCAGTTGATTTTGGTTCTGGGTTTCTTTTGTAGTCAGCGTGAATAGAATTTAAAAAAAAATAGAGGGTTTGGTAAACCTGCTCATAAATCTTTATCCAAGAGGCTAAGGAAACTGTTACTCACAACTTAACAAACTCATTTCACAATTTACTTGGTAATGATACTCAGAAAACATAACACAAGTACATTTGTAAAATCAGTTTAGAATTGTGCACTCATGGCTCATACGTTATATATGGTGATAGCTGGAAACAGATGGCTTTTATCAGACACCATATTATTTTTATGTGTATTTGAGAAGTAGCTAGATTACTTACTGGTTTCTAAGAACTGGTGACTCAAACAAAAAAACTCAAAGTGATAAACAGCATTAATTATATTTTTTAGTTATATATTTATAGTTATTAATAATAACTAACCCAGATTTCAAGTGTTTAAATCAGGCATAAGTTTATTAAATATGCAGAAAGTCTAAAAATACAACCCAAATTTTCTGAAAAACAACACCTTGAAAGTTGATCAAACAGTAAATTAAGTATATCTAAATGCTAATATAACATAACACTATATGTATTACTTATAGCATATGTACACCAGCAATACCTTAGTAAAGAAAATATCCAACACCCAGCTGACCATTCAAAATTTTGGTCAAGCTTTTTCCCCCAAATAAATATTTTTCTTCTATTGGTTGAAAGGCATCACTGTAGCCACATGTAGTAGACTAGAAACAAATCAGTTTTAGAATATAAGGTGTCAAGGTGAAATACATGCCACAGGTTCTTCTAATGCCTGTGAACACTGGGCATGTTTTTCATGGGGGCACTTATGCTCAGATTTGCCTTCAAGAGAGAAAAATAGCCTCTTTATATTTTTACCTGTTTTTTCTCCAACTGGAGAATTTCAGTATCTGCACAGGCCCAGAATAAGGTAAAAAAGGTGATACTGACTACTGATGGATATTTTCTGTTTATGTTATTCAGTTGTGGGAGCCCAGTGTGCTGAGTGCTCTGCACCACTGAAAATAAACTACTCAAGGGATTGTCATAGACATTTGGTCATCCCTGTGGCAATGCCCCAAAAATGCCAGACAAGACTGAATTTCCAGTTTGCATTCTAACATACATTCTGTCCTACTTTAGGCTGTGGGCAGGTTACTGCAGTTTTGTTAAAACAATTGAATTGCATCTCCTGATCACTGATGTTCCTGAAAGCACAGTTGCAAAGTGTGGGTTTCTTACTGGTCTATTGCTTTGCAAAGAAAATACATTTATTTGAATTACCTTGGTAGTGCTCTGATAATTTTAGATATACTCTCTAAACTACAAATACCACGCCAGTTGTGTTGATAATATTCTAAAAATCGTTTTCTATCAAGAGTCACTGACAAGTTTGAGGTCTTCCAGTCTAAATTTGAGGTATCATATCTCCTTGCATGACTCGCAACTTAATACAGGGAAGTGTCCCCACAATCTGATCTGCCTTTCAGTATTGCCTGACAGATGGACCCAAGTAATGAGTCACAAAATATTTCTTATTCTCACAGAAAGAAAATGAAATCTAAACCTGGTGTTTCTCTAAAAGGACATTCTTTAAAGGGTTTCTATTTTTTAGTTTTGTTGAAATAGATAAGTATGAAGTTATCTATATTATATGATAAGTGCGATTTGGAGGACAATCTTCATTAAAGCTAACTTGTGGCATGCTATAATCTTTTGGACTGAATGAAAAGAATGTTCTTGACTTATAAACAGAAGAATTAATTAAAACATGGTACATACTGAATAAAAATTTTGAAATAGCTGAGAAGTACCTTTGTTTTTTCTCTAAAATACAGTGCTTTTGTGCAACCGAGCAGGGCAGTTCGAAAAAAGGTATTTCTATTCAGTACCAAGAAACATATTGTTCTGCAAAATAGCAGTGAAGTGGAAAAAAAATGAGGATATTTATGTCAGGTCAGACATATCTATTTTTATAGGTATGGATAGAGTTAATCTGTCCTAATTTAGGCCTCCAAAAGTATCAAAACTGTAGGCTTCAAGAGTATTTTTATTTTCTCAACAGAAAGGTACGGTCAGTTCAAGAGTAAATTTCATTCCAAGAGCGATAAAATAAATAATCAACTGAAGATTCTTCTCCATTGACTGTAAAATGGGACATTATCAACTTATTCAGACTTAAACATCTAATTACTAGATATATAGTAATACATAATTATTAATATATAATTATATATATATGAGTATATGTGTGTGAGTATATATATTATTAACATATAATTTATTGGAAATTCCTAATAGATAAAAACCTATTTGATGAATTCTTTCAGTAAAAATTGTATAAACTTTAAATAGGAAAGAAAATAACAAAAGGGTGTATTGCAGGTGTGCTTTCTTAAGTTCTTTTACTAATAAAGACCTTGTCTTAATAGTCTCACAACATAGATCTTTGGATCAAATGCAATCACAAGAGGATAGGTATAAAAGGCTTTGAGAAGTAAGAGTACCTGTGGCTGTGTCAAAGGCCCATCTACTAAAATGCCCCCTTTTCTTTGTATTAGAAGTAATATCATGATACATACACTCCAGATAATCAGCTATATTGAATTAATATCACACATCAATGCTGAAAGTGTTTTTAGTTTACTTCTAGGGAAGATGAAAACATCTGACATGGATTTCCTTTATACTGAACAAAATATTGCTCCCTGTTTCAAGTTGTGGTAACTCTTAATGGGCTGTAAATATGATTACATAATTATCACTTCATGTAGCTTGAAATGACAGCCATAAAGGGCGTCTGCGAAGAAATTTATAAGAGTAGTCTTACCAGGAAGGTGCTGGGCTGGGACTTTGAGTCTTTGGTTCAGTTCCAGGGTCTGATGTAACCTTAACTGTGTGGTCTTTGGCCACAACTGTAGAAACGGAGATGATGCTTTTCTGTCACCAGTGGATTTTGTAACAATAAATGGACTAATGTTTGGGAAATATGGAAATAATGCATTGATGGTGGTCATGCAAAGTAATAAATAGAATGTCAGTTTGTTAGAAAATTATTCAGCTCTAATCAAAATAAATATCTACATGAAAATCGGGAAGCAAAAAATTCAAAATGTTTTGTGTGTGGTCTAAAGAGTATAGACAGCATAGACAGAGTTAATTTGGCTTTATATTGTTATCACGGAGTATATAGTTACTATAATCCTTTGTTCTATCTACTACAGAAAAAAAGCTGCCTTTGTTTTGTATAACAGCGATGTTAACAATCGGGTTTCTTAACTGACCTAACTATTTTAGCACAGGAATAGAAACTTGGTATCTCTTTGAAGAGCTAAAAGCAAAAGACCCTTAAGATAATGAAAATGTTTCTTCACATAATGCATATTTTATACATAAAACTGCGGGGGATATTTGTTTAAGCTTGTTATCACAAAAGGCAGTGAACAGAGTGAAAGGACTGAACATTTAAGAGGGGGGTAATATATGATGCAAAAACTGTAGCACCGAGCCACCTTTTAGCAAAGATATACTTCTAACATAACGATGCTTGCTATGCATTTCAAGTAAAGTTGTCCCTTTCACATGACAAAGGCCTGAATGACACAGAGAGAAATTACCCCATGTTTCTGTGAAAGCAAAAATACCAAACTTCTCACAAAGAAAATACAGGCAATTTTCTTGTCCATGAGCATCAGAAATGATGAAGCCTATTTCCTATAATTCTGCATCTTGTGTCTGATTGACTTCCATTGTTGGCTGAAGTATTTATAATGTGTCTCTGGCTGCGTCTAGATGACATCTGATCCAGCAGCCAGGAGGGCCTCAAAGACTGCAGGCCTGGGCTCATCATGAGCCTCTATCAGGGCTATGTGCTTTCTTCACACTGTCATCCGCACAGATGAAATCTTTTAATGCATCCCAAAGAGCTCCCATGACCAGGGAATCAAAATTCCAGGGTTATGTGCCAGTGTGCATCAGAGATCAGCTGAGATGTACCCTAAAGTAAGGTATTTGTGCATACCTCAGCTTTTCTATGAGAGAGGTTCTTCCTCGTCTCTCAATTTCCTACATTTACGAAACACAGAAATGATACCTTTTTTGAAACCTTTCATTCTTTGTTGAAGCTAGGATTGGAATTAAAAATTTCCTGAAGACAGCACAAGGATTTTACACACACACACATACACACACACACACAGCCTAAATGCATGTACCTAGTTTCTATGTGACACCAGTCTTCAAAACTGGGTGAAAAAATCAGAATACATATCAGCATGATCAAATACTTGCCTTCCTTTTTCTACTATTCCTGAATGATCATACAAATGAGCAATACAAAGAGACAAAGTACAATGGACCATGCAAATTCTAGTATCTTACTGACTGAGAAAAGTATGGGTATGTAGTTATCTGTGTCAGAGAAAGCTCCTGCAGGAAGCATTGAGTCTAGAGACAGATTTTACTTACACTTATTTCAAAAAATAAACTCAAAAAAAATCATCTACTGTGAAATTGTTCAGATGAAATTCTTCACTATCCTATTGATGGATAAAATTGATTTTAGGCTTTGTATCACAAAGACAACAAAAGAAACAGTCGACTATGTTTAAATTAGAGATGCTTATGATATTGACTGGAGTGGTGAAGTGCATATGGTGGATATTTACTCAGTTTCACCGTTTATTACTTAGATGCAGATTTGCCTATTTACAAGAACAGCTGTGATTTCTAAATCAAATAGTCAAATAGGAGTGAACAATTCTGGGAAAGACAAATGCTAAAGTAATGCAATTCCATGAAAGATAGATAGAGTGTTTGCAAGCGCTTGTTAATGTTGTTGAAACTACAGAAGTCTCATTTGTTTGTCATAGAGACCTACCAATGTGTCAAGAATTTCCTGCTGGTTCATTTCCCAGAAGGGGTATCCCTTGTGTTAGGACTTTTATTTATTTATTTAACAAGAAGGTAGACAAATGAAATTATACCAAATAAAATATGAGCCTTCCTTTCCATTGTATTCTAACTCTAGAAATTATTAATGATAAAAACTTGTAAATGCTTGTAGACAAAAGGAGATAAAGAGTAAGCTCTCTGAAAAGGTGCACATCTGGAATAACAAATGTGAATTCTGCTGTTTTGGCTCCAGTCCTGATATTTTAATCCTCTCTGGTAAATGCAGGTAGGTTTTATTAGTGTCAAAGGGAGGTTTTGAGGAAGTACTTGAGTCTACAACCAGGATTTGGTCCACATAATCTAAAGCAGAATATAAAGTGGGGGAATAACAGCAGAGTTTGAAAGTGAGATGTGAAAAGTGTTCTTCATTCTCCTGATACAACACACATTGCCAAATTCTAATTAATTTTAAAAGAAAGTGAGTTAATGAAATGCCTAACACATTAAACATTGTATTAAAGCGGTTTAACACTATTTTCAGTTTTAATATTGTTCTTTCTGCCAGGGGTACAAGAGTTAAAGTCTAAGGCAGGAAAGCTATTTTATTTCTGCTCAGGAAACAATTAAGGCCCTTTCCCTACAAAGAAAGAAGGTGAAAATGAAAATTTGTCAATTCCCATGAAAATAAGGACTGGGCAATATATTGTCACAGCCCAGTTCTCACCAGGTTTTAGTGGGGTTAACCCTGAGATAGAGACAGGGAATGTGTTTGCATAGGTCATGATGGATTAACTTCTCTCAAAGGTCAGTGCAAAAGCTGAGTTAGGGAAAGCATGATAAATTGAAACCTAACTGATTTGATAGAAAGCCCCTATGATGATACAGTTTGTTGCCAAGAGTAAGAAGAATGTGCTGAGGCCATGTATTTTTGGGGAAGTTCTCCACCTAGAATTACAGTCTGTGACTGTCCAGCTTCTTTCACATTGTTTCCCTAACAAATTCACACATCATGTGTGGTACTAAGACCAAGTATAGATAAGCAGCTATAAATTCCAATGCAGTTCATGGGATATGATTTGCTTGGCCTTTTTAATGTCTCTCCTAACAAAAGTTATAAATGTTTCTAGCTTTTCAAGCAGTTCTGTCTGCAAACAAATTCCTCTTGCTGTTTCTATAACATTCCCCTCAATATTTTCATTTAGTCTCACCCATTGATAGGGAGTGGAAAGTGTGTGGAAGCTCTTCTTAAGACTGATCTTAGAAAGAGGTGATATTTTGGATCCAAATCTGCAATCACAAATGTACATTAAAGCTCTATATGTACCCCATCCATAAACATTGTCACACTATATCACCTGTTCAGGCAAACCAAAACACATAATTCTTAATAGAAAGACCACAAAATATAACTCAATATGGAATCTGTATTATACATAAAGATACAGGAATAGAGATACATTTAAGATACTAGAATCTAGGATTACACTAGGTGCAGGCTTGTATGGATGTTACCTAAATTTGAAAATAACACCATTCTTTTCTGTGTTTCAGAATGTAGGGAGAGATTAATCTGTCGGATTAAGATGCCCAGATTTAGGTGTATACGTGTAAACCAGGTGTCAAAAATCACTGGAAGTCTACAATTTAATGAAGTAACCTCAGTTGGGGTATCTTATTGCGTCTGAGATATCCTGAGGTAGCCTTTTAGACCTTAGGCTGACCTTAAGTAACCTCTAGTCTTCACCTCAAGAAAGTCGAAGAATGGCCCATACATCCTCAGCAAAACCTGGTAGCCGTATGTGGATATCTTGAAAACTCACAGATATCTCAGATATTGCTATATTTAAACATCAGCCTTTGACATAGAATGGGAATATGTGAAGAAATAAGTTTAGGGTCTGAATCATCAGGTTTTCTGCTCAAATGCCTTACATGTTGCTTCTGCTGAGGATGCCTAATGCAGACTGACAGGATCAGGTTCCAGAAAATGCTGCAGATCCTGCTTTTCTTTTTTCATAAAGGTGGACAAGCGTTATGATGTTGCTCCTCTTTTATATAACAGCATAGTAATCAGAGTTAGAGGAAAGAGAAAAGGAGAACTTTCTGCTTCAGCATGGTCTTCAGTATGTAGATATTTGGGTCTCCTAATTCCTACCACTATGCCCTGACCTCCAGCTGATCATGGTGCACTGCCCATCCATCCACTTTAGGATATAATACATAATGAAACATTATGATAGCTGAAGAGATTCAATATTGCCATTTGGGAGCTCATCTGTCACTTATTCCAGATATGGCAATTTAAAATGCTAATTATGACAGGGTAAAACACCCTTTCTACCTTTCCCTTTGAAAGAAAATGTCCACAGCTACAGGAAACTGTGTTGCTGATGTGTATTAGGCACTCTGAAGAGACAGAGGCAGAATAACATCTAAGGTGATATTGACTGACCAAATTTATCGTGCAGGTATCCGCATCAAAGTCGGTTACCTGAAGTTGTCTTTGCTGTCAATAGGAAGAAATATACTGGACTAAGGCATAATTCATCACCTGATAAAATATATATATATAAATAGATGATGATAGGTAAGTCATCCCCAAAATAAGAACTTGTCCATCTAATATTAGAAATCTAAGGTAGGAGAATAAATCCTCCCCCTGGAAGCATTAAGGGGAAGCCATTAGACTGAGCGTGCAAGGAATGAATAATTGTCTTCAACACTCTTAGGCCCCTAAAATTAAGGCACAAGTTAGGCAATATTCTTCTCCCCATTGCTACATATTAATGGAATCCATTCAGAAGGGAAACAGTGAGCTTTTTAAATTGGGACACCTCAAGGCATGTTCATAAGAGTAACTCCAAGTTTCTTAGGAAATTCAGTGAAATAGTAAATAGAGGGTTTTTCTTGTGAGAATTGTTTTGGATACAGATTTGGACTTCAATTTTGGACTCAGTTCTTGCTAAGGCTTTTATTAGCTGTCGCCTTACTCTCTCAATACACTACAGCAGGAGCTTACTGACTACTGCTGGATTCTAGGTGACTGACTGCCTAAAATATGAGATGTTGATTTTAGGTATTGATGTCCTTGACTGGATATATTTCCAATATACGGAAAGTGATATGAAAAGTTGCAGTCACTGAGGAAAAAATATGAGACTATTACACACAAGTGAAAACAGGAGGCTCGCATAAAGCACAGCTTTAACTATAAATTTTATCCTATCCAGTAGGGTGTTTTGTCCTCTGAAAATATGAATAAGGGTGTCAGCTTCTTCCTCTGGCAGTTACTCGTGAGTTTGATGGTAGAACACTGACTTTTTATATATAAAGTCCCTTTAGATGGTTTCTTCAAAGGCTCAGTTGCTTGTAAGGGTACCAAGACTTGCAATAAATTACAGCTGCCATGCCACTCTGTTTCTATGATGGTGTGCCTTATATGTGTACACTTGCACAATAAGCTGAACCATACAAATTTTCTCTGCCTATTGGATTTTAATAACCCTTATGAACTGGAGCTGCAGTGTAGAGTTGAGGCTGTTTGTTGCCACAGGCTGGCTATTCCTGTAAGGCAATATGAGCAACTGATGATCAGTTAATATTTACTTGGCCGTGTATTTTGCCACCTCCAATCTACTTGCAGATTACTAAAACAAGTCTTGACTTGCATAATTTTATTCTGCAAATAATGCATCTTGTTTTCAAAAATGCCCAACACTGTCTTACAAAAATGAGGAAAGGGTCCATTTCCCCAACTCACAAGCATATTAAAATAATAGATTTTACTTCCTTTGTTTTTGTATCATGTTTGCAAATTTTTCTCCAATAATTCTGCAGTGACGAGGCTCTTTGTAGTAGCTGATCTCTTCTATAAAGGGGCCTGGATATTAGATTCACCCATTTTTCTCTTAATTCTCAGTATGGAGCACTGACCCGATAAACTAATTTTTCCTAGATGTTGACTGGCAATTCCTCATGAACCCTTTGTGGTGACACAAATGAAAATCACAAGTTTCCAGAACAGCCAGACCTAAACATCTGTCCAAGTAATACAGGAAATTATCCATCTCCTCTTGTTTCTAGTAGTTCTGGGTACATTCCTGAGCAGAATTTTACTTCCAACACCTGGAGTGCATTTGTAACATTAGATATGGCTCTGTTCCAACAATACAAATACATCATCTTAGAGAAGTTCATGCAGCTAAATGTAACTGCTTCTGATAATAAAATGTATCCACATTTTTATTGGAACCATTTGTGTATACAACATTCAATTCTGTTGATGTTGAGATTAACTATACTGTTATTTAGTGCCTTGGAAATGTTTTCCTTCACACTGTGTAATAACCTTTTGGTTGATTTGGCCCCAATGGAAGATTTAGCCCTAAGTGTATACTTGGAAAAAATAACATCTGTTCCTGTAAAAATAAATTTGAGAAAAGGCAACTGAATAACAGAACATTTGTGACTATGTTACCTCCATGAGGAATTCCTGATAGGATCAGGACCTTTGTGACAAAGCATTATGGTAATATACATAGTCTTTAACAAGGAATTTCATGAAGACTTAGAGAATGAGTCTCAATAAAGAGGAAATATTTCAGAGGAACATTCGTCCAAACCATTATAATGTTTAGTTAGACAAACAAGGAAGAATTGAAATATCATAGCAGGAAGAAAGATTATTATTCATCTTACAGAAATTATGATTTACAAAAAACATCCGATCCTCTTGACAAATGAAGTCAGCAGTGGATGTCTGACTTCCTGAGAAACTGATTCATGCGTTTTAAAATTTGTAAAAATTTGAAAATACCTTAGCTTCTAAGCTTACTCAATATAATTACAGCACCTATGAAATTGAAATTCATATTGAGAAATGGAATAGGTGATCGTTTTTGTCTCATATGGAATTTGCACTGGCATTCGATGGTAAGAGGAGATAAATTTTACTATATCATGAAGAACTCTTACACGATCACTGAACATGATGTTTATATAAAATGTTGCTTTTTAGAGCTATAGTTCAATCTAGTAGTTTCCTTATCCGAATTGAAACAAAACGGATTCTGAAACAGTAGTGCTTATTACCCAAGATCTCAATTTTGCCATGTATTACACAAATGATTAGCTTAAAGCACGCAACCACTCATGCTGCATATAAACACACCGATGTGTGTATGTCAGATAAAGACCTGAATCAGTACAGTGGGACAGATTCTTAGTTAAGATTTGGCACAATATGTTTGCATATAATGTATATTTTAGGTATATTTATGTTCATAAATACATGTCCCTAGCTAGGATTTTTCCCAGTTGGTTGAAAAAAAGAAACATATTGTAGAATCACGGCTATCGAGCATCTCTTTCCCATCTTTGTCGTTTAATTCCCTCCTGTTTATGGGGAATAGAAGAGTTGGATGGGCCTAAATAGTAGGAATTTCTAAAATGAGGGTTAGACTTATACTCTTCGAGAAAATGTTCAAATCGTGGGGTAGTAGATGAGATTTAGCTATCTAAGTGTAGGTCACCACTAACTGTAGTGCCACTTTTACTGTCCTGGTGTATGGGCATGACCTCTGTAGGTCTTATGTCTTGTGTGCTGCCTGTGAATATCTCAGACAAAATACATCACTTCAAACTACTAGATACCTATGATTAACTGGCTGAAATAAGCTCACTATTACACAGGTACCTACAGTGTGGACATGTAAATTAAAGCAAGACAAATCGTACCCACGGTTGTGGGAAGCTTAGAAGACAGACAATGAGGAGTAATCACCTCAAATTTGTTGTGGGTGATCTCAAGCAAGAGCCACCTGTGTTGCATATGTTTATCCTTCTTAGATGTTTATATGATGTATATCATTAATGTCCAGATGGTACAGAAAATAGTATTCAGTGCAAAAGTCACTCCTGAAACAGGCAAAATAAAGCTGTACTTCCATGGGTCAATCACCAGCAGAGGCTTTTGTTCTTCCTCTCTTTTTCCTTGCACCAGTGTCCTTCCACTTTCTCTTCTGCTTTTGCGGTTTCACCTTTTCCTCCATGCCAAGTACGTGCAGCCACTGCCAGGGTTTGCTCAAAGTTACTAATTCAGCTGAAAAAAATTCCATTTTTTATTTTCCACTTTAGTTTTCAATTGATTTAGAGGGCTAAGAAAATGCAAAGAGGAGTCCAAAAAGGATCAGATAAAGTGGCTGAAGTGGAGAAGGAAGAGGAAGAGGAAGAGGAAGAGGAAGAGGAAGAGGAAGAGGAAGAGGGAGAGGGAGAGGGAGAGGAAAAGGAAAAGGAAAAGGAAAAGGAAAAGGAAAAGGAAAAGGAAAAGGAAAAGGAAAAGAGCAGAATGGGAGAGAGAGGGACAAAGACTAGAAAAAGGGAAGGAGCTGGGTTCAGGAAGAAGGAACAAGACTTCCTCGTTTGTCATCAATAACTCATGTACCCAGATCATATGCACATGAAATCAGAGCCTTTTTTCGAACTATTTTGTGAAACTTAGTATTCATTGGCAAAGTAGAAGGAGAAATGAGATTTTTTACAACTCATTGAGGAAACATTAATTAGTTATTAAATTACAGGGGATGTTATCTAATCTAACAAGGAGATATCTCTAAGCGAGTAAAAGAATGCTTACTTTAATTGAGAAGAATAAGCAAACTGTCTCTTGAATAAGGAGGAAATAAAAGTTTCAGGTAGAAAGATTAAATTTGTCTGGACCCTTGGAGGATTTCAAAAGTGAGATTGGTTACCACAATTCAGCAAGAAAATCTAATCTATAGTTAATTCAAAAAGTGTTAGTGTGGAAAGAGGGAATGCGTCAAAGCCATGAACACCAGCAGAAAGTCATATGGATAGAGGTGAAACAGTACTTTTCATATATATTTGTAACATTCTGAAGTGTTTTAGACGTTGTGGATAATATCTTTGTTTACATCGGATATTAATTTTGTTTTAATTAGGAATAATTTTACTGTAATTACACAGCAGCATTTCCAATTCAAGAATCTGAAAAATCTATCAATGATGCTTCTTGGACATTTTAACTAGCAATTGGAGTATAGGTTACTCAAAAAAAATAACTTGCAAGTAACTTTATCTAGTAGAGTTTCCACACAACTCGAAGAATTCTCAAAGAGAATTCCTGATTGTGCAGTTGGATAGCAACAAATCTGCAGGGTCAGAAAACCAGCAATATCTAGGAAAACAGAGTGGCATCGAGGAGATGTTGAGCTTAACATTTGAAAGCAAGGGGTCCTCTAGCAGTTTGCTTCACACTTTATTTTGCTTCCTCAAATTTAGAGAAGAAATGGAACATAGAATTTTGAAGTATTGGGATGAAGATTAACGTGCAGGAACAAATTGTCATTCAGCTTAGTGCTCAGGATTCATTAAACTGCAGTGTAGATGCCGTTTTGACGTCTGATGAGAGATCTTCCAATTCTCAGGCAACTGACGTCTTGATTTTGTTATGAAACCCTGTGATTTGTACCAAATTCCCAGGAACAGCAAAACACCCATTGTGAGAGAACCCAACAACCTTAAGATCATTATTCTTTTTCATTCACTGCAGCAAGAAATATCTGCCAAGGACTTTATTACAAAGATTTGTGTACCCTACATGGATTTCAGGATATCTAGCACATCTTTTACTTATTGAAACCATTTTCTGTTGCAAGTATTGAATGATATTCAAGATTTCTTCAATGGACCAAGTCAATGATATCTAAGAATTCCAGGCTGAAAACCAAGGCTGATATTTGCACAATTGTGACACTCAGAAACCTTTCAAAAGAGAAAATAATTTCTTCTGGGTATAAAATTTCCAGGCATTCTGGTACTAAATCCGAGTGGAGCTACAAATCATCACAAATTCTGTTACTCCGTCCTGAAAATGAAAGTCAGCTGCAGCTCAGCATAACTTCTCCTGTGTAAAAGTGTATTTGTCTTGCTGATTTTGAAAAGAAATGAAACTGGAAACAATCAAAACAAAGCAGCATGTGTGTTCTCCTTAAAGAGAGGATGAGAGAACCCACTTGTGGACAAGACATTTGTGACTGGTGTTAGTACCATCACTGAAAATACTTTTGAACACACACTGGTGCAAAGAAAAAGAATTATTAAATAGGAATATATATAGTATAGAAAAGGTTTTATTATTACTGCTCAATAAATATTTTTTCAAACCAATGGCCACATGTTTAAAGATTAAGATAATTAATGGACTTAGATGAAAATAAGTTTAATATTCAAAAAATTTCTTTCAAGTACTATATGCAGTCTAAATAAATACTTGCAATACTTTCTGGCAATTCTGTATCTAACCATTACTTATAAAATTTACTTTACATATGTAAAGAAATTAAAATACTTTCAGGGTTTGGGTTTTTTTTTGGTTTTTTTAGGAGAAACTAACATGGTTAGGATTATAATTTAATTTTACACAATGAAGGAGGTCAAAACTGAAAACATTTCCAACTATGAGGGAAGTAGTGGTGTGTTTATTTATATTCCTTTTTATTCTTTAATATTTTTCTTTTATTCATTTTCTGATGTAATTTTCCACCAATTGCAGTTTCTGTACTGTGCCAAGGGCCAGTGTTTTTACAAATAATAGGTCAGCTCAATATATTAAAAGGACATATAAATTGTTCTGTTACATCTTAAAACTAACTGCTTATCTCTTGGTAGTCAAACCTTGTATCAATGGACACCTCCATTCTTCAGGACTCCATTCAGAATCTAAAAGGTTGAGCTCACACACTTTTGTAGTTTCATAATCCAGTTAATTATATTTAAAATCAGGTAATGATTTTTATCATTTTGTAACATGACCGGTTGTGGGTTTGATTTTTTTCCCATGTTGGGACTCCAGATAAATTTCTGAAATATTTTAACTTATTTTGGTCCAAAAAAATGAAAGTATGTCGTGCTTCTCTAAGGGCTGAAACTAAAAAGAACTACTCTGTGTTCTCGGCTTGATCTTTGGACTGTTTATGCTTTTCATTCTAAACAGTCAGTTGGTAGAAAGCAGAAATAACTGAAAGCCCAAAGAATTTAGCGCAGTGCTGTGGGTTTTTTCTAGATGAGTTATTTAAATAATATGTTACTAATCCTGTGTTTCCACAGCAGCCTAAACTGATGTAAACACTGGCTGCTGCAATCTCATCCTCTGCTGCATCTCTCATTCCTGTGTTCCACCTCCCTTCTTGACCTGTCTTTGGGGTTTGCTGGGCCCTTCATTTACCTGTCTTGTGTTCAGTGACACAAAAAAACACAATTTGGGTCTCAGAAGGAACCAGTGATGACTGAATTGAGTCCCAGAAAAGATGTATTAACTCATACTTGAGATTTTGGTTAGTGCAAAATTACAACAGCTGCAGCAATGGATGCAGTCTGCATCTGGCTCTTCCTGGTTTCTCTTCTCTTTACTCTTCTCTCCTCTTGAATTTTTGACTCCATGGGGATCTAAAGTCAGTTTAAAAGGACTCTGTCATTATAGAGGCTTATCTGAATTTCCCAAACGGTGGTAAGAATTTAGCCTAGGAAATTAAATGGTGATTTATATAGCAGGATATAAAACGTAGTGTTGATGAGCAGACTAGTTCATTTCATTCAAATGAGATAGCTTGCTGTATCACTTATATTTATTTTACCATTTTTTTGTGACACACCATAACAACCATAAACGCTCCCTGAGCTGCTCGTGTTAATGAAATGGCAAAAAAAGTGCACATCTACAGTTATTTAAAACCATACACACAAACACACCCATGCACATGTATTTTTATATATAAATAGCTATATAAACATATAGCTATACATTAGTACAGCAGAATGTTGTTGTTGTCTCAATACACATTGCATCTGAACTGTGCCTGAGCTGTGTCTGCAGTTGTTGGTGTTTGAGGACAAAGAAAGTAACTTCTCACAGTCTATTGGGTTTGCCTTTGAAATAATAGCACAGAACTATTGACGAAAGGCTCACCTAACAGCAGAGCTGAGATTAGGTGCTGAGGGTTATTGTCTTCCTCTAGTCTCAAAGCTATGTGAAATGTCAGTTAATTGAAAATGGTAATTGTTCCACACAACAACATCAACTGTTTCATTCCAGGAAATGTGCTGCTCTTAAATTAATAGCCATCGATCCAGAGGTATTTCATGATCCTTCTCCATCGTTTTCTCAAATTATCCAGCTATCGGTCCTTGGGAGAAAACCTATTTCACCATTTTTATTGACCATTCCTTACTGAGTGACCTGGCTTCCTGTTCAGATAGACTAAAATAGGTCTATCCATCTGAATGTTTGTCAGGCACACTGAGACACCTAACTTTCAAAACACCTACTACTTTTTACTATAAATACTCAGAATGAAAACCATTAAGTAATAGCACAAAGCGGTTACATGGTTATTACTGATTAATACAATGAAGTACGCTCTCATGCTGGGAAATTGCTTTTGTGATAGTAAAAATAGTTCCTTTCAGTAGTGCATTTCAGTAAAACTTAAATTCCAGTTTGATTTCTTATGAAGAAATGCAGGTTATTTGGGTTTCTTTGTTTGCTGAAGGAGTATATTATTTTTACAACCTATTTGAATAACAAATAACAGTATGTCTTCGTTATTGCACAGAGAACAATTGCAAATGCCGTTGCATTACTTAGCTATTCCTTTGAAAGCTTAATCGAGAAATTAAGTGGTGCAAAGGTGTTCCATTGAAGAGAGTTTACCTTCCTTATGCAGTCATTAAAAAAAAATAAAAAAATATCATTTAGATAAGCAGTTGAAAACATGCATAGAGATACAACTCATAATGCTTTCTGTGTTTGCAATTCAGTGAATTGCCATCTAGTAAATTTAAAATTTAATTTCAAAATAAAATGTAAATTCTATCAATTGATAATTTTTGGTAGACCAGAGTCATATTTTTTCAAAGCTTTCATTTCCATTTTAACTTGAAACAGTTTCACCTTCACTGATATATTAATAAACTGTTGTCTATTTATTCATAATGTTTAGATTCCAAAATGAAATTTACATATAAAGAATGATGGCAAAAGTGTACAGAAATATGAAGTTTTAAAATAAATGTATATTAATATCAGTTGTGCAGTGGCCTAGAAAATGCCTCCTTTAATCTCAGAAGAACACACTCTACTTTTCTCTCTTCAAGGGCTTTTTCTTACAAGGGGATGCAATTTAATGTAAACTGAAGCAGTTGCCAGCAGGAAAGAAAAAGCAGTCTTGTGTAATATGAGATACTTTTCTATTGTTTCAAAAATAATAGGCTGGTTGCAAAGAGTTTCTCTGTGTGATCTTAAGTTGCTGTATTTTTGTCTTCTTTTATTTATTAATAGACAGATTTATATTAGAAATGGAAAGAGGAAATCTGATTAAAGTTTCTAGAACAGCTACAGTATAAAATCAGTTGAAATTGCATTTCCACATAACATACGTAATGAATTCAGATGTTATATACCAGTTTTAATGCTCAATCTGGTTTATAGTTAATAGAATCAAAAGGTATGTGAGCCAGGGAATATTTTAAGAAAAAAATTACAGCAGCTGAGAGGGAGGGGAAAAGATCCCTAGGCATATGGGCCTAAGTAAATGAAAGTGAAAACGACTTTTGTGAAGAAACATAAAGGAGTCAAAAGAACTAATTACGAAAGGTAAGCACGTTTTTGCATCATTTATGCTTGTGACAGCAAACACATGCACAGTTCATCCCATGTCTTGCCATTTTGCACATACTTTCTCTTTCAGTGGATTTCAGCTGCACAGTTGGAAAGAAAATGTGAATCAGAAATAACTGAATAAATGATTTGGTGTTTATGCAAAGAAGGGTAGTTTTGGCCATAGAGGCAAAAGTTCCCCTTCAAAATAAATTTTTTTTTCCAGATCCTGTGTCACTGATTTGTGTCCCTCCTCTGTTTTATTCTGTTTCAAAATCTAAGCTTGACCATTGTTTCATTCTTTTTTATGGTTTAAAAAACGAAGGAACAAGGGTCATTTGAAATTATTGAAACTTCAACATCATCCCTCATGTGCCACTGTAAGTTCACATTATTCTAAAAGGTTACCTGTGTTTTGTGAGCTTTTGAAAATTTGAACAACTTGGGCAGAGTTGTACAGCATTGATACTCAGTTTGAAATATCTGAAAATATTTGAATAAGTAAGCATAGTTCTAAGTGTGTTGCTTTCATTAGTAAGCCTTGAGGATCAAAGCTGTTTCCAGCCTTTGGAGCTTTGTCTCTTTAAAGCTTATATTAGCAGCTAAAGGCTGTCTTTCTCAAAGTGATTTCACATTAAAATATCATAAAAATAACATTAATTATAGAGATGAGGATTACAGATGTAGATAACAGCTGAACATTGAAAGTGATAAGCAGATCTGCAAGATAGCAGTAATGACTTAATTAAAACAAAATGCATCTGTATCTGAGCACAGCAATAAAGGAAAAAGAGGCAATCCACAGTTACAAAAACATGAGCGGTTCAGCTGAAGTATGTAAGAGTAGTGTGTAATAGATTGGCTCAGGTAAGTCTAATTTATGCCAACCCTAAACATTATCATTCTAATGGCTGCCAGAAATTTAGAATATGTTATCATTTGAGTGCCAGGTAGTTTAGAGGGTAACTACCAATTACCCATAAACTGAGTCATATCAGAAATGACTTAATGTTTTATTTCCTCCCATGGCCAAGCTGGCTCCCATACCTTTGCAACAGACTTCGTTAACTCTGCTTCCTGATCTAAAGGGAAGCTGTTCTTTCCCACTTATCAAATGGACTGAAACAACTTCAACAGGGGAAAATGTTGGTGCCAAGAAGCAGAGTAACATGGACGCCTGTTCACATCAGGTGATATTCTATCTGGTGCATATGGCCCTCATTTGGCCCATGCAAAGCTTATCTCCAGTCCAGGTCTGGTTTTAGGAAACCCTTATATGTCTTATTCTGCACATTCTGAAAATTCAACCATTTGTAATCTACATGCAATAATAGTGTTTTAAAAAATACATTAAATTCCTTTGACAAAGCTTAAAGGGAGCCGTATTTTCTCTCCCTGGTGTGGAGGGGATAAAAAACAGATTACTCTCTCATTAACTTTTTCTGCATAGTCTTTAGATGGAAAAAGGTCACAGAACAATTCTCACTGGAGATACAAACAGCAGTATTTGCAGTTGTCATAACTACAATTAACCATTTTTGCCGCTCTGGTTCTGTCATAAACTGTGAGACTTGATTCAAGAAAGTGCCTAATACAAATTCGTCCTTTTTTTAAAAAATTGCATAGCAATTGCTGTCTTTTAACAATGCATTATCTTCCTGCTAATCACAAAGAGAAGTAGCAGTAGCCTGACTGAATCATGGCAGCAGAAGGCTTCGGCTGCATTAGTCCACACTATATGCTGTCTGTAAGCAAACTGATTATCTATTTTATGTCTCATATTGATGTTGGTCAAGTAGAATGTGTATACCGTAGGAACATCCAAAATGGCTGATTCTGCATGGATATGCATTGTTTTCATGCAAACAATAAAATAATCACTTAAAATCATAGAAGTTAAGATTAGGTGGAATTTACATCACCTTGATGGTACTCTATAGTTGTTTAATGGTAAGGAAAGGGAGAAAATGGTAGAAAAGGGAGCTTTAATTTGCATGTAGTGTACACATTACATTTCTCCATGAATTAGGAGAATTTTATTGAATATTACTATTAATACAGAAATCTGTATTGACCAAGGGGTTTTTTAAGTGAAAAGAATACACACTGTACCCAACTCACAAATTTTCACTATAATGATACTAATACTTTTCCTCCCCTGAAACATTTATCTTCGCTGGAGAAAAAAAAAAATTTCCTTTGCATATATATGTGTCTGCCTATTCAGGTTCTCATATTATGTTCTGAAACTATTAAAAATTATTTTAATGTGGGAAATAGTTAATTACCTTTGCAAGAGATAATCCAATTTTCTTCCCCTGCTATAAAAACTTCACTATTTTATTTGAAAGGGTCTCTGAAAAATGTCAGTTTAAAATTACAGAAAATATTTTCATGTAAATGAGGAGTTACTTTATCTTAACAAAATAAAAATTAAAAAATGAACTTTTAGTCGATTAATTTTCATGAAGTTTGATCTCGTAGTCATTTTCTAGACTCATACACACTTTTAAATTCAGAGAAGGGCTCTGTATGACTAGGAGAATAAAAAGGAAGTTTAGATCGCTAGCTAGTGGAAATAGCGCAGATGCTGCCTAGGCAGTTAGGTCTTCATTTAGATAAATAAAAGAGTAAATTTTAAAGAAATATGAAAACTGAAAATATTATTTTGAGTGCTGTCTGTAGATGGAAACCAGCTGCGTTGAACATGTGCCAAAAATAATGAGAATTAATTGTAGCACCCATCAATTCTGAGAGAGACTGAATATGCAAAATATGCAGCATTTCCACTGTCACTGAGAGCTCCTTCTCTGGAAGACACCTACTCTTCAGTAAACTTTAATTTTCCATCAGTCTTTCCTCTTCAGCACAATTACTTTGCTAGGGTATCTGAACTGCATGGTCTTTTTCATACTAAGTAGAAAGATCCAATTTTCCTACTTTTTTTATATTGAGAGTGTCATCTTATTGAGAATGAGGTTTTTGGTGCAGTATACTCTGATAGAATATCAATTAAGTCCCATTCAATGCCTACTTCAGAGCTACTTCATTTTCAAAATATCACTGAGGCATAAGTTAATTAAATTACATAAATTTCATTCAGTGATGGAAAAAGTAATATTTGATATAAATAGCTGTAATTTTTTACTGAAGTCCCTATTAGGAAAAAAAATGTATGATAATATATCACTAATGTAATTAACAGTCTTTTTATGATTCATGGGGGAAGACATATCAAAAGTAAGTTAGCTTTTTCTGGGCAGGTAAGCAGGATCACTGTTGTTCCTTCTTTCCGTGCCTGTAGGGCAGAACTCAGTCAGACAGTAAAATTTAATGATGTACAGTCTGATATTAATTGTGCATGTGCTCATGGGTCACAGTAAAGAGTTTGTCAGAGGTGGCAGCTTGCCGCAGGTGTTTAATGTCACATGATTCATAGTAAATGACTTGAAGCTCCCAAGTATCTACAACTAAAAATAATTCTGCTCTCTGCAAGTGCCCTCCAGAGCAGAATGGCTATCTGTCAGCACAAGATAGAGGTAGCAATTGACTCCAGTTAGCTCCAGCTATTAGCCATTTCTCAAGGATAAAAAAGTGATAATGGCCAACTTTGTCATTAGAAACCATGTTCTTAGCACTGGCTTAATTTTAATATTTTCCCTTACCAGCAGTAGAAAAAACTAGCTTCTATCTTTATCATATGTAATGTAAAATTGCAAAAGCCCACGTAACACAGTAGCACTTTTTTAAGCTTCTTTGGATGTGTTTTCAAATATAGAAACTCTTCTTTTTCCAATTTGTTCCCCTAACTGGAACTGGAAGGTTTTCCTTGGGCTTTCATGCACATCATACCCAAAGAAAATGATGGGGTGTGGGACATTGGAAATTTTGCATCAGTGACGGTGCTAAGCACATTTGAAAATTCAATCTTTTGAAATTTTACAGTTGACCTAAAACCTTCATGGCAACTGTCATGCTTCTAAAATTTCTAGTGCAACTTCTTGCTTCCAGTTCTACTTAGAATTGAGAAAAACAGTAACACAAAGCTGAAAAGAATGGTAGGAAGAGATCTAGTACTTTGAAAAACATCAAGCGTTCTTTATTTTTTTTAACAGGAACCATAAAGCATATTCGTAGTTCACATTATCTATCTTGCTCAGCCCATCACAGAACCTGGAATAATTTATTGTGTAAGATCCCAATTTCTAATTTATGATTTCAAATTTAAAAGAAACTTACAAGCATATAATATTTTTGAAATCATGACTTTCTATTCAGAAACAACACTACTAAGTTTAAAAAAATATCAAATGCTAGATGGGTTTTCAGTGTGAAAACTTCTAAAACACATTAATGGTTAACCAGATTTCAGCAATGTGTCTCTCTAAGGCAGGCATGGACACCTTGTTGTGCAAACCAGCACTTAGCTCTGTCATCCCAACACTGGCAAGGGGAAACACAGCAGATCTGCTGTGTCTTTGGTACTCAGTGTCTGCAAAAGCATCGCAAGCTGGTCGAGGGATGTGATTGTCCTGCTCTACTCCATGCTGCTGTGCCCTCACCTCGTGTTCCGTGTGCAGTTCCCTTAGGCACCACAATAAAAGAAAGATATAAAGCTGTTAGAAAGCATCCAAAGGAGGGCAACAAAAATGGTGAAGGGCCTGGAGGGGAAGCCGTGTGAGGAGCAGCTGAGGCTATTTGGTCTGTTCAGCCTGGAGAAGAGGGGGCTGAGGGGAGACCTCATTGCAGTCTCCAGCTTCCTCATGAGGGAAGAGGAGGGGCAGGCACTGATCTCTTGTCTCTGGTGACCAGTGACAGGACCCAAGGGAGTTGGCCTGAATTTGTATTGGGAGGTTTAGGCTGGATATCAGGAAAAAGTTCTTCAGCAAGAGGATGGTCGGGCACTAGAACAGGCTCCCCAGGGAAGTGGTCACAGCACCAGCCTGACAGAGTCCAAGAAGCATTTGGACAATACTCTCAGGCACATGGTGTGATTCTTGGGGCTGTCCTGTGCAGGGACAGGAGTTGGACTTTGATGATTCTTGTTTGTTCCTTCCAGCTCAGGATATTCTATGATGCTATGAAAATACAATAAACCTCTGTAGCAAAACTGACTGTCACATTTGCAGTGAGTTAGCATGTCAGTGTTTCTGAACAGCACGAAGTTCCTTCTCCAGCTCTGCACCATGTCCTTTCCCTAGAGGTTATTTGGAACCTGCGTGTCTTGTTTGCAGTGGAAACCTAGACACCGGACATCCTCTGACATCCAGAAATCTGGCAGATCTCTTCCCAAAGATCAGTGCATAAAGTTGACATTCTTTTAAGACAGGGAATATACTGAGAGACTAAATAGAGACTCTCAAATTTAAGTGTAAGAAGTTGAATGCCTGTCTATGTGCTCAGTCACAAGATTTGCAAATGTAGGCTCCAGTCAATGGGGAAGGAAAAAAACACCACCAGAAAACGTTTTGGAAGTCTAGTTTAAGTGCCCTGAATTGTTCTGACTCTCCTGAGGAATGATTTAGCAGTTAGTGTAGTAGAATAAAGAGAAAGATTATTGACAACAGGAAGCTTCCTACCTACATCTGGGAAGGAAAAACTTAAGATGAATGTTGTACCACAAAGCTCTTTCAAGCAGAGCAAACAGATTCATGTTTTCATTTTAATGTGGAGGCATGAACTGGTGCTACTCCTTGTACAGCGCATGTAATTTAGGGAAGTTTCCTCTTTCAGATGGCTCAATAGCTAATTGGAAGTGATAAACCACTCCAGAGATTTTAGGTCTACCAAATTATTCCCTTGAGGGATGTCTGGCTAGAGAGGAAAACCTTGCTAATTAAGATTGTCAGTTAAGAAGATTGAACACAAGCTAAGGAGATTTAAAGAAAAAAAGTATAAAACATTACAGCTAAGAGAAGGTATTAATACTATATTTGAAAATATACACATCAGTTGGATTCTTTTTCACCCTAATGGAAAAAAAAATTCCTAATACAAGCATAAGGCATATATTTTATAGATCCTTCAGGCTGCCAAAACTTTTGAAATGGTGTCTGTATGCATACCTAATTTCTCGTCTGATTTGTAAAATACCTGACTGGATATTCCAGTCATTCTTTACTGTGACTGTGAATAGGGTCACACAGACCATGAAATCAGTTGCAAAAGGTTTATAGTCTGATTAACAATGGAAAGGTAAATATGTACCGCTTGGTGTTTGCTAGTGAGGTTGATGACATAAAACAGGTTACTTACAGATTCTGCCAAATTTTATATATGCAAAGAAATATATATATACATATATAAATTTATACATATATAAATTTAAGAAAGGGTCTTTTTCAGTTTGAAACCAAATGTGACCTTTAAAAAAAAAGAGGGGAGGTGGGAGAAATGATTAATGATCTTAATTAATATGTAGAACAGGCGAGCTGGAAAGGTTACAAGTTAAATCATTTTTCTGCCTGTAAATGCAAGTAGTTCTTCACACAGTTGGTTATGTGACACTGGTGCAGGAATATTTGCAAATATTTTCACAAATCCTATTCAAAAGCCGCAAAATGCCAACACATACTGTTGGTCAGTAAACAGATTGGAAGACACAGAGGGCAGTGTGAAATTATAAGCCAAGGAAAGAGTCAGAAGGCTGCTATTAGGAGTGAGAGGAGGCAGAACAGAGCCAAGGAACTGCAGAAAAATTATATATTAACATATTGGAGATCTGTGGATAAAAATCTTGACAAAGTCTTCTTTCACAGTTTCTGCATGCTAAATTTCTACTGCTAGTCTGTTGCTATTGGAGAACTTGCTCCCTGTGAACTCTTGGAAGTTGTATGAAGTTAAAAGCCTTCTTTATTCAATGAAACACTTTAAGTACTTTTTGGTAAGAACAATTTAGTGAAATGAACTAATATATTTTGACTCGACCTTCTTTTGTTCTAAAACTGTGGTGTTTATAGGCAGGCTTTGCAGATGTGCTTGTAATCTAATATCAGAACAAAAGCAAAAAGTTGTATAAACCAGATGTTCCATAGAAATGCATATAAAGTAGTAGTTGCTACATCAGAACCTGGAGAAGTGTATGACAATTTCAGAAATATTCTGAAGAAAGGAAGCAGAAAATAGTATTTTAAGGCACATTGTGGACTCTGTGGTCTCATAGTCTTCTTGAAATACAAAATAAGGCAAAGGTTTAAAGACAATTTTGTAGATTGTCTTTAAGAGTGCACGCATTTGAATAATGTAATTTGGAAGATACTGACTATCCAACATTCTCCACTCTAAATTGTCTAGATCTTCCATTAATATACTCATTCTTTTAATGATGAGTTCACCCTGCTTGTATAATTCTAGCTATAATTATAGTTCAGTGTACCTGAATTTAGCAGTTGGGTGAGAAGCAGATCTTTCCAGAAGATAAAACACAGTCTGAGTGCTGTGTTTAACCTGACCACGAATTTTCTCAGAAGTCTTGCGGGCAGTTTTTCTTTGGAAAATGTGATTCTACAGCCACATACTCTATTATTTACAAAGAGTTGGAGAAACAAGTGTAAGACTTCTCTGGGTGCAGCAAAATCAGCTGGCAAAGAGATATTACCTGGGAACAGGTGTCAACTGGTAGGAAAAGTAAAGAGAGAAAACAGAAGGCACTGTAATCTAAATGTCTAATTACAAATGTTTGTAACAGATCTGTTCATGACTTTGATCATGTGTGATACATCCTTACCCAGCACATCTCTTTGAGTGGTCAGACTACTATTTCATCTTTGTACCTTTGCCTAAAACAACCAGGCTAGTCTGACTAATAAAGCTACTAAAATTTGAGTAGAAAACTTACACATTCAATTTATTTCTCTGGTTTCTTAAAATTTGTGTTCCATTTCCCTAGTGGTGAATTTTTCCACATGACCAAAGTTATGTGAATTCTCCATTAGATCAAGTCTTCCCTGCATGTACAAGGGGCAAATAATTATTCAGAGGAAATTTATGATGTTAAGAAACTCTTTTCTCTTCTGAGCATCAAAATGAGAGAACTGTAAACTTGATATTCCTACTTGATAACAGTTTTGACTTCACAGTTACTGGCCAGTTTGAGAGCCAAACTTCAAACCCTCCATTTCTGGAGATACATGAGGGCTGCTTCATGGGATGGCATGCATGGACAGCATAGTTTGGTCTTTGGATGTCCTGACAAGGAAGTTACATTGCTATGATGGTGGAACCAGTTCAGCTCATAACCATTTGAAGAAGAAATAAGACAGTTGAAACAGTATACTTGTACTATCTACTTACACCCCATTGACTGTTGTATTAAGCGTTCTTGAGTTACCCTGCAGCTAGAGCATTTAAGTGTGCACTTCATAATGACTGTGTGGAGGAGTTATAGAAATCACAGTTATTTGACATAAGAATTAAATGAGGAATAACATTTTCTATTATTATTTCTCTTTACATCAACAAACAATGAAGACTCAAATGTCATTCATGGAGACCACTCTAGAGGGTAAAAGTGATTTCTGTAGTTGAAAGAAAGTTACAGTCAGAAAAAAAGGTTTTTTCTTATATAATTTATGTATTATGGCTTAACACAACAGTTTACTGATGGTTGCATAATATCTTGGAAATGACAAATTAATAAAAACATTTTTCAGTCTGTGAGCAATGCTTAAAACTTAATTCTGAAAGCCTAGAAAACTATCCATTATAATTAATTTAAGCAATTTTCTAATTAGCTAACAGAAGTGGAACAGATTTGAGTTGATGTAAGATATTTGTTTAATAGAATAAATTCTTACTTTTAAAAAAATTCTTTAGCCATTGCAGATGTTGTAACTCGCTCTAAGATGTTCATCCTGTCCTTAAGCATCTGGAGGTCTGGTTGAAATACATATACAAACGTTTCCAGAAGAAAATGAATCTATGATGAACCTCTGTTACGATGACAAGTAGAAATAATATTCTTCTCACTAAAGTGAGCGTATACATACTTTTACAGTTTGTGAAGGATTTATTATGCTTGGCTGACTTACATGGATAAAGTAGGAATCAGTCTGAATTTTATCTAAAACCTGAACTGAATTTTCTGCTCTTCTTTCTTAGATTGACTCAGAGTAGATTTTCTGCTCTGTACATATAATTAAAAGTCTATAACATATACTTATGAGTCTATAGTTGCTATGAATCTATGATATTGTTGTGATCTATCCTCATTTTGGAATCTGTGCCTTTGTGCTTCCTATCATTACATGCTTTAAATGGCTATTCAGCAGATTTGCTAGTTGAGATCTCGTGGTTCAAGTGGACTGATATCATGGTTAAAAGAAATATTGTATAAGCCCTCACAGGTGTATGAGGGTAGTAATAGGAAATGCCAGAATATATATCTTTCAACTCTGGATCTGTATATCAGTCTATGTCCTGGGGCCCAAGTAACTGAAAATCCCTTAAATGCTGGCAGATTTCACCTGTGTTTTGTATTTTGCTGAACAGATGGGGAGCAAATTCCCTGTACTTCCTTCCTGAAAGAGGCACAGAGGAAGAGTCTAATAATAATAATATAAATGGATGGAATTTCTGCTTGAAACATTTCCGAGAGAGCACTACCCACAAGCAATGAACTGGTATAACTGACTGCAGATGGTAATTTAAAAAATGAATACATTATTAAGTAGACTTGTCTTCCCTTCTAAAACTGAATAAGGAGGTCACTGAATTAGTTTTCTTTAATGAAGTCTGTGACAGGTATTTCCAACAGAGAGCTAGTAATATCATCAAAACCAAATATTAATATTTAAGACTTTAGCTTAAATCACAGTCTTTTTTGTCTTTTTTTCTTTTAAAGTAGGGATCTATTCCTTGTATGTTGTTTTTAAGCAATTGGCAGAAAGATTAGGCTCTGGAGCTATAGGACCCACTACTATTTCCACCTTTTTTTTAGCAAGGGAAATTTTAAGGGAGGCATTTCACAATTCAGTGAATCATGTATGGTTTTAATTTGGTCTTTTCAGCTTCTTACAGAGTTCTTGTCTCCTCCACCATTCCTAGGAAGTCAAGTTCAGGGGCCTCCAGGACATAAATCTCCACTGCTGTCCTGATTGATTAGGAATTAAACAACATCATCATTGTGAGAAATTCTTTACTAGGAAGAAATTCTTTACTGTGACGGTGCAGAGATACTGGAACAGATTGCCCAGAGAGGTTGTGGGTGCCCCATACCTTGGAGTGTTCAAGACAGGGTTGGAAGGGGCTTTGAAAATCCTGGTCTAGTGGATGGTGCCCCTGCTCACAGCAGGGGGGTTGGAATGGGCTGCCCAGAGAGACGGTGGAATCACCATCCTTGGAAGTGTTTAAGGGAAGACTGGATGTGGCACTCAGTGTCATGGGCTAGTTGACAGGGTGGTGTTTGGTCATAGGTTCAACTCGATCTCAAGGGTGACTCGATGATCTCAAGGGTAACTCGATGATCTCCAGCCTAACTCTGTGATTCTGTGAACTAGATGGTCTTTAAGGTCCCTTCTAACACAAGCCATTCTATGATTCTATGATCATTAAGATCTTGGATCAAGATACTACCATGCAAGAAAAGACAAGGACCATGTCCACTGTGCCCTTCCAGAATCCCTCAGGAATTCTGTGGTCCATGTTACGCCTTTCACAGAGTGATTTTGAACACTGTGCTTGTGCTTTGCATCACTTTTAATGTAAACAGAATATACTCTGAATTTCTTCTCTGCCAATTGCAGCCTGCACACTGTGCCAGTTTTGTTATTCACCTTGTGTCAAGACTTAGCTGATGGGTCAGGAACTACAGCCAGCTTTTCTTTCAGTTGATCATCCAGAGGGGTATTTGAGTAGAAAGATTTTTAGGCAAATAATATTTTTAAATTAATGTTCAGCCTATTTTCTAGGCCTTAATGTACTTCATTAGAACATGTGCTTACTTCAGAGATCATTTTTGTGCCTTTAAATCTCATACCGAAAATGAGCAACTCCTTTTAGAATCATCAACAACATAGGAAAGGGCTTGTTTCAGGGCTAAGCTCATGGATGAATAGATTAATGCTGAGCAAGTAGGGCTAAGCATTTCAATACTTTTTATCATTTGGAACATCATTACCTGTTTTGAAGATGTAAGCCTTGTTTCAGAGTTCTGATTTATTTGTTATTTTTGTTCCTGATTAAAAATACCACTTACCTATATTCACCTGTATGTGTGTGTGTTCCTACTGACTGAGAGTTCCTTATCTGGCATATGTTCTCTCACATTAAAGGCTATATGAAATTGTAATAAAAGAGTAAATGTGCCTGATGCATTACATACTTTTATATAAGACTTATCTGTTTTGCATCCCATGACTAGGAGGCATAGAGCTTCATGATGAGCTCTGTAACAAACAGAACTAACTGAGTATTTTCTGAGACAGCTTTCAGCAGAAAATCTATTTGCTGAGCCCAAAATGCTTTCATTCCTGCATCTTATTACCATATTTACTTCTATGGATTTTATAACAGTCCTCTGAAGTCATTCTTGGTTACATTCTTGCCTAGCTACCCTAGATCAGAGACTCAATACCTTTTTTTAGGCTTGGGTGATGTCTGATTACTACAAATTTCTGGTCTGTGCAATCCCAAAATTTTGGATCTGTGACCAGATCTAGGCAGACCAGCTAGCAAAATAATTTTGGGTAAGTATGCCAGATGAACTGCTTATAAGATGCCAGAAGTAAATATGTCTAATACAGCCAGGAATACCTGAGTATTTTTTGGCCTGGAGATGGGAACTTAAAGTACTTGACAGACTTAACCTTGGCTCTGGGTTCTGCCACAGAGAGCCTGGACATCAAGAAATTTCTCTCATTTTCATCACATTAATGAAGGTGGTTTGTGTGCTCACTGTAAGAGTATATATTTACACAATAAGGAAACTGGACATGAATTGTATGGAAAATGCATTAGTCAAGTAAAGTCTAATGCCCCAATCAATCAGTGTTAGACTTGAGTACAACCATGTAGGTATGATTATGACCAGAAATCACTGAAAAGGTGGAAGGAAAGTACCGAGCACTTTGTTTTGACCCAAAAGTTCTCTATGTAATGCAATTCTTGCAGTGAAGAAGTGGAATGCCTTCACTAAATTGAGAAAGATTAGAGGATGGACAGCTCTTCGTAAAAACAGTTTAGCAGGGCAGTAGCAAATATCTTCACGCTATCAGGATTGCCTTGACAATGGAAAAGAACGAATCGCACTCTGTGAATTTGAAATTGCTTTCCTAATGTTACTTTTCAAACATACCTGTTTATCTCTAGACTGTAGGAATTAACATCACACTACTTAATAGCAAAGGCAGACCTGTTGATTTATTTGAGGGATTAAAGCCAGCGTTACTATGACTTTTGCCATAAAGAGAGGAGCTGGAAGGGCAGAAGAAAGACTTGCCACTCTCAAAGTCAAAACAAAGTAATCTTAAAGGTACTATAGTCATTGCCATAATAGCTTTTGTGGTCCAAGTTTAAAGGAAAAAATCGTCTTTCTGGGATTGGCAGTCCATTAAGAATTCATGACTTGTTCACTTCTCTAATTTCGACTGACACATTTTCTAGTTTGTTTTCTCTAGGGTGGTTTATTTAGAAGAATTTTCAATGTATGAAGAAGTGAAAACTTGGTCTTATACATGTGGCCTCAACAAAAATTCCTAATTGTGTCTGATCAGGAAAAATGCTTTTGATGAAGTAATAAGAAAATGGAGCCCAGGGATTTATGTATAACAAAATACTGTACCAACATGTAGTATTTAGGAACGTGGAGTGGGATTCATGAAACCAGGTACATTTCTCAAAATCCTTGCCCAGGAAGACTCGATGTGATTAGGTAGCTCTGGCACCTCATACATGTTGGCACAGAGAGGCAGAGGTGTGACCCATGGTCTCCACCCACACTATGAGGAGACTGGATATAGGATAGATCCGGTCCAGTAATAGATATATACATTATTTCAAGCCTATGCCTGCATATAGATCCATCAGACTGGCCTTAATAAGTCACTACCATGGCTATCACCTGCAAGAGTGCAGCTGCAAGCCATTTGCAGACTGAAAATAGCTAGTTTGGGCTGCTGTCATGTTAACTCAGCTTGACTCATACTGATGTACTTCACATAATCTTTTTAGATACTGACAGATGGTTCTCTACATTCATTGTGTGGCCACAGAGGAAGGATCAAAAGGTCGAGTCCCATGCCGTCTTTGACTCAAAACTGCAAATCCTACCTCTCCACCCAGAATACAGACTGGGATGGATGCACACTTCAGGTTGAAGCTGGGCCATATTGCACAGCCAATAAGGACATGAAAGTCTGGACCAGCAGGGGAAAAAAATAAAAGAAAAAGAAAGTGTAAATATTTCACTGGAGACAGGCCTTGTGGACATACCAGGAATGAGAAAAGGTCCAGTGTTGTGACTTTCTTTTAATTCATTTATGAATTTTATCTTGTAACTATTTTGTGCAAACAGTGTAAGTAATTTGACATAGTATATATTGAAGCACCTGCAAAAACTCAAACAAAATATAGTTAAAGGCATCTGGATCACATTTGTAGTGTTAAGTTTCGCATAAGTTGCACTTCGTGATCATAACACAATATTGAATATAGCCCTAAAATTCTTCTGAATAATACTGGGCTCAGAAATTATTTTAAAGTTATTTATTACTTCTGAGTACTATTCCCTTTTGCTTTCCTCCCTACACCACATATGCTTCTTAATTAGGGCTCTTCTTTCTAGAAATTACAAACTCAATTTGGTTTGGCCTAGGATTTCGATTTCTAAGGGAAAAAGTAATGTCCAAAGTTATTACTCAGTAATATATACAGAAGTGGCAATTTGATGCTAATGACTTTTTTTTGATAAAAATTCTTGTCATTCCTTGAAAGTTACTATACTTCTTTTGGTACATATAATTTAAAGGCCTGTAGTCTCCAAAGATTTATTGTCATGATTAATTTTAAACATCTGCTTAGGTCATTGGTTTTTATGAGGTTACTTGTGCTCAAAGTTAAGCATGTGAAGATTTTATGTAAGAACAAGGCTGTGACTTGCTACAGCCTAACAGGGTTAAATGAAAAAAAAAAAAAAATTAAAAAATTTAAAATAAAACAGTTGCAAGAGCTACATTACAAGAGTCCCAGTAACACATTACCACAATATTTGAAATACTTTAAAATAACATTGCTTTTTTACAAGTGCAAAAGTATGTTTTCATTATTTTAAAAATCAAATAAGAAATTAAAATGTAAGTATAAATATGCTAAGATAATGCATACAAAGAAATGCGGTTAGTCTAGGAACTCAAGAATTTCTCCAACATTCTTTCGGTCAAAATAGGGTTTGTTGTTATATATACATAAATGCACCTGTCATAAAAGAGAACATTTTGTTTACTTTTATTTCTTGTTTTTAATCATTAGACTTTTTGTGGGTTAAGCCCCATAGTCAGCTAAGCCCTGCACAGTCACATTTTAACTGCCCCACAGTGGGATGGAGGGGAGAATCAGAATGGTAAAAGTGATGGGACTCATGGGTTGAGGTAAAGACATTTTAATAGGTAAAGCACAAGCTGCACACACCAGAAAGCTGAAAAGAGGCCAGGTTTAGATATCAGGAGGAAATTCTTTACTGTGAGGGTGGTGAGGCCCTGCAACAGTCTGACCAGAGAGGTTGTGGAGTGTCCCTCACTAGAGATATTCAAAACCCACATGGGTGCAGATCTGCTGCTGCTCTAGGACGACCCTGCTTGAACAGGGATTTTGCTCCAAATTACCCCACTGTGGTGCCTTCCAGCCATACTCATTCTGTGATTCTGTGATTCTGTGAAGTAAAAAATTCCATATCTGCCTGAAAAGATTCTACAGACTCTTTAGAAATGTCTTAGGCACAAGCAGAAGGACCTGTCTGGGAGAGTTTCTGTAATTGCCAATAGTGTCCCCAGGGTGTTTATCAATACATCTATCCATACAAACAGTGCCTATCAATTGGGCTAGGTCCAGCAAGAGCTTCCTAGAGTAAGGACATGATGGCAAGGCTGTCTGAAATTCCCATCTGAAGAGATTCTGTGACAATTTATTGAATGCAATCTTTGAAACCAGATAGCAGCTCAGTCAGCTGCCTTGTCTCACATCAGTTCCTTGTCTCACCTTTGCTCACAGTAGATGTGAAGTTCTGGACCACTCCAGGAATAGACGACTGAATGTGCTGGTTATGTGCACAGGCACAGCCCTGACAGACTGGTAATCCACATATGTAATTGAATTTCCTTGTTATACAGCAATTATTACTTTCATTCCATAAATTTTGCTAGAGGGTCAGCCTGTTTACGAATAGCAGTTTCTTTTCAAAGAGACTGGGGTTTTTTAAATGCAAACAAGATAAAAAGTTTATGCCCGTGTAAATAGATTCATTGTCTTTTGTGAAAGCTGATTTAAAGTATTTAAGCATTAATATCTCTCAAGCCTTTCTAACACCATTTTCCCCAGTTTCTTAATAGGCATGTGAAATCTACTCCCAGGTGAAATAATGAGCTACAACCAGAGTTACAGCAGTTGGAGGGATATCCTTCCACTTTACTGAGTTAATCTTTCTCAACTCTAGGAAGGTCATTCCTGACAGATTTTGTCAGATCTGTTCTTAAGGGCTGCCAATCTTGAGTCTCTACAATTTAGTTCAGTAACCTGTTTAGTTCTTAGAAGTCTTTCTGATAGAAAATCTTTCTCAAAGTCTAGCCTAAAGTTTTCCTGCTTTATTTTAATGCTGATACTTTTTGACTTCTCTACTATGGGCATTAAGACCAGAAGATTTTACATATATTAAGGCAGTTATCATGCCATCAGTTTTCTCTTCAGGCTATAACAACTCCTCTTATGAAAATTCTCTTACTAAGCCATAGGGGTTGGAGTTCTGTCACTCTTGTGGGGTTTTTTTCCTGGATTTTCTCAAAACAGACTATATCTTTTGGTTCTGCAAATATCGTGAACATTCTATCTTTACAATAGAGGATATGTATTTTGAGAATAGAAAGCAGATTTCTAAAAGGTTAAATTGCTAAATGAAAATTGAGTGAAAAAAAATTATGGATTTTCGCATGGGAAATCATCATAAAAAATATGGATAGAAGTAGTTTTAATTTTGTGGGTTCTGCCAAATCCAGCTTTGATTTTTATTCAGTATGGCAGAATTTCAGGGAACATCATCCTGTAGTCACGCGTTCAGCAAAATTACGTACTCATGTACATCGAAAGTGCTGTGGGAAAGTTTATATTTCATTAAGCAAGTGGACTGATAAACTGGTTCATAAAAAGTAGGCCAAGGGCTCCTGGGCTCAATATACCAACAGATCCCATGCCCATTGGTTTCTTTTCATATCTTGGCCATCCTTGCCAGCACAAAGCTTGCACATCATCTCTGATCATTCTCCCACAGCCAGTTGCTGGTTGTACTTCGTGATTTAGAACTGAAGTATAGAAGGAAGGAAACCTAGAGGAAAAGATTTACATTGACTCTTTTTCCTGCTCATTTTCTCTCCATTGTCTGGGATCACAAAAGCAGCAGCACCTTGTGCAGCAATGATATCAGGCATATAGTTTGTTGCATGAAACTCTTACAGAATATTTATTCTTCAACTAAGGGAAGTTCGAATTATACATATCTGCAACTGACCAAAGAATGATTTTTTGTTTTGATCCAATATCATTGTTCTTTATTGTTATGTTACATATATTTTTTTAATGATGATTAAATTTGTACCCTTGATTTTTCCATAGCAAAAATCAGAATCTATAGCTATTGTATTTCTTAACATCTTATTGTTCTCCCTTCTGTCACTAAATCCCTTTCCTCCCTCTTTGTTATTTTTTGTCTTTTCTCTACCAACTCATCATATTTTGCAGTTTCCCTTTTGTCCATTACCTCTTCTCTGTTTTCTTTGACAGATAAAGGAAAATAAAGACAAAGACACAGAAAAGTATTTCCACTTTTTGCTTGGGCTGTTATGTTTATATAAGTGTCTTGCTGTCCTTGTTCTTCATCGGTCTATCTTTCTCATGTGTTTTTAGGACAGTCTCTGTGCTTAGTTTGCTGATGCTGCTAATTTTTATAACGACATTTCTGAAGTTTTACTTCCCTTGTTGCAGTTCCTATATTAGAAAAAACACACTAATAAAAATCCCACACTTGTACTGCCCCTTCCATCTGCTATGCCACTGAGATTCCACTCAGATGGCACTTAGAAAAGGCATTGTCACAATGCATAAAATGCAGCAGGAGCCAGAAATAATTAGGTTAATATTGTTTATTCCTCTGATTACGGTACTTTTCTTATCAGGCTGTCAGTGTTGGGATAACTTCTTGTTCATGTTTTCAGCCTCTCTGCTAAGATGACTTTGAGCAACTGAAAGAATTGTTTGTGAATATATAAAATTAGAAGGCAACATGTACTCTTTATGGCTTGTGATAATTAGCCACAGCCACTACAATGTCCTCCATTTTACCTAAAAGTTTGTCCTTGAACAAATTCTAGGCCTCCTTTGTTCTCATTGTGCTTTGTGATGATCTTTGCCTTTTCATTGATTCAGCACTTACCTTTGAGCCTTACTTTTCAAATATGTTGAATTTGCCTTTTATCAGCTTAAAAATGTGAATCTCATGCATATTTACATTGCAAGCTGTGACAGCTCTGGAAGAGGTCAGTTGTGTCAACTGCTCTATACATCCGCAAGAAACTCTATTATCTCTTGAACAGACACAGCTTTACAATGTGTAAAACTAAGCATATTTTTCTGATAATATTACCTTCTTATTTTGAAACTCATAGTTTGGAGGTTTAGTTTTACAGTTTTAAATAAGAATGGTCTTAAATTAATACTGTTAAAGAAGAAAAGTAAAGTTTGAATGAAAAAATCTTTCTTCCCTTGTAATTTTGTGGCTGTCAACAAGGAACAGTGTTAGCTTTAAAATTATAGCTGCGACTTCCTTTTCATTGTAATATCAATTTTTCTAATTATGGGATGATAAGGGCAAAGAATCTTAACAAAAAAAAAAAAAAACAAAACAAACAACAAAAGAGTCTGTTGAATCAGATATTTCATAGGCTAGAACCTGTTTCAAAACTCTTCTTTGCAGTACAAGGGCACAAAATATTTGCATTTCATTGCTTTTAATTTTATCTCCTCTTTTTTGTAGCTGGACTTGTTCTGTTAACTCATTTTAAAAATGTATATTTCTTTATGATGATCGACATTGGGGTAAATTATTGGTGAGATTGGGTTTTGTCTTGAATTGGATTTAAAGCTCATGGGAAGAGTCAGGACAAAGGAAAAAATACACAAGTACAGTAGCTGAACTCAACCCTGACCTTCAACATTTCAGAGTAGGAGTTGCGTGAAAGACGAAAGATGAGGCTAGGACAGCTGTAACCTAAGAAAAGAAACAAGGCAAGGGTTTACAAAAATACGTAATGAAACTAACCTCTCGTGGGAACTGTTTTATTTGTTTTAGAGAAATCCTAACCTAACTGTAGATATGATCTTACTTGAAACTGCGAACTACTGCCTGCACTGTTTCCTTTGCTGCCATTTTGCTGGTTCCTATGATCACTCTGAGTGATACTGGTCACTCACTCTCATATAAACATTTTTATCTCTACAGTTGCAAGATACTCCTTTTACAGTGCCAAGGTATTTATTATGCTACAAAAGAAGTTATACAAAAATATTTTTGGAGCCTTATGTTGCTCTGATAACGACAGGCTGAATTTATCCAGAAGACTTGAACATCCAATGAAAAAAGATGACCCAGCTCTTCCCAGTGCTGAAAAAAATATTTAGAAAGTAGAACTGATGGTAATTTATCATTTATGACAGCATCTGGCAAACATTTTAAACTCTGTTGTATAGCTTTAAATTCTATACATAAGTTAGCAATGAAAAACTGAAGTTACTATCTTCAGAAATGATTAAGGGAGATACCTCAATGCAAAAAATGTAGAAAAGGAAAGAAGGCAGTACATGACATTTTTACATTGAGTTAGAACAGACTTGTGACAACTTCGTGAAATATTTTGATAGAAGGAAGAACACTTCATCAAAATGTTTAGTTTTTTGAGTTCCTATTAATACATGCCTCAGTCTCTTGTTAGACTATGGAATATATTGTTCCATAGTCTAGTACAGCAGAATTCAGACAGGATTTCTGTGAAGTGTCACATGTAATGTCACTTCTTTTATATAAGATTCATGTTTGGGGAATTGACCTTCATTTAAGTATTAGAAAATAGTCTATACTATAGGAAAGAAATGATCATTCTTCTTCAAAAGGAGATGTTTGAAAGGACAGCATAGGAATATCAGCAGATTTTGTTTCTTGTGTCACAGAACCTACATATTTCCAGTGTTATGTCTTCCATTTCTTCAGCCAAGAAAAAAGAGAGAGGAAAAAAGGGATTTTACCCAAGTTTTAGACTAAAAAGTTACTGCGTTTTGAAATGCATTTTTTCAGATTTCCTTTGGGATCTGTTTCGTTGCAGGAGATGCTAGGAAACAAGTTAACTAGAACTGAGTGTAAGCTCCCTACCCAGGACTCTTCACTGCACTGGGTCACCTCTTCTGCCTCCATTCACATTGTCAGAATTTTATCAGAGATTCTTACAGCGACAGGGAAAGCATTCAGACTGATAAAAAAAGCCAGTGAGAAATACATCAGCATACTGTTCCTCTTACATATCTACCCAAGGTATCATCCTGTCACATTCTGGTCTTTTTGGCTTGCTTTAATTAACAGAAGATAACTAGACCTGGTTTTTGTTTCATTGCTATTAAACCATAGGGCGTAGGGTTTCGTATGCATAGGAAGAAAACAGATGTACTTGGAACAAACCAAGAAAAAGTGTTGTTCCAAAAATCCTTCATAATTGTGTATATTTTAGGAAAAAAAAGAATTTTCCCACATTTACAGACTCATTTGAGCAACTTTTAGCAGTTTTCCATGCTGAGTAGCATTGCCCTTGGTAAACAGTGTCAGTGAAAAAATCACTGAAGTTAAGGTGGCTTTCATTATCAGTAACTATAAAAATGTGGTCCTTACACATCTGTCATTTGTTCTTAAACTACTTGGTATCCTTAATTAGCACATCAAAAGATTAAACTTTAACCTTGTTTTGTACACTTTTCATTTTTAAGGAAGTAACTCTAAATGGTCAGAAAGCAGGCTGTCATTGCCAATCACATGCATGCTGCACCACAAAAATAACAGAAACATAAGCCAGCTGGAGATTAAGAAAGGCAGCTACTTGAAAGTCACTTCTTTACTTCTTCAGCCTTTATACACACTTCCACTAAACTACGTGCTTTAGGGGGAAAAAGAAAAAGTAATTGTTTTGTTTTGTTTTGTTTCTGTGTTAGGAAGGAAGTGGAAATGGTATTGAAAAATCTCTAGCTATCCAGTAAGGGCTCCATTTGTCCACTGCATCTTTTCTCTCTGTTTCTTTCTATATTTTTCATTTGTATTTTTTAATTTTTAGGGCACTTTGAAATGAATAATTCAATGTGAATTATTCCCCTGTTGGAGTTTCCACACTAAGACTGCAGTGAACGCTGCTCTTTGTAGCCCAGGCTTTATCACAAGGCAGAGGAGTTTTATTTCTTTGTGTGTGTGTCAATTGAAACAATTTATTTGAAGACTTTGAGAGTGAAAGAAAAAGCCAAAAAGAGCTAATAAAAGTCAATATCTTCCCTTTGAGCAGTGTCAGCCAATTTGAGTGAAATAGATTCCCTGCTTGTTCAATAAGAAAATTACTGTGTGTCACAAATGACCTGGAGGATTGTTGGGTGTCCTCATTATCAAGAAATACCTGGGGTTTTGGTCTTGCATTACCTTGGCAATGACTTATTTGTATGAAGTTATCTATTTCAATTAGACAATTTAGAAGAAAATATCATTTCATTAAATTATGTCAAGCTGAAAGATAAGTAACAGTTCCTATGACAAAAAGTGCTATGGTAAGTTTGGAATAATTTGGCATTAAAACAGGTAAATTGATAATGTGTAGTGGATGTTTAATCAACTTGGCGAAGGCATAGATTTGAAATTTTTGTAATACTTTTATAGTGCTTTTTGTAATACTCCTATTCAAAGAGAGATTCCATTATATGCTTAGCCTCTCTTATCTAGCTCATATTTTAGTGGTAATTGTAGTAGTAAAAAATAGATAGGAAAGTGGAAATTTACTTAAAAGATCTTTTTCATTTAACTGGTAAAAACATTCAGCTTGGACATTGAATGCACCTTTCCTGACTATTCATCATGTAAGTCACAGTGAGACTTTAAAATAATAGAAATATTATTTCTTAAATAAAGGTATTATTTTTATAATAAATTATTCTAAGGGATTATTTGTGTTCAGGTAACTAATGTACATCTAGGTACCTAAGAAAATTCTTTTTTTTTTTTATGTAACATAGGGTTATTATATACTTAGCACATCATGCTACAGTGGGCTTCAATTGGGGAATGCTAAGGACTATTTTGTCTAAACCTTCATAACAAGCTTGTTTTATCTGGCTTCTGATTTAATATTTTTTTCTTTTTTTTTTTTTTTTGTAGTTCTAATTTCCAGTTTTTAGGCTTGTTTTTTCACTCTTTACTTTACTGATCAATAAAAACATACAATCTCTATGCTAAACAGTGTTTGAAACAGTTCCTCTGAGGCATCTAATGAGATTTTTGCTTGTTTTCAAGGCTATTTAGAATGCTTCTTAGTCCTTGTTCACACCAATCTTCTTGAGGGAGACATGTTAAACACCCACACATTCTTTTCTGTCCCTACCATAAATGTTGTACAATAGACACACTACAATACACAGCTTGACTGAAATTTGGTCCCTGGCTGATGGCAGGCTCCAAAGATCTTGTTTCTGACTACAATCTTTTGAAAAAATTATCCTCTTCCTACATAGACAACTTCTCTGAGAAATACTGTATTATTAATACTGGGGTGCGGTTAGAGAGGAATTAAATGTCTGGCAAAATTTCCTTACAGGAAGTTGATATAGGATAGCATGCCTGCTTTCAGGAATTAATAAATTTTGGATATGGAAAATTGCAGATAAGATTTGGATTGTCAAAAATAATTGTGCCTGTTGGTGAAGGACTAAAAATGTATTCTTAGATCACTTACCACTTTATCTTCCCTTCTTGTGGTGCTGCATGAAGGATGTTTTATTCTGAACTATGTAATTATTGTTGTCCTTCTGCTGCGTTATGCCTATATACTAAAGACAGGGAAAGACAACTGACCTACACAAACTTTTTTTCTGCAAGCCCAAAGTAGGTTGAATATCTCCAACTTCAAAGCATAGCTGAAAAGCATGGCATTCTTCACCCACAAGGCTCCAGCTGCTCTTATGGCCACACCTATAAAGAGTAGAAGCAGAAAAATGAGGAATTCCAGTTTTCTCAAGCACTCCCCATTTCAGGAAAATGCCAAGGTGATGTTTCTAACTCATTTTTCTCTCTACTATTCACAATGTCTGAAAAAGCACTCTATTCTGTTATTATCTTCTTCATTGAGAAATATGGATGCAGTTTGCCACACAGGTGTTACAAGTTTTAATTTATATGCTTCTCCTTAGGTGATAACCGAAGATGGTGTTTGGTCCCCCCATAAGTTAAATGAGCATTCCAGATGTTCCATTTTCTGATTCAGCTGAGATATCCTACAGTGGGTTCAACATCTGTAGGAAATGTGCCCAATCACTCATTAATTAATTTAGTGCATCTTGTGAAAACATTACTCGTGATGAGTTCATTTGCTGTTGCTCTAATTGTTTTAAATGCTTTGGTGAGATTTCCAGAGTAATTCGGTATTAATTCCAATATTAATTAAGTGGATCCATGTTGCTGAGAATCTCCTGATACACCGAGTATTTCAGTATATTGGAAAACTTTGACATCCTCATCAGAGTGAAAAAATACCTTATTGTTTAGCAAAATAAGTGTGGAAAAAGAAATAAAGAGGTCAGTGCAGAGTAAGCCGCCTTCTCTTCTATGCTCTGCTTCAGATTCTTGGTTCTTACGAATAGGCATCATGTTCCTTACATGACAATAGGCATCATGTTCCTTGTGGTGACAATAAGGTGGTGTTCATGGCTGAGTTAGAGAAGGAGAATGTAGTTCAGTGTTGTTGCCATAGGGTGTGCGAGCAGCACTGCTAGGACTTAACTGAAACATAGGGGACCTTCCAATGAAAATGGGAATGGCAGGATCGGATCTTTTGTTCAGTAAATTGTACAAGTGACTATTCTTTTGCTATGTTTAGATGCAAAACAGAGGAAATATATTTTTGTTTTCATGTTGTTGAGTTATATGATAATGCACCCCATGCTCTTCACAACCAGGACAGAAGTTTACTGTCAGACTAGGAAAAAAAAAAACCAAGACAGAATTAAACTTGAAATAGGTCCACTGTTGTTTGTAAAATGGTGACCTGAGACTGCATAGAGAGCCAAGAAGGGGGAGGAATGGGGAAGGGATACTCTTGCACTGTTATTTTGTGTTATATAAGTATTTCAAGGAGCTATTAGTATGCAAAACAAAAAACTCTGTCTTTATTCTAGTTTTCTTTAGGGACATGAAACAAAACCAAACCATCCAAACAAAATACTGTCACTCTGTGCAGAGCTGTAAAGAAGAAAGTGCCTTTCCAATATTCTACACCTACACTTCCAGAGAACCAAGACGTGCTTGAAAAGAGAAATCACTTTAAGCAAGATTTTTGTGGCTGTTGTACTAGCATGTCTCAAACATTCTTCCAAAGCAAGCCCCAAAGTATGGCACACCACTAAACTTAAATTTCTACTTTAGTATTTATTATTGGATTTTTCAACTGTATGCTTTCATTCAGTACTTTAAATTAACTTCCGTAACAGGGGAATAATAACACGTTGCTGTTACATTGACTCCATCTCACAACATAAAATGATGAGAAATTGAATATATAAAATTAAGTGACTCAGTTAGTATTAGAAATTGAAGGGTGACTCTGAAACCTGCCATAAAAAATAAGATACTTTTGTTCATTCCTTTTGTTAAGACATTTGACATGCCTTCTAAAAGGATTAACTGCAGGATACTATTTACAATCTCTCTAGATGAAGCTTGAGAATAAAATAGGAATTATGTTTTCAAAATATCTGAGTGTATTATTACTCTCCGCTTAAAGAAAATAAACAAAGTACTTGACAAAGGAGAGATGGTATAATGCAAAATGATGAGGTCAGAAGACATGGAAATTCCAGGAACTAGAAATTAAGAAATTGATGGGAAATCAAGAAAAGGTTCCAAGGGAAAATCACAGATCTCTGAATGCACCTGAGATGCCTGGGAGTAATGACAAAAATTTGAGAGCAACTGCAGTGAAGACAAATGCAAGTGGATAGCAATATACCCTTATCAAGCTGATAAGAGATATGGAAGAGAAAATATTGGAGGATGAGGGAAAGATGCTAGAACAAATAAAACAGAAAAATAAAGTGTGATTTCTAAGCACAAAGTGCATTATCTAACACTGAAGAGAATAGGAGATGGCAAATGGACTCAGGAGCTGAAAATTCACGTAGCGATGCTAAGTAAAAGAGTAAGAATTTAAAAGCACTTGTAGAGACTGCATGCTAAACAGGTGTTTGATCTTGGCTTGGTAAGGTTTTTTGGTTGGTTGGCTGGTTGGGTGGTTGGGTTTTTTTCTTAAAGGGACATTTCTATAGTCACAAAATTACAAAATAGTAAAGAATGTTGGCAAGGAGTTGCTTGTTACAACTTATTCTTTATTAAGCTGGCTTCTACCCAGGGAGTCTAAAAAAAGACATATAGTGAAGCTTCTTCATTTGATTGAATTTAAAGCCTCTCTTTTGCAATTATTATACTCTATTTCTCTTCTATATATGCTTTAGAAACCATTGCATGACCCTGGGTGGTGTATAAGAGTGCTATAAATCATGGAGGTGAATAAGGACTATATCATCCAAAATGAGAATGTGGAAAGATCTAAAAAAATTCTCAGGTAACAGGTTTAAAATAAGCAACTTTAATAGTTTTTCCAGTCAGCACAAGACTTTCTCAAAAGTCAAAAAGTGTTTGAACAAGTTCATGGAGACAGGGTTTGTCTGTGGCCATCAGACATCACATTTCAAATAGATTTTCCAGCTGTAAAAGGCACATGCTGTAGTTTTCTGGAAGAGGAAGAACAAGGCAAGCCCTGTGCCCATCCTATCTTATGTTCTTCCATACATACAAGTTAGGGCCTGCTATTAGCACTGCTGTATTTCATTCTTCCTGCACTTATGGTAATATAACTATTATGGTATATACATTTCACTTGGTAAAACTTAGGTAGCCCAGAATCTAAAAAAATAATTTGGAAATACCCAATCTGTGATTTCCACATAATATTTTTCTGGTGCAACTCTTTTCTTTTTTTTTTCCTACTATAGGAAATTCTTCTCATTCATTTCTGATTTAATGCTATTCTTTTTTTTTATTTAAATGAGCTCTGTTTTAGCAGTGACTGATCTCATGTTTAAACACTTTTTATTAATAGTTTTGTTTTTATGTCTTGAATGTCTCTCCATACATGAGTTTAGGAAGCAAAAGCCTAATGTCTTTCACAGGTAATATCTGAACTCTCTAAAAGAACAGCTAAATCAGCTCAAGCTATAAAACACAGGCAGAAGCATGTTTCATTAGGTAATATTCATAGTTCTAGTATTAGAGGAATTTATAGCATGGAGTTCCTATCATTCCTAGAAAGATTTAAATGTACATTTGCAAATATTCCAAGGACCATGAAATACTTAGCTACACCGTAGACAATAGACATTATTCCTGTCCTATGAATTACCCTTTAGTAATATAAATTTATAAAAAAGTGTTTCTGTAGGATTAATGTTAAAGGTAATAATGATTTTTTTATCCAGATTGCTTCCATAAATTTAGATGAATGGCTTTCTTAAAATAACAGCAACAACAACAAAACAAAACCACACCCCTATTTTCTGGGTTCAGATTGTCTTTGTGTAGTTTCCCTCAGTATCAAAGAACAAATTCATACACTCTGAAAGTGCCTGGATTCTACAGCCCAAAAAGTAAATGAAAAATTATATCAGGCTCAGCAAAAAGTTTCTCATACAAAACTCATGGTCATGTAAAGCTGAAGTGAACAGAGTGAAAAAGCATTCTAATTGAGAATTTCATTTTATAACTGTATTGCTAAAGTGGTACAGAGAGAGAAAATTTTCTTTCTAAAAGAATACCTCACTGGTTTAGCTCATCCTTTCATTATCTCATAGAAAGATCAGTTTCAACATAAATCTTAACAGGTAGATAAAGAACTTGACTGTACATTTTCAAATTACTATAAAAGAACTAGATGTTCCCAAGAAACATCTATTTCCCTAACTTTTTACATTAAACATTCATCTCTCATTATGCCAAAAAGATGAATGGTTATCTTAATAATATTTCAAGCACCAAAACAAGTATACAATCTCATTCTGTGAAAGGTGAAGCAAAAAGATAAAGGTTGCAATTTGGAATGATATTGTAGTGTATGCAGATATAAACTTATGAATTTTTGCATGATGACTTCCTTTCTTACATTGTCCTTGAGAGCTAAAAGCCAGCTTTTTTTTTTTTTTTTTGTCGTGTTATGCTTGTAAATAGCTAGGGAGATAACGTATTTCAAATTATTTTCTGAATTCAAAAGAGCTTTAGATATTTGAACAGAGAAAAAAGTATTTAGGCAGGGAAGAGACATAAAACTTGCATTAACTTTCTTTTCACAATCACATGATGAGGAATATTATGAGCTTCTGGCTGAATTATATTCGTACTGCTTTTCTTTCATAACAATAACCAATAGGATACAAAATCCCTAGTAGGAGAATTGGACAGAGAGACTGTCTGGTATCTCAAGTTGAGGAGTTGAATCATAAAGAGTTCAGGAATGTTTTTAGGTCCTGGTGCAATATGCCACTGAGAAATATGGGGTAAAGTTCTATCTGTAGGTGTCTTTGTGTATTCCAGTCCTTCCTTTTCAGGAAAAGGCACATACATGTCCATGTCCAGAGTTTAAACAAATAGTGCTGGCAACACCACAAATGTCAGTGTTTGCCTTCCTTGCAGCTCTGTCTACCTGTACATAAGGCAGGATCAGGAATGTGTGTTCTGAGAAACAGAGTTCTGAGAAGTCAATAGACCTTAGAACACTCCTTTCAAAGCAATGGACTTTACAAGGTGACTTCCTCTGACCTATAGAGGGTAATCTTAAAGATAATAAAACTGGTTTAAAGAGAGCTTTAAAACAGATGCTTGGTCAGAAGTTCAGATCGGTTACCCTACATTGTATAACTTTGCATTGGGTGTGGGCAGCAAGGTTTTAGCAGCGTGGAGGCTACAGAGTGATCTCTGTGAGACCAGGGGCTACCCTGTGCCAGACACAGTTGTTTCCACAAAACACCCACTGCAGGACATAGCTGAGTCCATCAGCCAAGTGTGTGGTGCCTCTGAAAACACATTTAAGAAAGAGAAAACATGCCAGACAAAGAGCAGTGTGATGGGGGTAAGAAAGGGAGAAATAACAGTGAAAATGTCGAGGTCAGAGAAGAAGCTGAGAAGGGGGTTCTCCAGGCACCAGAGAAGAGATTCCCCTGCAGACAGTGGGGGAGAACACAGTGAAGAATGTTGCCCTACTTCAAGCCCTGGAGAACTGTGCTGGAGCAGATATCCACAGTGCAACTAGTGGACAACCCTATGCCAGAACTCATGGACATTTCCGGAAGGCCTTGGAAATACCCCTTATAAGTGGGGGAAAGGTTTGAGGAAGAAGGATGGGCGGAGAGATGTTGCTGCAGGCTGATCATGATGCCCTATTCCCCATCTCCCTGTGCCACTTAAAGCAGGGGGAGGTAGAGGATTTGGGACTGAACAAGTGAAGTTGGATCTGAGAAAAAGATGGGGGGAGAGTATTTAGAAATTTATCTTCACTATCCAAATCTATGTTAATTGCTAATAAATTCCATCAATTTTCAAAAATAAGCTGAGAATTCACCTTTGGTAACATAGCTAGTCCCACTCAACAGGTGTATTTGAGACTGTAATATGACATCTTAAATTGCCGTGCTCCATCTTTTTCCAGAGAGTAGGCCAGTTTACAGAGGAAATGTGTCTAGATCATAGATCATGCAAATGGTTTGGGTTGGAAAGGACCTTTAAAGATCATGTAGTCTGACCCATCTGCCATGGGCAGAAACAACTGCCACTATTTCAGGTTAGTCAAATCCCCATCCAACCTGATTGTGAACACGCCCATTGATAGTGTAGCACACCTGTTCCAGTGTTCCACCACTCTCATCATAAAAAATGTCCTTCTTGTGTCCAATCTAAATCCACTCTCTTTTAATTTAAATCACTGCGCCTTGTCCTGTCGCTATAGGCCCTGGTATAAAAAAATCTCTTCATCTTTCTTATAAGCCGCCTTTTGAGTGTTGGAAGGCTGCTATAAGGTCCCCACGGAGCCTTCTCTTCTCCAGCCTAAACAACCCCAACTCACTCAGTCTTTCTTCAAAGCAGAAGTGTTCCAGCCTTCTGATAATTTTCATGAACTCTTCCTCAAGTGAACTCTGTTTTGCTCGTTGGTAAGTGATATTAATTTGTTTATATTACATACTATTTTCTCCCCCTGTCCCGTTGAGGAATGTGAGTGAGAGAGCATCTAGGGTAGTATCTGACATGTTTCTATGTATCAGGATATTAAAGCTAGCAAACTTCCAATGTTTTGTTCTCCCACACATTTCCATTTATTACATTTAGATAGTATTGTTTATACGTACTGATGAATCATTTTAGTAACTTCATTCCCAGTATCAAATGCAAGTGGAAATCATAAGGAAAAAAGGAAGATGGGACTGACAACAATAACAAGGTTAAAGTTCCCATTGTAAGCTAAATTGTAAACATTGTTCCCTCTTGATAAGATCTATATGTTTTCTGAGAGAGGTCTTTCCAGATTCTTCTACCACCACCCCTGCAGTAAATACAGAGTAGCATTATACTTGTGTCAGTAAAGGATTATCTTGATATATCAGCATATTTTATTCAAAAGCATTTTATATCCATCTTGGTTGTGCATTTCAGCCTATTGAACATCAGTAAGTGTCTTCACTGACGTGCTATTTGAATTGTTATTCCTAGGCAGCATCTCTGATTATGAAGAAAAGCCGGATCAGGGGTGTGATTTTCTAGTTGCTGTGTGAAAAGCAACCACTCAAAATCAGACGACTATTTTTGGCTACGGTTCTGTCCTTGTTATTGTACGCTTTCTTTTAATTATGGTTAAATTACTACCCCTGGAATCTACGGTAATGAGTAAAATATTGTGAAATGCAGATTTTTTACATTATTAATCTCTTATGGCAGCTCTGTAGCACGTTAATCTCTGAATAACCTTCAATTCATACTATAACATGGATGTTAATGGTAAAAATTGAAGCTAAAAATAGCTATTTGGTTTTCTATTTCATGTAGTCACTAGATTGTTCCCTAAAGAATATTTTCCAGTGCTTTGTCTCATCTAGACTTAAGTGTACTGAGCAATAAAGCTTCTACTACTTTCCTTTAGAGACTGTGTCACCATGTAATAGATTTCACTATTGGGATTCTTTACCCTATTCAATCGCAGTAAAATATTTCACCTTCTCTGAAATGGGAAAGAGGAAAAACATAGCAAAAGCAAAAATATTTATTGGCTAGAAGCCAGCAATAGGACTGTCTAGAAACCAGGGACATTACATCTCTTAAACTCTCATTCCTTCTATGATACTATTTTAATTTCTTGTGATATGAAACCCACTGTTGCATTTTTAATCACATTTTCCTAAGGTAAAGGCAAATCCTACCTGTTCCCTTTGGCTGCATGAGTTAGCTGTCATTTTGCATTTCTTATTTGTAGTTGCAAGATTGTCTTGCCTTTGAAAATGAAGTGCTGAAATAGCCACATAACCACCAAATTTCTTTAAGTCAGATTTATTAAAAACAGTGAAAATGGATTTAAGATAAATATGTGTATCAAGATGCCTTCATGAGGCATTAACTTCTTATCCCCCAAGGCGAGAACAAACTTCCATAAGCAAGAGAACAAGTTGTTATTTTTCAAATTAATGGATCAGGGGCAAGGATGAGGATAGTAGTTACACACATTACTAGGCCACTGGCTAGAAAATACCAAAATGACTGACAGATATACATACAGTCACCCATTCCTAAAGTATTCCTTGCACACAGCATGCAGAATATTTTGATGAGTGCTTGGATTCCGGAAAATATATATTCTGGGTTATAAAATAGTCTAGGCACTGTCAAAAATATTATATGAGGCTACATGAAGAGAACAGAGTAAGGTAAAGGGCAGCTGAGGAAACAATAGAACTGTTTCTGTGTAATAAGCCTTAAACAGCAAGTTAGAGTGTTATGGAGAAAAAATACATAGAAATTGCAAGAAAAGACACACACACGCACACACGAATGCACATGCACACCCTCCCACACCCTCCCATACACAATCTTGGGTAACTGCAGGTCAAAAGAATGAAGGGCTTCTGCAGGTCAAAAGAATGAAGGGCTTCTGCAACAGGCAGAGAGAGGGAGAGCTGCTGCTCTTGGAGCAGGCAGCAAAAGAATGCAACTCCCTCACTACTCCAGTGATCTCACCAAGTCTGCTGAAACAATTCCTGTCATAAATACCTCTTCCTCCATACCCCCATTCCAAATCCTGTCACTTTACGAAATGTTTGTGCTTCTTGGCAGTTTCAGCCTTTAGCCTTTGCTGACAAGACTGCAATGTGCGCTGAGCGTGTTACTCTCACAGGCAGGTGCCTTATGCTGTTGCTCAGCTATTTTTTTTTTTTTTTGCTTACCTGCTTCTTTTCTTCAGTATGCTGACAGGATTCTTTTCCCCATCATCAGTGTTGTACTTCTTCAGTGACCAGTAATTAATTGACCATCTGGGGATTGTTTGTAGGTCTAGGTCCTCTGTTTTCAATAACACTTTCAAGGCACTTGCTATTATCCCATGCTTAAACCCGACATCATAACAAGAAACACCTGGTATCAAGCTCAAATTCATACAGCCACTTCCCATTACAAGTTGGTAACATGTTTCAAAGGTCAGGACATAGTCTTTGCACTGTTGGCATAAGCTTTCGTTTGCATTTTTACTGGGCCACTATACAGTGTCCCTGTTCTGTAAACTAGAATTTCTTTTTTTTGTTGGATATATAGATGGTAAGAACTGGGAGGGAGACAGAAAAAAAAGGAAATTAAGTCACCTTCATTGCTAGTGAGTGCATCCTTGCAAATTTAAATAGATACATTTAAATAGCTTTTCAACCTGTCTAATGAGGTCAAAATATTGTGGTTAAAAGATCTTTAATTCTGTTCTTAGAGAAGACAGTTTCTTCAGGCTGAAGTTTTCTACTCTGCACAAGTTTTGTACCTTTTTTAAGAAATTAAGAAAGAGCCTGGTGTTTCAGAAACATGTACAGTTTTCACTTTCAGCTTTCAAAGAATTAAACCTTTTGGTTTAGAATAATTTTGCAAGTAAGTACAGACCAGACTATGGAATAGAACCCTTCTGTGTTTTATGCATTTTCATAAGGGTAATTTATTTTTTTTATCTTGTTTGGTGGTTAAGTAGAAAAATTTACAGCATTCCAAAGAATTATATTCCAGCCTTGATATTTTGTAGCAATCAATCAAAATTCCTTGACATAATGCTACATATGTCAGTGAAGTTGCAGCTAAGGTAAATGTGTGTGCTTTATTTTCTACTTAACAATTATGTGGTCATGAGTAGATGCAAAATATATATCTATGGAATATAATTCCAAATGCATTAGTTCCTTTATTTTACAATCTATTTAATAAAAGTTTTCTCTAGGAATCTGATTCTAGCTAGTTCTCATAACTTTGGCTCCTTCAGTGTGCCACTAAATGCAGTAGGGAAAATTCTTGCATATTCAAATTACTTTCTATTGGATATTTTATAATTTAAATGATATTTTAAAATGTCACACCTGTTGTTACCTTCACATTTACATCCCCGATGTACTTGGATGTTTGTGACCCCTTAATTCACTGAATGGCATTTTATTTTGATATAACCAAATTGCTAATATAGAATATAGGGGTTTTTTTTTTTTGTTTTGGTTTGGTTTTTTTGGCTATTTTTTTTTCGTATGGATATATTTGCCTTGACGTTTAGGGGACTTCTTTAAAAAAAAAATTGCCTGCTGTGAAAGGAAACAAGGATTTTTCAGTGAGGTAGGATATGACTTCTCTCTTTTACCTGAAGAAGGGAGTTATAATCTATATACTACAAAATAGTGTGGATAGTGACAGTGTAGTTGTGGCCTTGAATACCTAACACTGCTCTCAAATCAAAAGAGAATTATTTAACATGCTTGCCTTGTAGTCATGCAGGACTGCTACAAGATATGGTCTGAGCACACCAGGCATACCAGATTTTAATAGTATTAGATGTGTTTAGGACATGGTTCTGTGGGAATGAGATTGGCCATGCTTTTTAGTAGAGTGAAATTATGTGCTATGCCTGCAGAGACACAATCTCTAGGATTTATGATTAGCATAAACTGCCATTATGACTGTTCAATTCTAGACTGTTCTGGCAAAATTGGATGTGTTGGATAACTAGGTCACTAGAAAAATCTTTGGAGTAGAACTGCTAATTTTCTCACTGATTCAAAGCACAAAAACAGATGTTGTATCTTTTACAGTGAGAAGGATTAAGACAGCATTGACTGATGTCCTCTGGCTTTCAAAAAATACCTCTAGGCCTGAAAAATATGTAGTATGCCTATGCCATATCTCCAGTGTTTCCTTCATGTTCTCTGTTTCACACAGGAAAACCTAGCTTGGCAAGCTTCATCACACTGCTCCCAGAGCAACAGAACACTTGGAGAAGTACACAGAAATACTACTTTTATATTTGAAGCATACAAAAGACCCAGGAGAAGTGCTGGGCAACAGAGACGTACCTAGTCCTGAGCAGGATGCTAAGATGCTTTCTGCAAGGTTAAGGTTGTGTACTGGCAACTACTTGTAGCATAGGTGAGGTGCAGAAGTTGTAACCATTCAGAATGCTCTAGTGAGTGGTTCTGCATACTGTGACCCTACTCAGTCTTGCTTCTTCAACCTCCAAAGAAGGTCTTAAGAGCAGCAGCTCTCTAGAACTTAAAGTATATGATTTATAATGTAGCAGGAAAGCAGGAAATCTTGAACCAATACTTATTAGAACTCCCATCTGATTTTCTAATTAGTGTAGGGAAAAAAGGCAAAAGCAACAGAAACTTGATTGTTGTTGTTTAAGACCAAATCACAACGTGAATACTAAATGGCTGTGGATACCAAAATAATTTAATCATAGATCTATGCAACTTTATGAATCACACAGTGTCCATGTTCCATGGGAGAGACAATGCAGCTGTGAAGTCATGCAGGTTAGTGCAGCAATCCCAGCCATGTGATGTGCATTTCTGGGGCTGGGCCACAGGTCTGAGGTGCTGGAGTCATGGTCCCAAATCCTGCTTCAGAGTCATGCATTCCCACCAGAGTTTCGCAGAATCTCCTTTTTCTGTGTCCCAGCTGGAATCTCTTCCTCTGTCTTCCCTGAGTACTCTTGAATGTCTTCATTTGTAGGGTTGGGTAGAAAATACCTCATTGATGATTAATCTGATCAAATTGCATTCTTTTCCCAGTTTGCTGTCACTGTTGTCTGCTTGTTCTGGACACTCCAGGACTTGTTTGCATGTGATGATCAACAGGTTGCTTTTATAGTTTGGCTATCTATCTACTTGAACTCACAAAGCAAATATTCTGTTGTTTGGAACAGATGGATTGTTATATTTTGTTTACTTCTACTACATAAAAGAGTTGGTACACTGCTTTATGCTACCAATTAGGCTAACTAGACTAAATTCATTAAACCTACCTGGACAGAAGGGGAGAAGAGAGATTGTTTCTGTATGAAAAAATTTGAAGACCTTTCCTTTTTCTGAAGCAAATATATGTATGTCTTTCTGTGAGTTGTGTTCCCACACTGTCTTCTGCCCACAGCACATAGACAGTTCTCTCAGTAAATGGAAAGATTTGCTTTAAAATGAATCTGTCCATTAAAAACTCACTGAATGTGAAGTTTTCTGACATTCAGAGGTCTTTCTATTTTGGAATGTATTACTGAAGATACCACTGCATATTGCAATGAGACATGTTCCCAGATATAACAGTACAGCTATTAAAGTACTTTATGATCAAATGTCAATAAAATTTGAAATTGAACAACTTTTCCTTTAATGTTTAAAAAGTTAACCTTTATAACCCATGCTTCTTCACTAGTTGCACTTGAAATGTACTTCTTATCAGCAGCTTTAATTAGGCAAGACATTGCTTAGGACATTTTTCCACTTACCTGTGTAGCACATGTAGCATGCAGGACTCATACCTTAGTGTCAAAAAGTTGGTATGCACTAACATTAAAAAAAGAGTACATTTTATGAAACTGTGTAAGAAAGCATATCTTTCTCAGTGATTTAAATAATTGTTAAAATTAAGAAGAGTATGCTGATATAAACTCATAAATATTAGATTTGAAATATAAAATTGCTCGCAGAGCTAGTGTTCAGCAATTTTAAGAAGGTAATTTGCTAATTTTGAACAACAGTTATCTAATAAATTTTCTTTTAATCACAAGGAATTGAATTTAATTATGCAGAGAACACAAATTCTTTTAATATAAATGGCTTTTGCACAACTGTTCAATCTGCTATAAAAAATATAAAACATTAGTTAAATTGATAAGGTAAATTTCTCACAATTCTTTTCCCATTGGCACTCTCTGATACCACTTTATGATATAAACTGTGACACTTCGGTGGGAAATGTTCTCATTGTGCCATTATAATAAATCCAATATGATTTTCATCAAAATATAACCAGACCTTTAGACGGTTAGTTCAGAATTTGGATCGTACCTTTTTTTTTGTCTCACTTAAACACATGATGCTGATGTCTTCTTTCTAGAGTTCAAGGTATGCAAATTTTATGTAAAAGTATCTGAAGCATGGGGAAAAAAATTCAGTATGGCCTGCGTGTGATTTGTGAAAAATGTAGTGCCTACCAATCCCAAGCAGAAAACATTTCTGCAAGTAGACTTAATGTTTGATTTCATCCCAGTGGTATGAGGTATCCCATCTGGTCTATTGGGAGTTCAGAAATCATAGCCATTAGCGTGAAATAGGTGGAACTAAAAACCAGTCCAAGCAGAGTTATGATTTAATCTTTCTGAAAGCTAGAAGATTTTTGTTCTTCATTTCTATACTTATATGAAATTTGACAGCTTTTCTTGCTAAATCAATGGGAATTTCAGTACCAGGGCAAAAGTGAAATAGCTAGACTGAGCAGTAAATATTTTGTTCCCTCAGTTTTTGTGAAAGTCCAGTTATTGATTCTAAAAACAACAATAAAGTATTTTCGCTTCCCCAAGCACTAGTTCTAATACATTTCCATGTTATTTCTATTCACACACTGATTTTCAGAGACCAGTCACCTAAGTTTTAATATAAATACTTAATGAATTTTTATTTCCTGAATACATAAGCCTAGATTTCTCTCATTTAGAATAAATTTCAACGTTATTCTTTTTGAAGAGTGAATCTACAAAACAGGTTTTGAATGCCTGAAGAGGAGCAGAAGGGAGAAGTAAAGAATTTTCTATCTCTCTGAAATTAAAAAAAGAAAAATAATAAAGGTAAAAGTTTTATTACAACAGTAGAACACATAAATAATATAAATGCCATCAAGGAGGACCTGGACAGACTTGAGTGGTGGTCCTGTGTAAACCTCATGGGGTTCACTAGGGCCAAGTGCAAGGTCCTGCTTCTGGATTAGAGAGTCACGGACATGAATAAAGGCTGAGTGATGCTGGAATTGACAGCAGCCCTGAAGAGAAGGACTTGAGGGTCTTGAAGCATTAAAAACTAAGTATGAGTCAGAAATGCGTGTTTACAGCCCAAAAGGCAAATCATATCCTGGGCTATATCAAAAGAAAAGGAGCCATCAGGACAAGGGAGGGGATTCTCTCCTTCTACTCTGCTCTTGTGAGACTCCACCTGGAGTACTGCATCCAGCTCTAGGGCCCTCAGGATAAGAAAGGCAAGGACCTGCTCGACTGGGTCCAGAGGAGGATGAAAAAGGTGATCAGGGGTTGGAGCAAGACAGACTGAGGGATTTAGGTTTGTTCAGCCTAGAGAAGAGACAGTGCTGAGGAGACCTGACCACAGCCTTCCAGTACATTAAGGGGGCTTGTGGGTAAGAGAGGAAGGGACTCTGTGTCATGGAGCATAGTGATAGGAGAAGGGGCAGTGGTTTTAAACGGCATGAGGGCGTGTTCAGAATGGACAAAAGGAAGGCATTATTTTAGCGATAAGGATAGTGGGACACTGGAACTGGTGAATGCCCTGTCACTGGAAGTGTTCAGGATCGGGTTGACCTTGATTAACCTGAGCTAGTGGAAGATTTCCCTCCTATGACAGGAGGGTTGGAACTAGATGATCTTTAAGGTCCTGTCTAACCCAAATCATTCTATGATTTTATGATCTAGACGTACTTCCATTATAAAATGGCACACTCCCTGGAAGAAGATGTAGCATGGCAGTTTAGAACGTCTCTTACAGTCTCAAACAGGGATATCAGGCAGCGCTGGCTAAGTTACAAGAGATGAATTCTCAGCTGTCATTTTTCAGAAACTCTGGGGCTGATGTCTCTAGCTGGCCAGGTTTGGAAGCCTGTCTGAACTTTAAATTAGTTTGAACTGTTTCTGACATAAATACTATCAAGGATGCCATTACCCACAAAGTCCACCATTTTTCAGGTAAAACAGAGGAATAATATTAGATATTGAGCTCTTGGAGAACCCGGTGAAATATCTCTATAATTTCAACATTGATCAATACCAATACCCTCTGTCCTCACAAAAGTAATGCTGCAAGTGGCAATCATGCCTCAAGATAGGATGATCTGTGCTATATTATACCCACCTTATCTTTTTTTCCTTCTGTCATCTCTCCATCTATAAAAACAGTAATATACTTCCAAAACAGAATCAGAAATAGATGAAAACTCATTGCATCTGTACAAATTTGCCATCACTTTGTTACCATATTTACTGGAAATTTAGAATACTCAGGAAGAATAAAGAATATATCGTAATACAGATGAAGATATATATTCTCTGTATTCATTCAAAGCAGCAACTAATCTTTTAAAACTGAATGTTTTACCGTTTAGTTCCTCGTGAAATAATACACAAGAAAAATGGGAGCATGGTTATTTTAGCACAATCATAAGAAAATAAGTATCTTTTTCTTATGTTTTGGTTTTGGGAGTTGTTTTTTTTTCCCAAAATATTCAGCATTTAACTCCATAAAGTCACATTGCATGGTGTTATTCAGATGCTTGTGTTTCTTGTTGGTAAATATTTTTTGTTACTTTTGTATGTTTCTAGGGTCTGAAAATTTTGAAACTTTCTTCCATAGAAGTTTACACTGTGAAGAGTTCAATAGCATTCATGTGCAAAACTGAAACTTGACACATATTGGAATAAGTGTTTTCTCAGTGTGTGATTTCATAGAATGTATCATTACTGTTGCTATTCCAAAGTGATCATACCCTTCTCTGTTGGCATCTATAACTCCCTTTAAACCCAACAGGCAGGAATGTCCTTTGAGCATGTAGTCTTTATCATTTATCTTAGCTAAACATTTAGGTAAAGATTTTAAGCAATTACAGTTAACTTTCTTCTGTAGTTTGAGACCCCTAGTGATTTCTTGGCAATTTCTGTGTGTGCTCTCTGAAGTTTTTTTCCCAGATCCTTCATTAGCTTCAGAAATCATAATGTGTGCTTTCGTTTAAATTGTACGGCATCTAATTTATTGTAGACACAGTGAATATGGTACATAAATGGGTAGATTTTATAGCCTTGAAATAAAAGTACATGTCATGCTGGGTTTTTCACTTGTCTTCTCTAACAGTTTCTATCATTTGCATGCAATTTGGGGATTTAAGTATAAACATTCAAACAACTTCCTGATAAACTTTGTGTTGACAATGCCTACCTGATAGGGTCTAAATTTTATTAGTGTAATCTTTCTGCTGAGTTTAGGATTGACCCTAAATTTCATATTGTATTTATTTTGTATCCCTGTTGATTCTATAAATAGCATTAGAACCCCTGGAGCCATGCAAGATGTAAGTTTTAGTTTTGTTAAAAATATGACAAATTTTACTTCTCTCATAGTGTAGAGAAATAACATTAAGGACCACATGCATTTTCATAATAGTAGATGTGTGTGTTTGTGTACAAAAGTACACAATGAGAAGAAACTCATTACACTTTTAAACTTTGAAGAAAATTAAGACTATAAAGCAATTTAGGGCACAAAATCTGTTCAACTTTTATGCGCTTCCCTCGTATCTGTTTAAAAGAAATTCAGTCCCATTGTGCTGCTGCTCACGCACTGTTCAGGAGGCATATATTTTAGAAGCACTTTCCTGTCTTCTTGGTGATGAAAATAGTTCATCTGATTCTTGCAAAAAGGAATTACCTACTGGATTGTATTAATTTATCTGCAGACATGTCAGAAACTGAATATTTATAATAGATTTCAACACAGTTTCCTGAGGAAAAACTGCCTGGCAAAGCATCATGCATCAGACTAAATATGCATGTAAGGTAGATTTTCTATTCCTTAAAAAGTCTACTCTGATACATAAAATTCCCTGGCTGTGAAGAATATGTCACAGGTTTATCAACAAGGGAGCTTGTTCCCTCACCTTTAGTCTTAGAATGCTCATTAGGTAATTCTAAGGTTTCAGTACTACTTTAATTCACCAGGCAGTTAACTAAGGTCATCAGCAAAAGATTTGAAATACATTAGGTTTAGCCTTGTGCACCTTTTGAGAAGATGTTTGGCCAAACTCCTTGTTTTTTAGTATACTCAGGGACAGTCCAGGCTACCACAATGGGTTTTGGGGTTTTTTTTCCCATTAAGTTGTGAAAGTCTTTGTCCAACTCTTTGAATGAATCACCAAGAGAATAGTGATCAGATATATAATGCTTGTCTGTGTTTAATTTGAACGGGGAATAAGCTGCAACTCAACTGAGATGTGTTTTGAAATAATTCCCTAAATATAAACCACTACTGAAACCAGCCAGCAATTTTCTGTGTGGATAAAGGACAAAGGAAAAAGGCTGGAGGGTAAGCAGGGGGATCTTGCCACGGTAGGGTCCCTGATTCAGGAAGACTAGGATGACCAAGAAGTACACAATAGGGTAGAAGTCACTGAGGCCTGTTAAGACCAATGAGCTGCTTTCCAGACTTCCTCCTTTGTCCTCACACGTACTTTAAGCTATACCTCTCTGAAAGGGCATTTTTTTCCTCTGGGGAGAAGCCTGTTTGGTCTTGAAGATGTCCACATCACTCTCTTGTTTTCTGGAGGCTACAGGAATGGTGTAATTTATAGGCCAGTGGGTTTTAGGCAGACCTTTGGTCTTAAAAACCTTTAATCACAATGCTGCGGTATTTTGTGGCCAGGAAATATTTCCACATCTAGCTTCTGTTTTCCTGGCACTAGAGAAGGAGGGTGCTAAAGGGAGGCGTTATATGTCATCTTCTGTGCCTTGTTCATGAGGGGGAACAACCTTCCTAAACCTGCCTGTTAACAACTTGATAGCTCCAAAAGCACTCTGGCCACGTGGTTCAAAGTAATCATCCTAAGACTTGGTCCTTCGAGCTTCTAGTCGAACAAATATGCCATTTTGCTAATTAGCAAAATACACAGTGATTAAATTTGTAGGTGTCTTAACAATGAAAAAGTACAGTTTAGAGACTCATTGAATTCTTAGATGTACGAGGGGTTTTTTTGAGTTTGAAATTATTTTTGCTCAAGTGACTCTTAAGACTACATGCACAGAATGAACTAAATTCACAGTGAGACTAAGAGCAACAATAGAACTCCCACATGGATATCTAAATTATTGAACACAAAGAAGAATGTTTTGAAACTTTGATTAGGGAATTGTTAATCAGGCCCGTAATAGAATGTAGGTCAAAAACCAATTAAAAGAGTCTGACTAGAATTTATGATTAGGCAACCATTAAAAACACTGAGTATTAAAAAAAATCAAAAGATGGAATAGATCTATAAATATGAATACTTTTTTTTGTGCTCTGGATACAATGTGACAGTTTGAGCATCAATAAAGCAGTTAAGTTAGCAATCAATTACTAACTTCGGGAACAGAGAAATTGTTTGGCTGATAAAAAGCATATTCAGCCTTTGACAAATACTTGGCTGTCACTATCATTTATTTGAAATACCACTGTAGCAACCCTAGCTCTGGCTTTTATTTTTTATATCTTCCAAACAAATAAACTGTGTATGATGTTTTCAGTCAGGCTTTGAAGTTCAATCTGTTCTGGCAAGGAAGTGGTACTTCACAAATAGTAAAAATACAGTTCCTGCTGTTACTTACCCTGCAGAACCATTCTCTTATCAGAAAGTCTTGCAAAAAAATGAGCAGTTGGATCTCTGGTAAAGTTTTGTAAAACTGCAACAGTGTGACTATAAAAGAACCTGGCAACAACTCCACCACTTCAAAGTGCACAAAAATTCCAAAGAAGAAATATGTATTTATCTGATTTTCGATCAACCAAAAAAAGTGATTGGCATACCTCTTCATCCCATCTTCACTTGTATCTCCAATAATAATAAACATAATTTCACTCTACTACAATCTTCTTTCAAATGATGTTTTGCCAGTCAAACCTGACTGTGTATGCATAAAGCACTTAAAATTCTGCCTTTAAAACTTAGCAAATGCCATGCATTTCACTTAAAAAAAACCCAAACAAACAAACCAAAATCCTTATTTTTTTGTTTAGTCAAATCTTTTTTGGAAAAAAAAGCAAGGAGAAAAGTAGTGTTTGATATTAGGAGCAGGGTATTAAAGTGGGAACGTTATTTTAAATTACAAACTGAGATTAAGTTTTGGATTAATCCAGATTAAGAAATCTCAGATGGAAGTGAGACAATGAAGAGATTGTCATGCATGAACCATATTCAGTTTAACAGGATTGCTGATACTGATATGCTCATGTTGTGAAGAGAAGATTTCAGAGGAAACTAAGCGAATAAAATGGGTGTTGGAAGAATTTCAGGACACAAGGTATATCTCGTCTCTTTCAGTTTAGTATGTTTATTCTTTCACAAAAATCCAATAAGTAAGGGTGACAATGTTGTCCCCTGATAGATATGTCTTGGCAGTAAATGTATGAAACTCCAAGAAAGTTTCTGTGTTTTAAAGAAATAAATATGCTAATAGGAAAAGAGATATTATGAAGGCAAAAGGGGAAGAAGTATGTCTGTTTATATTTTAAAAATAGTTTTGATGATAAGATTTAGTATTTCTGTTACTAATTTTTAATAGATACTTGTATACATTTATTCTCCAAATAGAAACCTGAGATATTATGAATATACATGTTCTTCACTGGAATAGTTCAGGGTCCAAATTAAACCTTCTGGAGAAGGTAGCTTCAAATGAACCTTTTGGGGAGAATTGATAGCAGTATTTTTGGGCATGGCCCTACAAACACACTTAACAAGGTCTGAAATCAGTGCAGCACAAGTGTTTTAACTTTTATTATAAACAAGGAGACACAAGCATGTTATAAGTGGTCTGCTTTATCAAGAGTAGAGTAGCCTTTAAGCTAAAGGAGGGGATTAACAGCATTTGAGCATACTGCTGATGGATAAAGCACATGGCTTTTTTTCTGGCCTTGAAAACAGAGGGAAAACATATTAGTTGTGTGATCCCTTCATAGCATCTAGCCCTGGACCACCTCTGACTCGAAAAATTACAATTATCTTTTGTGTGTAGTGTTTTTGATAAGGTAACATGAATACTCTCTTGTAGCTCACCACAATGAGATTTTTCGTGACATAAAACTGAGGGCAGAGTAGGCATGTGGAGGATGTTCTGGATGTGGCACGAGACATTGGAACAGCTGAAGTTGCCAAGACTGCTGTAAAAGTGTTGGAAGACTAGCAATGGTGACAGGATGCCAGTTTTGATCAAAACTGCCCATAAATGGTAATTTCTTGCAAATAGTTTCCCTTGAACTGTGCCTGAGCATTGCTCAGAAGCCTGTTGATCAGAAGGACCAGGACTAAGCCAGGAACTTTGGCAGAGTCCCTGCTTGATGTTCCTCCTTCCTCTTTTATGTATGAGTATAGACATGACTAAAGGACCTAGGGCTAATCTCAAGGAGCTAATCCTTCAGGCTCCTCTTCTGATTAATGAAGAAAGAGTTAATATTGTTCACAGTATCTTTCTATTCTGAGTCTCTAGAATTGTCTGTCTTTCTTCACTGATTGTAAGGAATAGTATTTGCGTATATTTTTCAACCTCTCTGAAGTAGCCTCAAGACATACATAAACTATAAATGTAAAAAACATTATGATATTGACAAACATAATTCAAATTTTTCATAAAAATCAGATGGGAATAAGTAGATTTTATAATATATCTTATTTTACCTCGAGGGAAGCAGGACCATATTTACATTTTTGGCTAATTCAACTGTTACAACTAGCAGGCTAAATTTCAAGGAAGCTGTTTATTTTTATACCATGTTTCAAACCCCTTATCTATATTGTCAATACAGCTATGATGCCTAGGACAATTCTGACTAGGAGATGCCCAAGTTACTAGACATGGTCTTCAGTTTGACCATGACAATTCCAGTAATGTACTTAAATCAAAGTAAGGCATGTAGAAAGAGAATATGCTCCACAAAATTTAAAGATGAGAGATGTTTATGTGTATCTAAGAAGCTCCGGTATTTGGTTTCTTTTTTATAAACATTAAATAGTGCTAAATAAGCTTGAAAATAGCCAGTTTCCATTTTAATTTTCTCCTGTGGTGACTATGAACTTTCTTTTATATTCCTCCAGAGACACAGCTGGAAGCCATGTGGACACCCTAGGATCTCCAAAATGGCACTCAAAACCTATTCTTAGGCAACTGAACTCACTATTGGATTAATTTGATTTACAATCAGAATTTTATAGATGCCAAACAGACCACAGCAAGCACCAGCTCAGAAAATGAGCTATACATCTCTATTGATCTTTTTTCACATACATGAGTTATCCAAGTGAAATGTTTTGGTTAAACCCTCCTGGCCATATATGTAAATTTCCAAATGAAATTTTGGCTGCCTTTGCCCTTATAATAAAATTAGAGTTGTCGAGTCATACAGAACTCTATGGTTTTTCATTTTAATATATTAACACAGAATCACATAATTGTTAGGATTGGAAGGGATCTCTGGATATGATCCAGTCCAACACTTCTACCAAGGCAGGGTCACCTAGAGCAGGAGACACAGGAATGCATCCAGGTGGGTTTTGAATATCTCCAGAAAGGGAGACTCAGTGACCCACAGAGGCTTGGTAGCCTGTTGCAGTGCTCTTCCACCCTCAACATAAAGAAATTTTTCCTCATTTGAGGTGAAACTTCTTGTGTTTTCGTTCATGGCCATTGCTCCTCATCCTGTCTCTGGGCACCACTGAAAAGAGTCTGGCACCGTTCTCTTGGCAAACACCTTTGAGTTATTTATGTGCATCGATGAGATCCCCTCTCAGTTTTCTCTTCTCTAGACTAAACAGGCCCAGCTACCTCAGTCTCCCCTCATAAGAGAGATGCTCTGGATCCTTCATCATCTTTGTGGCCTCCAGTGGACCCTCTCCAGTACCTCCTTGTCTTTCTCTTACTGAGGAGCCGAGAACTGGACACAGCATTCCAGATGTGGCCTCACTAGGGCTGAGTAGAGGGGGAGGATCATCTCCCTGGACATGCTGGCCACACTCTTCCCAGTGCACGCCAGGGTGCCACTGGCCTTCCTGGCCACAAGACCACACTGCCGACTAATTGACAACTTGTCATTCACCAAGACTCCCAGGTCCTTCTCTGCGGAGCTGCTGTCCAGAAGGTCAGCCCCCATCCTGTACTGGCACTTGGGGTTATTCCTTCCCAGGTGCAGGACCCAATCCTTGCCCAGTATTTTACCCTTGGGAAACGCAAATGACTAGAAGCCTTCAACTGGATCCTACTCCACCGATCACAACCCTCTGCGCTCTGCCATTCAGGCAGTTGTCAGTCCACCTCACTGTACATCCATCTAACCCACATTCCTGAGCTTACCTGTGAGGATCTTATGGCAGATAGTGTTAAAAACCTTGCTGCAGACAACATCCACTGCTCTGTCCTCATCGATCCATCCTGACATGTCTCCATAAAAGGCTATCAGGTTGGTCAGCGTGATTTCTCCTTGGTGAATCCATGCTGGCTATTCCCGATGACCTTCTTTTCTTCTACGTGCTTGGTGATGACCTCCAGANTTCTACATGCTTGGTGATGACCTCCAGAAAGATCTGCTCCATCACGTTTTCAGGGATGGAGGTGTCACTGACCGGTCAGTAGTTTCCTGTGTCCTCCTTGCTCTTTCTGAAGATAAGAGTTACATTGGCCTTCCTCTTTTCATAGGGCACTTCTCCCATTCTCCATGATTTTTCAAAGATGATGGAGTGCTGCAGAGAAACAATATCTGCCAGCTCCTTCGGCACCCATGGGTGCATCCCATCAGGGCCTATGGATTTATGCATGTTTAGTCTGCCTAGCTGACCTGTAACCCAGTCCCCTATGACCAAGGGGAAATCTTCCTTTTCTCCAGCCTTCTTCTCTTACATCTGAGACCTGGGACTCCTGAGGGCTGAGCTTACCAGTAAAGGCTGAGGCAAAGAAGGTACTCAGTAATTCTGCCTTATGTCCTCTGTTACCAGGACACCCACGTGATTCAGCAGTGGCCCCACATTTTTCCCAATCTTCCTTTTACTGCTGATGTTCTTGTAGAAGCCCTTCTTTTTGTCCTTGATGTCCTTGCCTTGTCCATTGATGTCCTTGTCAATTCCAAGTGGGCCTTGGCCTTCCTCATCATATCCCTTCATATTCTGACAGTGTTTCTGTAGTCCTCCCACATGGTCTCTCCCTTTTCCCACATCCCATAAATTTCTTCTGTTTGAGATTTACTAGAAGCTCCCTATTCATCCATGCAGGTCTCCTGCCCCCTTTGCTTGATTTCTTGATCATTGGGACAGATACACTGGTCTTGAGCTTGGAGGAAATGGTGCCTAAATAATGACCAGCTCTCTTGGATCCCTTTCTCTTCTAGAGCCCTAATACATGGGATTCCTCTAGGTAGGTCTTTGAAGAGTCAGCTCTCTGTCAATTTAGGTTTCTAGTCCTGCTTACTGCTTTGCTTCCTCCAAGCAGGATCCTGAGTTCTACCATCTCTAGGTCACTACAGCCAAGACTATCTCAACCTTCACATCTTCAACCAGTCCCTCCTGGCTTGTTTAGTATAAGATCCAGCAACACACCTCTCCTCATTGGCACCTTCACCACTTGCACCAAAAGGTTTTCTTCAATGATCTGCAGAAATTTCCTGTGTGTCAAACCTTGTTGTCCCTCCGACAAATATGAGAGTGGTTGACGTCTCCCAGGAGAACCAGGGCCCATGAACACAAAGCTATTTCCAGCTTTCCACAGAAAGCCTCATCAACCTCCTCCTCCTGATCAGGTGGACTGTAGTGAACACCCACAACAGTACCATCCATATTAGCATGTCCCTTAATTCTTACCCATAAGCTCTTATGTCTTTCTTCTGTGCCTGAGTAGAGCTCAATACGATCCAGTTGTTCTCTCACATAAAGGGCAACTCCACCATCTCTCCTCTCCTCTCTGACCTGTCCTTTTTAGAAAGTACATGGCCATCCATGACAACATTCCAGTCATGTGAGCTCTCCCACCACGTCTCTGTACTTGCAATGAGATTATGGCCCTGTGAACTCACATAGATTTCTAGTTCTTCTTGTTTATTCCCCATGCAGCATGCCTTTGTATACAGGCATTTCAGACAGGTAATGAAGCATGAAGGTTCTCTAGAAAAGGTGTAAGACAAACAGCAAGAATGTTTTTGCTCCTTGAGTTTCTTACCGTACTATTCTTCTGTGCCTTAATTTACTTAGTTTATTCTTATTACTATTACCTCCTTCAGCTTTCTCGACAATTCCATTTTTGTTGTTCAGGAGGTATTTGATTACATATAATTACCTGTAAGAATACACAAATTACCTTTCTGTTTTTACCAACTATTTTTAAAAGTCAGCTCGAAGTTTTGTTACAAAAGTCCTGGAAGGTATGTGTAGCTCTTTAAGAAATAATTATACTCCCTTTTGTGGGTATTACTCCCTTTTTAGACAGCATGGTCTGAATAGATAAGTTGGTAGTGTGACCTCTGACTGTCACAGTGTGCACAGGCTAAAGAGAAGGTTGCACAGGATAGATCACCAGATTCTGTGGGACTGAATTTTTTAATTCTCAGTAAAGATACATCAGTCTGTTGATTCACTGAATTATTATGCAGAAAAAATACAACGCCAAGGCACAAGCAATTCAACTTCATGTGTCTTCAGTGAAGAAAGCAATGAGAAAATTTCGGCTTCCTTACCATACACTTATTCTTAAAAAAAACCTCCTATACAATTAAAACATAACCTTGAAAAATCAATAATTATAATTTATTTTATATTAAAAATATAGGCTATAATACCTACATTTCTGTTGCAATAAATGAAATGCAGAAAATTTTGATTTAATATTTGATTATCAATAGCTATTTATGCTTTAATTTCCAGAGACTGATGTTGCTATAGAGACACAACCACTCTCTTAAAGCAATTTAATTTGCAGATCATATTCATATCTCTTCTGAAGTCTGTCTGTGGCAAGACTGCATGCTCAGTCAGCTCTGTCAGATGGTACACATTGAATCTGCCTTATCCTACTCGCTTTCTCACCTACAAACAGGGGAAGGAGAGGGGCCCTTTCACTTCTTGGACCCATATGAATCGTGGTGTCTAGATTTGTTAATGCAGAAAGGAGAGAACTGAGCCAGAATGTTTCTCTGGTGCCTATGAGTGAACCCAGAGAAATATTGCCTATTACTCTTGCCTCATGTGCGTGCTTAGAAAAATTAATATTTTTGGATGTAACATATGCACATGAACAAACACAAAAGGTCAAGTATACATCTGGCAAATGGAAATAATGTAAATTTAGCAGCTTGGATCCATCTAAATAATATGTAACTTGGGGATACTTTGTTAAAAAAATATCCTTTCTCCTCAGTGTTGTGGAAACTCCCAGGTCACAGTAGGGTACTATTCTACGGACTCTTAAGCTTTGCATTTTCTGAGTTAGTAAAGCAGATAGACACCTATATGGCTTGAAATAATTGCAGAGGTATTTAATAAAAATTTCTTAGCAATGAAGCATAGATAAGAACAAGACAGCACGCTACCTATCTGCTTTAGTACAGTTATTGATACTTGTCCTGTTTGTCTTACTGTACTTAAAAGCAACATGCTGATAAAATAATGATTCTGATTCAGGTTGATATATGGTGTGTTTTAATAATATACATGCTGTAGTAAGCTATAGTGCTACAAATGTGCTATGAACAGTTATGATCCTTGTCTGAAGCTGGTAAGGTCTGACCCCAGTCCCAGCCGTAGGAGGCCCATGTGGAACCAGGATTTTAACCATTCAAACAGGAGTAAGAATTGCTTCCTATTTGTAGCATTGCAGAGTTAATTGTAATATACAATTGGCTGTTACATGAGTACTCTCTCATCTTCCTGAGTATTGAGTCACTCTCCTTCTGTGTTCTTTTTTTCTGGAACTGAAGCGCATATCCTTGCAGCATTGTTATGCTCCCCCCACCTGTATGTACACATATTTATACCTTTTTCTCCCCTCCGTGAAAATTTAAATAGCTGTTTGTAACCTCATGCACACCATGTGCCTATGAGCCATGGCACACGCATTTACAAGGCAGAAATGGAAAAGCTATTAAGAATCCACATAGCTTTAGAAAAACTGTGTAAGAACAGACATTAAAAAAAGTGTAAGCTGTTGTGTAGATGTAATTTTTCACGTCATCCCACAGATTGCTTAACTAATCATTTTTACTTTTCAATATATATTAAAAATCTGATAATTATTGTAAAAATGTTATAGTAATGCTTAGGATGAACAACTTGAAAGTCTCTGGTTTTTAAGTGCTGAAGATGTGATAATGTTATTCTTGTACTCTGATTCTTGTTTTGTTTGGTCTTTTTTTTTTTCAAGAAAGCTGCCACCACTTGCATATAATAACCATAGAATTTTATTTCTGTATCCTGCACATTGTTTAAACTCATTCATTCTTTTAGCATCTGTGGTCTAGGTCTCTAGCCACAGAGTCAGCAGAGTGTGTCCCTCTCATAAAACCAGATTTGGGCAGATATTTTGGGTACTATGGGGTTACCTGCCTGTGTTTAGATGCATGAATCCCACCTCTGTCATCAAAACTCTTGCCCTCTTTAGCCAGAAATTAAAAAAGCCTGTGTCCAAAGAATCTCGTAAAAGTCAGCTATAGAGTCTACCAATTTGCTAATTTGAACAAAAGCACAGTTTTTCTTCAAAAGGAATTGATCTTATGACCCTGAGCTTGTAGGCATATTTTATTTACTTTTAAGTGTTCTTCAATGAAATATCTTATTGACTTGAAAGGTTTTGTCTGGCAAATTAGTCTTTCTCTATTTCTGAAAGATTCTCTTATAAAGTTTTGTTGATTTCATGGAAAACAAAGAGGAAAAATATTTCAAATCATCTTTATGCATATTAGGCTGACACTAACTCACCTTTGCTTTAAATGCTACATCAAGGCTGTTCAATGTCCAACCCTCATATAGCCACGTCTCATCTGACTATGCTTTCAAGGGACCCACTGATAGTAAGATGAGAATCCCACATTGATGTGCTTCAGAAACTGAGGAGGGATAGCACATTGTTGAGTAAAATGAAATATTGTTGAGTGCAGAAGAGTTCACAAAGTCTGCTGATGCACAACCCCTGCAGAGGCAGCACTCTGAGGACTCCAGGCCCTACGACAGCTGAACGCCTTCCTGAGAGAGCGCTCCTAGACATCCAGCCTTCAGCCACTCCTTCCTTTTGCTGCAAATTTAAGTCTGAACAACCATATTTTAAGAGATAACTATCATATTTTTTAAAACAAGAAACATATTTGATTTTCAATGGAGGGAAACCTTTTGTCATTTTATCTGGTATGACAGAAGACCAGTCCACTTACTTGCTTAAAAATCACAGAAACAGAATCACAGAATGGTTGACATTGGAAGGGACCTCTGGAGATTATCTGGATCAACCCTCCTGCTCAAGCAGGGCCATCTAGAGATGCTTGCCTAGGACCCTGTACAGAGGGATTCTGAATATCTCCACAACCTCTCTGGGAAGCCTATGCCAGTTTTCAGTCACCCTCACAACCAAAAAGCATTTTTCTGATGTTCAGAGAGAACCTCCTGTGTTTCCATTTGGGCCCATTGCCTCTGGTCCTGTCACTGGCACCACTGAAAACATTAATCAGATCCACCCACAGGCCTTCTATTCTCTAGTCTATACAGTCTCAGCTCTCTCAGCCTTTATTCGTAGAGAAATACTCCAGCCTCTTTGTCATGATCTTCATGGCCCTTTGCTGGACTGTCTTTGGTTTGTCCATGTCTCTCTTGTACTGGGAGCCCCAGAACTGAACATAGGACTTCAGGTGTGGCTGCTCAGTGCTGAGTATAAGGGCAGGATCACCTTCCTTAACCCGCTGGCATCACTCATCCTAAGGCAGCCTAGGATACCATTGGCCTTCTTTGTCACAAAGACACATTCCTGGCTCACGTTTAGCCTAATGTGCAGGACACCTAAGTCCTTTTCTGCCAAGCTGCTTTCAGGCTGTTCCAGTGTGTACCAGTGCCTGGAGTTGTTCCTCCCCAAGTGCAGGACTTTGTGCTCCCCCTTGCTGAACTCTATGAGGTTTCTGTTGGCCCATTTCTCCATCGTGTCAAAGTCCCTCTGGCTGGCAGCATGTCTCTCTGACAAATTAGCCCCTCCTCCCAGTCTGATGTCATTAGCAAACTTGCTGAGCATACGCTCTTACGCATCTTCTGGATCACTAAGCATGTCAAATAGGACTGTACCCAGTATTGTCCCCTGGTGAACACCACTATAGCTGGTGTCCAACTGGACTTTGCACTGCCAATCTCCACTGTTTGGACTCAGCCACGAGGTCAGTTTTCAGTCCACCTCACAGTCAGCTTGTCCAGCCAGTACATGAACAGCCTCTTTATGAGCATCTCATGGTAGACAGTGTCAAAGATCTAACTGAATTCCAAGTAGTATCCACCACTCTCCCCTCATCTACCAGGACAATCACTTCACCATACAAGTTTATTAAGTTGGTCAAGCATAACTTCAACTTGGCAAATCCATGCTGACTACTCCTGATGATTTTCCTTTTGTTAATGTGCCGGGAAATTGTTTCCAGAATTAGCTACGCCACCATCTTCCCTGGGAATGAGGTGAGGCTTACCAGTCTGAGTTCCTTGAGTCCTCCTTCGGCCCTTCTCGAAGACGGGGTGATATTTACTTTCCTCCAATCTTTGGGCAAAATATATTGTTGGATCTGGACCTAAATAAATGTGCTCTGTATGGTCTTAAAAGAGTAGAATATAATTCTGAGTGCAGTATGCTCAGACACTAAAATAATACAAAGGTTAATGTTTTGTAGGCATCACTTTATCATAAGTGAAATTTTTGTTTGGTGTGCTAATTTGCATTTCAGTACTTCTCTTGTTGCTGTTCCAAATTATTATCTGCAAGTGGTTCTGTGTGTCGCTCAATGCATTATAAGAAACCCTGAAAATAAATACATTTAGAGAGTGCTGTAGTGTCTTGTTATCTACGAAAACTACATTTTATTTATTTATTTTTGTAATTAAAGCTGTATCAAGAACAAAGGTAATATATAGTCCTTGCACAGTACAAGCCAAGACTTATTCTTGCAAATGTCTACATATGTGTTTAGTAATACTTGCATGAGAATATTTATCAAGTAATCAGGATTATATTTAAGGATAAATTAAAATTTGTCTTTCTGAACATGTAGGTTCTGAAACAGCCTTCTCATAAAATTAGCAGAAACAACAAAGGCAGTTGGTTTAAATGCTTTTTGGATTGACTAATGTAATTGCAGGCATAATAAGTACAGAACTCAACCACTCAGGACACGTCCTTTGCTCTTATTTACTAGACTTGCGCACATATATGGTAAATAGATTTATCTTTGTCAGTTTGTTTGTGAGATCAGAGATTTAATACTTGTTGGGTAGTTCATTTTTAGGAAGCCTGCTGTCTTAACTTAAAAACTAAATTTAAAAATTTGTCCTTCCTTATGTAAGTAGAGATTCTATCTCATTACATCTTGTAAAACACTTTTCAAACTATTTCCAAAAAGAAAGTATATAAAAGGTTAACACAATACTTATTTTTAGCTTCACATTCCTATGAAAAAATGGCAATTTGACTGTATTCATTGTGATTTGAAACCAGATAAATAATGAATAGTTCAAGTGATAATTACCTTATTTCAATATTTACAGAAAACTGGCACTTCATCATCATCAAAGCACATTGAGAATTGTCTTATTATCTACACAAGTGCCTGGTTTCTATAAATATTGAAATTTAGCAATTATCTCTAGCACTATTTCTTCCTTATCTACTTTTCAGAGTTGAGCAAATAGAAATATCATTTAGTTATTAACATTTTCCAAATACTCATCTGGTTTCTTTTTAATAAGAGCGCATATGTAAAGAAAGTAAATTGCAAAATAAGGTCAATGGAATGGAATGAAATATCTTTGTATCAGAGGCATCCAAAAGAATGAGTTAAGACCTTGTTATTCAAATAGCTAATTTAGCCTGAGTCCATTTCTAAAAGGCAAGGCCTCTTCACTAGGAGACCTAATTGACAAAAAGGAGCCATTGACATATATGCATCATGAAATTAAACCCTTTTTTTTTCTCTCTAGCACATATTGAGCCAGGTTGTGCAGAGCCATTCAGCGTGCTTTGCTGAGTCAAGCAAAAAGATGGCATTTCCCCAGGTTGTTGTCCCTTATAAGTCCCTTTGGGACATGGCAGACAGGACCAGACTGAACCTGTCTGTACGTTGCAATTGTGTTTTTCGCCTGTGTTAGTTTATGCTCACACTGGTCTGTACCTCAGATTATCAAGAAGAATAAATCAGTAACAGAAATGTATAGAAATCTGTTAAACTCTCATCCTTCATAACAAAAATTCAAGTAATGGAATGTTGTGAAAGAATCTTTGTATGGTGTTAAGGGAACCATCCATAACCTGAAAATAGGGTTACTCCAATAGGGTTACTCCACATCAGTATTAGGTGAGGTTTGTTGCAGATCTTTTCAGTATCCTAACTTCAAAATCTCTTCTTTTTTTTCAATATATTTGGGCATGCTCTGGAGTCTAGCTCTAGTCTGGAGGAATCTTTAGACATGTCTGTACTTTTTACAAATCAGGGCCTGTGAACAGGCTCAAACACTGTCCAGTGATTGTCCATACAATTTAATTATTTGCCTGCTCCTCATCAGGTTTGGCTCAGGTTTGCACACTCCAACACATGCTGGGGAAAAATATGTAGGGAATCCTCCAGAGAGTAATTTAGATTATTTGTTTATTTACTGCTTTATGTACTTACTCTTCACATTCATTTTTGTTCCTCTTAAACTAGATGCACTGACCACTACAATTTTTAATGAGACTGATTGGATGGGACTCACATTATCTAGCCTGAGATGTCAAGTGACTTTATTATCTTAGCATAACTGAACTGTAACCAGAAGTCTTTTCTTCAAAGAATATAGGTGGAATCAACACAATTAATTCGTATGTAGATGTTAATAACATATAATATGTATTTTGAGGGTGGATAAGACTAATCCCACCCTTTCCTGTTTTCTTAGCTTCTTCTTTTACACTTTTAGTCTCATTATGATATATACAGCCATTAGAGATGAACACCCTTCACATCCTTCAAAAAATTCTTGATCTTCTGCATTATAAAGCAGTTCAGCTAATCTGTACTTCTCAAATGTTTCCTCCCCTAAAAAAGAATCACTTAAAATTAAAGAGGTATCTGATCTTTTTTACCACCTTTCACCACACAGATATCATAAAAGAACTGTAATGTTGTCACAGCCGTGCTGATGCTATGGCAGTTCAGCATGAAATTATGCCGTAATTAAGACCACACAAAATAATACTAATTCTCCTCCTTCTTTAAGATTCAAGTACCTACAGACCTAGATAAGACAAATGTGCCTTTTTGGCATTTAGTGTATCTTTCCGTTGGAAAGAGCAATGTAGGTAAAAACCCCATTACTCATAACTTAGTGATACATAGCCAGTCCAAGCTGTCTAAAGAGATAAAAAATTGTGGAATTATTTTCCCAAATCGCTGTCATAGTGAAAATAAATTCTAAGTCCTCATGCAAATATTGTACTGGTGAAACTGGTAACAAAGTTGTTTGGGTATCCCCTTGCTGTCATTTAATTTTAAGTCTTCTACCGAGGGAAGGCTGAGAGGAAAATTACTTCCCGATTATTCAAAATATTACAGAAGATAAATACTAATGTCAGTCCCTGTGCACTTTCCAGCAACAAGAAGGCTATGAAATCCCTACAAATGGAAAGAATGAAATCAGGAAGACATAATTTTGACTTAATATATGATGAGCAAAATCAGAGGTGCAATTTATAAAAGGAAACTAGAAGTGAAGAAGACAAAGGGTGCTCTTTCTATAAGCAATTCCTGCTATTAAAAATTACTTAAATGCATAAAACCAGTAATATGTCAGGTCTAGGATAGTTTAACAAGGAATAGGGCTGAAAATATCAGCACTGCGAAAAACATACAAATTACATTTTTGCAATACCTCTTTTTAATAAATAAACCTGCAGTTTTTATTCTATAAAACAGCAACACCTTTCTCAAATTGTATGAAAAGTACTGAAGTCTTCCTTTTCTTCTTTGCCTTGTTGTGCCTTTTACTCCTCAGTACCAGAGACACACATAAAACAGGCTCTAGATGGGAAGCAGAAGATGGAAAATGACATGAAAACCCAACTCACTCAGTAATGTTATGTCTTGCATACAACAAACGTCGTAGCATATAGTATAGCATTTGCCCCTCCCTGTACTCCTACAAGTTCCTTGCTCTTAGTTCTGACATGTTCATGTCAACCAGTGGCAAAAACTGCCCTGTCAGACAAGCGTCTCTGCAGAGCCCTGCAAGTGGGGCCTCACAAACAGCATCTCAACACTCCAAGGGCTTGGGCAGAACAAAGACCTATCTATCTCCCACGGCAGGCAATCCTATCACAGAAATATAGTCCTGAAGCATTTTCACAGCATCCAGATCCTGGAAGTCTGCATTCACTGTAATCCACAAAAGAGTTTTCCAGTCCTACTAATATACAATATCTACAGCAAAGTGTAAAAGCCATAAATTATAATGTGCTGTAAAAAGAGACAGGAACTTGTGGGCATATTCAGCAAAGTCACCTAATAAAAAGTGACATATTCCAGATTTCTATATCTTTTTCCAAGGTTCTCAAGGCAGCTTTATAAATGGTGTGATTTTATTACTTTGGCAAGTGAAGACTGTATATTCAAATAAAGAACACTGCAAACATTATGAGTTTTTATAAGGAATCAGAAGAAAGTATGCCAGAGCATCTTGACATCAGAATCTCAAAATTTAACAACATTATATGTATCCTTCAGAAATGGAAAATTGGACTCATACCATGAAAATGATGACAGAAAAATTATTTATTTTCAAAGTAAAACTGCACTGTCTTCCTTGTTACAAATAATTACAAAATGTGTTCTAAGTTTCATATTTAAGATTTTTAAAATAAGGAGTATTCAAACAATTTTGCCATTTTAAAATGTTATACAAGAAACAGCCTTGATTTAACTGCAGAAGATAAAAGGCTTAAATCAGAAACAGATATCTCAAAGTGTATTAAAGGCTTGTCTGTCAATGACTTAGGAAAAGTTAATACATTTATAAGCATATATAGCTTACAACAAGTTTAGAGAAAAGAATAATTTTAACATATTAACTACTGCTAATGCATTATCTTTATTTAAAAGATGCATATTTCATTATAAATGGCTTACCAAATTATGAGATGGCTTTTATATCTCTTTATTTCATTTTGAATGTATTAAGGTTTATTCTAACCTGCCAGCAACTACCACAACTATCCTTACTTCACTTTCAGAAAATGCTATTTTCATTACACATTGCTTCTAAGTATATTTAAAGTATTTACGATTAATTTTGAAGTATGAAAATACATTTTATGTGGGATTTTATGTCAACCGTAAGTGCACTGTAGATGTTTAGAATTATAGTTTTTATGGGTTTGTCTATTTTTATATCCATTTGCAAATGCATACATGTTACTAATACTGTAACTGATGTGTGAAGGACTGGCTGAAGGGCAGATTCCAAAGGGTTGTAGCGAATGGCGCAACATCTGGATGGTGACCAGTTGCCAGTGGCATTCCTCAGAGCTCAGTCCTGGGGCCAGTCCTCTTCAATCAACAATCTGGACGCAGGACTTGAGCATGCCGTTAGCAAGTTTTCTGACAATACCAACCTGGGAGGTGCTGTTGACACTCTTGGGGAACAAAAGCTTTTGCAGAGTGATCTTCATACATTGCAGCATTGGGCTGTGATTAATTGGTTGAAATTTAACAAGTCCATATGCTGGATTCTGTACCTAGGACAGAGTAATGCTGGGAACAAGTATAAACTGGGAGAGGAGTGCTGGAGAGCAGCCCTGCAGAAAGGGACCTGGGGGTGCTGGTTGGCAGCAGGATCAGTGTGGGTCAGCCATGTATCCTGGCAGCCAGGAGGGCAAATCCCATCCTGGGGTGCATCAAAAGCAGCATCACCAGCCTGTCAAAAGAGGCAATTATCACTCTGTTTTTAGCACTGGTGTGGCCTCACCCAGAGTGCTGTGTGCAGTGCTGGGCCCCACAACTTAAGATGCATGTTAAAGTCCTTCAGTGCATCAAGAGGATGGCAACAGTTCCACTGAAAGGACTAGAAGTCATGTCCTGTGAGGAGTGGCTGAGGACTTTGGGCTTGTCTAGTTTGGAGAAAAGGAGGCTGAGAGGCCACCTCTTCACCCTCTACAGCTTCCTGGGGAGGGGTAGTGGAGAGGGAGAAGCTGATCTCTCCTCCCTGGGATGTGATGATAGGATGTGAGGGAATGGTCAAACCCTGGAACAGGCATACTAGAGAGGGGGGCAATGCCCCAGTGTTTAAGAGACATTTGGCCAATGCCCTTAATAGCATCCTTTAACTTGGTCAGCCCTGAAGTGGTCAGGTAGATAAACTAAGGGGTTGTTGTAGGTCCCTTTCAAATTGGAACGATTCCATTTTTCCTATTATATGCTATGCTATTCTAAGTGAATGAAAATATAGTTGATACTGCTGATGAAGTGTAGAGACTGACCACGTCATCCTCAGGGAAGCACACAGGATGTGTTTAAGTTGCTTAAACATTTGAGATGCTTTCACACATGCTGTCAAGCCTCCAGCTGTCAGTCCAGAAGAATAAAGTTCTGTTGTAGGTCTAGCATAATATCTGTCGTATCTGAGAAAATGCTCCTGGGTACTTAAAATGGCATGACATTCTTTGGCTTATGTATCTGCATATCCCACTCATTGAACCGTTCCCTTACTCCTCGTGCAGGTATTCCTTGAGTCTCTTGACTGTAGTGGTAATTTAGACACGTATGGCTCATGTGTAAACATCTGCACTCTTAATAGCAGGGCAGGTTGAACCTCACACCCACTGCTCACCACTGAAGTAATTTTCGTATGATTGTACTCCTTCACATCACCCAGAGTTGAAGTCAGAGGATGTTTGATTTCTTTGTCCCGTGAATACAAGGTTATCATTAATTTCTCAAATGCCTACAGTACAATGTATTTGACTGAAAATTTGGCTGGGTAAGAGTGAATACCTACATTAGACTACAAAATTTTAACCCTGAAGCAATCCTATAGGTATAAAGTGATTTGAAGATAACTCTAGGTGAAACGGTTCACTCAAGACAGTTCAAAAGAGAGAGAAAAATTAGTTTTATTATTTTGTTTTCAATAAATGCCTCCATTGTCTTCATTCTTTGTTCGTAGTTGTCTTGTTAGGTTTTGTAGATTTTAGCATCACAGTGGCAAGTGATACTAGGACATTAAAAAAGATTAACCAAAGATTAAGTTGGCACAAGAGCTTTTTTCCAACATGTACTAAATGTCCAGAGAAAAAACCCAACAGCATATGGCAATACTTCAAGCCTACAAGACTTCCTGAGGCAGAAAAGGTTTGTATGGATTTTTCTGACATGAATTTGTCTAGTCTTCCTACAAGCCCATTTACATTTTTATCATCCACAATACTCTGTGTTAGAGGTGATACACACTCCATCTGTAACCATGTTTTGAACCTGACAGCTGACAGCTTCATTTGATGCCTACTAGTGCCTTTGCTGTCAAGGGGCAGAGAACAATAGATCAGTTCTTTACGTGCTCTATCATTTCCCCCTCAGTCATTTCTTCTTCAAGCAGAAGAGTCCCAGACTACTTATTTATTCCTTTTAAAGACACTGTTTCATACTTCTCATATTCTTTATTGTCCTTCTCTTAACCTTATCCAGTTCCTCTCTGTCATTTTGTTTTCTGGGTAATTACAGTACAGACAGTAGGCAAAATGCTTTATACAGCTTTATAATAAAATTCTACATTTTATTCTAGGCTTCATTTCTAAAAACTCAGTAGTTATTGTTACTGAGATTCACCTAATATCTTAATTATTTTCTCTGGTATAATTTTAAGATCATTTCTTTGATTGATAGAAATTTACTCAAAATTCAAAAGGGAAGATGATTCTTTGCCATGAACATCACTTTATATTTACCTGCACTGGCTGCATTTTGCTAGCTATTTTCTTCCCAAATCCCTTCAGGCTCTTTGGTGGATCCTTCATAGCTGACCCTGGTCTTTGCTATCTCAAATGACTTAGTTACGTCAGCAATATTTTTGCTTCACTTTTCACCTCTTTTCTAGGTCATTTATGCATATCTTGAATGATATGGAGCCCAACACAAAGTCTTATGGAATATCATTGATGTCCTCCACCCACAGTGAAAACTGGCCATTTACTGTCATTCTCTCATTCTCTTTTAGAACCATCTTTAAATATTTACAAAGACTCGTTACTTTGTAGTTTACCTAATAAACTTTTGTGATAACACACAGTGAGCCAGATCTCCTTCAGCATTTGCTTGTTATAACCCCAGAAAGTTATCTGTGACAACATAGGGGTGAAATTCTGTGTTTATCCACCTCTAAGAAGTGAGACTAGATGATAAAATATCTTCCTTGGCCCACAGCTCCGTGAAACTCTGAAGACAGCTGCCATCTGAGAATGAATAAGAATGTGAAGAGCATGAACACTGGGGATTCGGTGACTGTGGCTAGATTGTATTTATAAACTAACAAGCTCATAAAAGTATTACAACTAGTACATTTTAATATTAAAATGCAATAAAATCATACCGAATCCTCACATTTTCCCCACATGTCCCAGAAGGCTTTCTACAGAATGAATACAAGAACAGCTATGAATCAAGAATAATTCTGGCTGCAATAAATAAGATCAGCAAGCAGCCCTAAGGGTAGCTCCAGCACAGTAGTTTACCATCATTGTTATTAGTTATATAAACAGCCTCAAGGTATTTTGTCATGTGATATCCCCCTGGCATCTTTAAAAAACCCGAAACCTTTTAATCTCCCTGTAAAAGCTTGTAATGTGTAGCTCAGTCTTGCAGCCCTGTGCCTTATCTCCATGTACAGCAAAGGCTAATTTGTCCCTTTTAAGCCTTTCACTGCAACCTGATGCTCTCTTAATCACCCCCTGAAACTCTGCTCTGTTTATCCTCTTTTACAGAGACAGGTGCAAAGGATTTTCTTAATGCAATACCTTCTTAAGTGGTTTAGTTTATCCCTTACTATTGATCCAATGGTTTAAATCCATTAAGAGGGTGCGAACAGACACTTTATTCTTTGCTTAATAGAACCCATTCTAGAAAAAATAGGACATAATATTCTGTCATCTTCTATACCGTTTTCTTTTTTTCTGTAAAACCTGAGACCAAAAGCAGATTACAGACCAACTAGCTGCTATGTAATTTTGGTTGACATTTGTTTTCCTGTCTGTTAAACTCTAAGTAATTTATTCAGATTTTAAAAATTCAAATATAACATTTTTGTAGTAATTTTAATATTCTAAATATGACTACTTACCAAAAACCTGCTGAACTTTTCATATAGGCTGTATGTTACACAAGACATGGACATACTGGAGGGACTGCGGTGAAGTGCTGCAAAGGTGATTAAAGATCAGGAGCATCTCATCTTTGAGGAAAGTCTGACACAGGTAGACTGCTCACCCTGGAGAAGACAAGGCTTAGGGAAAATGTCATCAATGTATACAAAAACCTGAAGGGAGAATGTAGAAAGAACAGAGACAGGCTTTCTTCAGTGGTGCCCAGTGACAGGATCAGAGTCAATGGGCAGAAACAGAAACACAGGAGATTCCCTCTGAACATTTTCGATTGTGAAGGTGATTGATCGATTGCTTTCACAGCTTGCCCACATAGGTTGTGCGTTCTCCATTCTTGGAGATCTTCGAAAGCCTCCTGGGTATGATTGTGGGCAACCATCTCTTAGTGGTCCAGCTTGAGCAGAAGGATTGGTCCAGATGAGCTCTAGAGGTGTCCTTCAACCTTAACCTTTTTTTAATTCTGTGAAAGAGTTAATAAAAATTCAGTCTTTTGTAATCTGAGCGCGTAAATTTTTTTTTTTGAGAATGCTCAGAGATCCCATTCATTCAAGATAATACTAATTTTTATCAGTCTGGGGAAGCCTTTGTGGTTTCCACATGCGTTATGATACACAGCAGAGTCAATCAAAACTTTTAGTGTGCTCTGCCCTGGAAAGAAATGCAATGATAGCTTCCTGCCATGAGCATTTTAGCAGCTAAAGTAAGCAAGCATAGTAAGAGATGACATTAAACAAGACAGGTGTAATTTTTCTTTGACTTTTTAGTACCAATAAATAACAGTAATGAGGTTTTGAGTAGTATCTAACCCCTTGCATGCTTAGCCATGAAAAACACCAAGTCTTTATGACAATGGCAGTAGAACCAGCAAAGCACACTGTCTCCATTAACAAGACCTCAGGGATGCAGGCTGGTTCACCGCCTTTCTTGATGACTTTTTAAGCAGTTGTTCCACATGGCTGTCAAAGAATGAGGCATCTATATGTGTAAAGAAAGAGTGCTTAGAATAGTTCGGGATATTCTAATGAAAAGTGATATTCAGTTAGCAGCCAAGAAAAATACTAGTCTGCTACTTACATGTTCAGTGGAGATGTATGGGATCTGTGCTTGTTTGCATAACAGAGATACATCTAGTAAAGTAAAACAGTCCATATACACAGCAGTAGGGAAATAGTTCTACCATAAAATATCTGTGGTTTGAAAGCTATCTACTGTTTTTTAATATATAAATTTGCTCTTTAGAGGTGAAAGTCTTGTTCTTTACTCAAGTTTCATATTTATCTAAGTTTTCCATGAGTTTTAAAATTTTGCTTGTTCTAAAAGGAATTTGACAACCTCCGGGCTACATTACTCAGTTAAAAAAAAAAGAAGAAAAAAAAAAGAAAAGAAAAAAGAAAAAGAAAAAAAGGAGTAGTTCCACTGAAAGAGTAGTACTCCCTTCCTGTAAGACAAAAGGAAGTTTGCAGTCTCTTGCACTTCAGTACATGCTCTCAGTGAGGTTATTATGCTGCTATTGGCTCTGCGACAGACTGAAACCTGGTCAACCGTGAAATAGTTCACTTTAGCTTGTGTGGTGGACCTAGATTTCTGAAAGACAATATGGTGGTATTTTACATTCCTGCTGTCTTCGGGAGCTCTGTCATTTAAAATCCTCTCAACGTCTTGCAGTTTTACAGATGAAATAACCATATATTTATACAAGTGTTCGCAATACCAGAGAATAGAATGGCCTTCAAGTACAAACAGAAGAAGCTGAAGAAGATGGCAGACGAAGGTTTTGTGGATATATTCTTCTTTCCCCTCTCCCCTTGGATCTTCTCACCTTGCAGTCTGGTTAATGTCAGTGTGAGCTGACAACAAACAAGTGACACATACCTGCTGCCGTGGAGTCACCACATGCCAGCTGACTGCAGCTGGTGCCAGCTCTCACTGAAGGCAGTAGATAGAATCCTTCCAGCCTATTTCTCTTTAAAGTATGGGATTTCTGTCCTGTGAGGATTCAAGTACTTTAAGCAAAGTCCAAAAAGTTCCAAAAGAATGTTTTACAAAGACACTGCAAATCTGAGTCATTAATACACACAGAATAAAACATGTGAAGGCTTATGCATGAAGCAGCTAGTGAAAAGGATTAGGGAGGAAGCGCAGGTTGTTTTTCTTTCTCTCTCAATATCCTTCTCAGGTTTCCACTTTTAACTCCTGCAGGATTTTTTTAGGGTGCTGACAAGGCAGTGCTGGGGCAACGATATGAAATCTTTTTTCACTGATTCAGGAACCAAACATTATATCGCCTCTTTTTTTAGCAGATGTCAAGGGTATTTGGTTATGCTCCCAACTATTGGAATTGGAGGGGTTACTGTCTAGTGTAATTGCAGCCTTTCCTCCATTCTGTTATTGCTGCCAGTTTCTACTGAGCCAAATCAATCCTGACAGCTGGCCAGATGCTTCTTGTGCCAGTCAGCAGGACTCTGGTCTCAAAAGAGCATCTGGTTATAAGGAAATTTTGCAGCAAACTATAGAGTCAATCTTGTTTTCTAAAAATATCAACAAAAACACTGAATAAGACGTATTTAGTAGCTTCACTAATACGCTGTGTTTTTTAAATGTGGGAGTGAGCACTTGACTTTGTTACTACAGATTCTATTTACATAGCATTGATGGAGACTAATAAAAAGCGCTTTTTTTTTTTGTGGATAAGCTATGTGTGTCATATCTTTATTACAGTCTGTGCAGTTCACAGACTCAAGAGCAGCTGCCTAAAGTATAAGCCAACAGCACAGAACACATTTATCCTAGTATTTGTTTTATGAGGTCACAAGTTATTTTGATTTGGAAGGTCTTTGGGACATGGACTCTTCAGATGCCTTAGACATTTTTTTCTACTACCATATAATTAGCAAATAATAGGAGGGTTTGGGTTTTTTACTGATCAAAGCTGTTAGAAAAGTACAACACTTTCCATAGAAGACATCAGTGTCCTCATGCAGTTTCTTTAGACAAACCTGGATTTGTTTTCTTACAGCTTATTTTCACTTTGCTCACAAAACCTTTTAAGGGACTAATGAAGAATGCGTTATTTCCATATTACCTTCACTGCTTCTGCTTGACGAGGTAGAGTGCTTCTATATTTCTTAACACAGAAAAAATGCTAAGGCTGTCTGTTTTTTCAGTTAATCATTTTCTTTCCTCAATGGAAGCAGTTGGCATTATGATCTAAAAATATATCTGCTTATCCAAGGAGTGAAGAAGAGGGGATAAAAGTTCCGTGCACAGCAAAGGCTATTTGCTCTTCCTAGTGTATTGGTCCATATGTAAGAGAATATGCTTCGGGTGCCTCTGCATATGCTGAAACATATTCACATATGTTTCTTGCAAAACTAGAAAGCAGGTACAGCTGGTGAAACTCTACTAAGCCCTCAAAGAGGCCTCTCACTGCCACTTGCATTCAATTGTTCTCACAATACCACATACGATGGCTTGTTCTGCGTTCATATTCTGTCATGAAAACAAGCTGATATTGTCTATATATAAAGTCCAGCATCTGAAGTCCACATGCTGGATGTAGTTGTTTCTTCTTTGCTGAGGATATTTCTGTTGGGGAAAAAATGATGCCACTAAGTCAGAGCATTTCTGCGGCAATTTGTTTGTTGAATTAACACGATACTTCTTTCAGTGAAGGTATTTATAAATTGCAGCCTGCTTCCAATGCAAGCCTCAGGTTTTCAGCTTTTCTCTCTTTTGGACTTATTTTGGCAGTATAAAACATCATTTAGAGTCATTATACTAAATTATACCTCCACTAAAGCAACTCCCATAGAGTTCACATATATGGTGCACTTGAGCTAAAAGCAATGGCAAGAGAAAAGGAGTGAAACAAGGAATTAAAACTCCTGGCTTCTCATGGGACTTCTCACCATCTCAGTCCTGAGTTATTTCAACTTACTTTTGCCATATTCAAAAGGCAGTTAACATATGTCCCCATTTTTTTCCCTTTAGTCACACGGCTTTCACTGAGAACATATGTTAAGTGATTTTTTTTTTTTTACCTTCTTTTGTTCTGTAAGTGCTGTCTGGTACTAACTTTTATATCACTATATAATGGATTCCTCACACTCATTGTTTTTTCCAGTTAATGGAATGTCCTGATTTGAAAAGTTTAAATATATCTTGCATTTACATCACTTCAGAAATAAGGGCACAGGAGTTAAATATCCTATTCACTTAACTTCCTCTTTATTTCTCCATTTTCATTTTACAGTTGAAAGCCTGAAAATTTTACATGTTTACCAATGACCACACACCATTTAACATGATAATACCAGCCAAATGAATTTCTCTAAAGTGTAATGCTGTTACATATGTCAGAACTGAGCAGCAATTATTATTACCCTTAGTTTAAAGGTAGAGAAATTAGCTCCTGGGGATAAATTCCTTTAAAGCACCAGTTAGTATATATCTCTTTTCTTTGCCATTGCTAGTGCAATCCACTGTGACCAGTGAACAGCAATTCAGAAGACCTAAACATTGGCCCAACCTTTCTACCTATTGTGCTGGGAAACAGTAATTAAACTCTTTGCATTCCCTCTTCTTTTAGACAAAGTGATTTGAGCTTTTATCAAAAATAAGCTCCATGTGAGCTGTGAATCCTCATTATGAAGTTAGCAGGAGATATTTCTGGTTAAACATTTTGCTCACAACCCTTGTTCTTGCTTGTTTCTTCAATGCCCCACCTCTGTGCTACCCTTTCTGTGGGTTTCCTGACCATCCCAGGATTAATTGGTTCGGACGTTTTAGATCAGGGCCAGCAGCATCCAGAGCAGCAACAGCTGATTGAAAGGCCTGGTATTGCTCCTATGGAGACCCAGTTGAGGAAAAAGTTACTAATTTTTTGATGACATTCAGAATTGGAGGGAGATCTATGTGAATAGACTACAAGGCAAACCAGCATGGGAAACAAAGAGCACCTGTCCTGCACTTGTGGAGGTTGGGAAGGGGACACAAGTGGCACGTTGCTAGGAATGCTATGACAGTATCCGAGAAAGCAGAGTGTTTGGGAGGACAGCTTGCAGTCTTGAAGAAATCCAAGGGATCCTGAGTAAGACAATGAACAGAAAGTTTCAGTACTGTTGTAACCAGCCAAATGAGTATGACTGACACAGCTTTCCACTTTCTTCACCATTTCCCAACCTCTCCTCATGACCTCAACTAATCATAGCCATTTTACACAGTGTGTTCATCGAGGTGGCTGGGATTTCTGTACATAATTTTGGGTCTCTTTTCCCGAGGACTGTCCAATTCTGGTTTCTCGGTTTCTTGTTCAGGCATCTGGCCTGAGCATAGAGGCAGGTTTCTCTGCTGCTATCATGAATGTTTTGGACAGCAGCAGACAGGCCTGCTAATCTTCTTTCTGCTTGTGCCTCTGCCTGCTTTCTAGAAGTTCAGTAATGATCTCTGCTCCATGTAGCATCGTCAACATGCGTCAACATGCATCAACATTGCTGAGGACTATAACATCTGTTACAGCTGCGCACTTTTAGCATTTGCATAAAAATCCTGCCTATGGATATCATGTATATTTTGCATGAGAAAACAAAGTGAAGTGACTTACAGAAAGAACTAGAAAAATTATCTGAAAAATCACAAAAAACACCACCAAACCCCAGGTTTCCCTTTTTGCTGGGCAAAGGTTTTTCCTGGATAACATAAATTGAAGTGTAATATGTTCTACCTTGACAGAAGTCACTATGTATAATGCAAAGCTTAACTATTGCATCTTGGTGTTCATTTCCTTAAAAGTGAGGCTCACTTAGAAAATCAGATTATTTCAACTCAACTACCAGTTAAATGACAGGTAAAAATATGGAAATGTTGAAACAAGCATGTTTGCAAACAGTAAATTTTATTTTCGTTTTTTTCAAAGGCCAATTCAAATTCTACTACGTGCTCATTGGGATAGCATGATCTTTATTTGTGTATTCTCGTTTTGAGTTACAACTCATAAGAGAATTTAAGATGACAGAACAATAAAGATATTTTTGTTAGTAGATATTTAAAAGCAGCTGTCTGTCCAGTTTTCAAACAAAATATTTCTGAAATGCATGATTTAATACAGAAAAGGTTTTTGTTTATACATGTTAAATGATTTTTAAATTCACTACTTATTTCATAACCCTTATGCTATATTTAGTTGTTAATTAATGCCTAATATTGATTTTAATTTTGCCTGAAGATGAAAGAAATCTTGCAGAAAATCTTGAAAATATAGCTAAAACGTAGATGAATAGGCAGAAGCTAAATAAGTGTAAAAATATTCTTAAAGCAAATGAACTGTTTTCAGTCAGTTTCTGTGCTTAATACACTTATAAAATTTAACCATGTGATATATAGAACTAATTCATTACAGTCCCACTTAAGTTTGTATGTACCATTTTGTATTAGCATAAAATCTTTGGTTGTTTAATATCAAAATAAATTCCACTTTAAAATGAATTAAGATTTGTTGGCCAAAGAAAAAGCTGTAAGAAAATAAAAGTGCATGACTCATAGTCTTACGTCTAATGTACACGAAATATTCCATTGAATTTAATTTTGATCGACTGCCACAGATAAGGAGGTGTGGCTTTCTGTAAATGAGGGAAAGATAATGCCAGCCAGAGAGAGTTTTGCTGAGGAGCATCCAAATTCTTGGTATTGTATCTCTCTTCTCTATGTCTTGCTGTTTTATGTCTATCTCTCATATTTTTTTTAATTGAAGACTTTCTTTGGGTGGGACTTCTCAGGAAGATATTCCATTGTAGAACTGAAATAAAAAATTCAACCTTGAAGCTGTCAACACAATTATAATCTGTAATTATGATTATGTAGTCAGATTGCTGGAATGGCTTGTTAAGAACCATAATCTCCATAAATAGGAAGATCTAGCAGAGCACAGTGATGTAAAGCTGCTCTTGTCAAATGATTAACACAGAGAAATAGGCACCTCCAAAAAGTGGTTCACTTGTGTGTGGCCACCATGCGTCTACCAACAGCAGATTAAGAACAGGAGCTCGTCTGACATGGGGCTGACCCAGGCTCTTCACCACACCTGCAGCCACCTGTCTATGGAGTTGGTGACAAGGCTTCAGCTTCTCTGATGGAGACAGAAGTCCCAAACCTCTCCTAATGCCAAACTGCTGTGGTGACAGCATTGATTCAGGAAGAGGAGGCCGGATACTTGAGTTTCCCAGAGGGATGCTGCAACCACTAGCTGGTCAGCAACTAGCTGTAGACAGTAAAGCATTTGAAAGGTATGGAGGCAAAAAGGGAGAATAAGAGCAGTGGTCAGACAGTATTTACTCTGCAGCATCTCTAGGCCAAGCTGTGTGTCTTCCTATGATACTATATCTGTTCTGGACCAGAGCTTATTTCTATTTTCGCTACTTTTTTGTGAGGTATGGAAGGAAAAATAGCGTGAGCCTAGCTCACTAAAATAAATTCAAAGGCAGGACTCCTTTGAATTTTATGTCTATTTTAACAAATGCTTTCAGACGTGTTTCTGTCAATTACCTCTTTCATATAAATCAAGCAAGAAGTGCATTTCCAATTCATATTCAGATATGTTAACACATCAGATCTCATCACGATTCATCTCATCAGAGAACAGAAATATTCCATGAGACCTACCTAATCTATACAAAATGACTCAGAAACTTGCTGAAACTCCCACTAATGATAGAAAGAATCATATTCTAATTTTTTTTTGTGTAATGATTTCTGATCATTTATATCTTTAAAAAGTTGCAAATGATTCATATAGCAAAATGGTGACACTTGCTGAGTATGTTTTGTGAGTTACTCATCTGTCCTAACTTAATATGCCATTTGATTAAAATCATATGTTCACAGACTGTTAAAACAAGAATTTACTTGNATCATTTATATCTTTAAAAAGTTGCAAATGATTCATATAGCAAAATGGTGAACTGTTAAAACAAGAATTTACTTGTTAGGAAAAAGAAACTTAGCAAACCGTACATTTTTAATACAATGTTATTGCTATTTTTTTTCTATAAGTACATTTTGCTGTCAAAAACCAAATTTTACAACTTTCCAGAGAATATTGATTTTTATCACTATTAACTTCACCTAAATTTAGATGTCTAGATTGCCTAAGCTTCTGCAGCTAATGGAAAGAGCAATTCCAAAACATCCAAGGTATTTAACCTATCTTATGAATACTTTTCAAGATGACCTGAATTGCCTTGTACTTTTCTCTACATCTCAATTGAATCTGATTTTCAGATGCGGTTTAAGTCCATTCCTGTGAAATTAATGAAAGACTTTTTTCCCCCTGTTCCCTAGAAAGGCTTAACATGGTCTCAGCTGTTTCAGGCTGAAAGAGTAGGATAAGTAATATCCATGGTGTATTTGCCTGCTTCTCTTTTCCTGAACCCACAATAGACAAGATAAACTTATTTTCCTTGTGCACTCTTCTAGGGCAGTTTATCTATATTCAAATGTAAGTTCAGTTTTCATACTGCTCCAATAAAATATAGCTCCTGTAGCGTGGCTTTCATAAAGCTTATAGAGAAGCTGGGTCATTCAGGAGTGCCACATGGGAGGACAAATGTATATTCCAAAGGCTACATATATTTATCCCTAAATCATAGGAGAAGGATGACTTCAGCAAATTATGTGAGAGAAAAAAGCAGTCTTTCACTCCTTAATGTAGGCTTGATCTAAAGCCTTATGATGCTATATCGAATCTTTTAATATGAGTTTAATGACAATCCAGACATAATTGAAGAAAACTCATTGAACTGGAACTCAGCTTCCATTTTCCTGCACAGCAAGAGATTACAAAGAAGATGAAAGGCCTCAAATAGAAATTTATCTTAACTAAAAAGCATTGTTTTCCCTTATTAGTGTTTAGTCCTTGTTTTATTTGTTATAGCCTTTTCTACTATAATTGAAAAACTAATGAACATTAAGAAATAAATTTAAGTGATCGACTCATTTTCTCACGGAAAAGGGATGGAGCTTTTCTTTAAGGATTTCCAGTTGTCTTTGAAAACTGAGTGCTGTAACTACCGAGCTTCTTACAGTTGTTGAAATAACCCTGATCTCAGAGTTGTTACAAATCAGTCTCCAAGCGATTGGAATTACTTGCTCATGTTGATACTATATCTATTTGCTGTGTGTTCAGTTAATAGCCAAAATTAGAGAAGACAAGATCCAATTTCCTGTTTTTCAAAAGTTTAGTGTATTCCAATACCATAAGGGTAACTTGCAACCTTTTATTCCTGAGCATGTTTTCCAATGGTTCTGCTGCTGCACAGCAACCGTAGACAGATTTATGTTCCAATTTGATATAGTGACAGAGGTTGATTTTTTATAGACATAATTAAAGAAAGTGTTCACTAAGGTTTGTAAATTCATAGACACTTCACAGTATATAAATTTATTTTTTCAACAGTAGCTAACCCAAATTATCCAACAATATTTTATAGAACAGGGTCTGTTGACCCACACTGGACTTTGATTTTATGAAAAGTACAGCAAAGGCTGTCATGAGGTTTTACAAGGTAGTCATTAGGCTTTGTAACGTTAAATCATCTTTCTGGATATGATTTTTTCATTGTTCTATTTCCTACCAGTGAATCTGTGGCTATGTAGATATCTACATCCATTGCTAGTAAAAGGAACAACATAATATTGCATTATTCTAGGTTTATGCAGAGATATCCTTGGTGCTGTAAATGAAGTTATATCAGTATAAATCTAGTTTATCACCAGCATGAATGATGTTTGCATTTTTAATTTAGATCTTATGGGGTAGTATTCATAACTGAGAATGCATTCTCTCCTATTAATGGTAAGATTCTGTGTATATGTATTGAACTGATCTTAGTTCTATCTGGCAATACTTAACAGTCTCTGAATACTCTTTAAAATTCTGATTATCTGCTTGTTTTAAATTTTAATATTTAACATCACTAGACTTATTTTATAGACTCATTATATTGGGATAGTAATTGTTCGTGCTGAGAAGTATATGGAAAGATTAATGGGTTGTGACTCAGTACCTGCTGAGATTTCAAGCAAAATAATTTATGCATTCTTAACACACTTAACTTTGAATTTACTCCCCAGCAAAAACTATTATCTAAGGTGAAAACATTCATTGACTTGTAATGGTAATAATGCTGTCTGGATGTACAGGTAATAATATGCATATTATTGGTATTGAGGATAAGATAAAGGCAGTAAAAAATCAAAGTATATTGAAGCTAACCATAAAGGTCAATGGGAAAGAGAGAGTCTTGTACAAATACATTGGTGGTGAAAGAATTACTGGGGAGAAAGTAGATCTATTAAAAGAATAAAGTAGGGCAGGTAATTAAATAAATGGTAAAAATTGCTGCCATGTTATTTTCATTTGAAAATTTTCTTCAGAAAAGAAGTAATATGAGTAATTAGCAAGGAAAAATTGCCTGCAAAGGTAAGGTTGAACATGTGCAAATCAGTCAGCTGAGATGCTCTGCTGCCCAAGATGTTGATATTTCTGTTTAAAAGGTGGAAGAGATTTACAAAGCTGTGAAGGACAAATGGTGTCCTACTCTCTGCAAGTCAGTGACAGCCTCGTGGCTGCATGTTTTGCTATAGTCACTAAATGCGACATCAGTTATGTCTTTTCAGCCTAGAGAAGAAGAGGTCTAGTAAGGTCTTATCACAGTTTCAAGTACTTAAAGGGCAGCTACAAAGATGACAGAGGCTCTGTCTTCATAAGAAGCCATAGGGAGTAGACAAGGAGCATGGGTACGAGTTCCATTAAGAGAGCTTTCATCTTGACATAATATGGAAATTTTTTACACTGACAACAATCGATCACTGGAACAACTTCCCTAGGGATGTGGTGAAGTCTTCATCACCGGAGCTTTTCAAGACGTGACTAGAGAGGATGCTAAATAGTCCAAACTAAGCCCCCTTTTCCGCGGAAGGTTGGACCAGATGGTCTTCCAAGGTCTTTTCAGAGAGAAGGCTATTCTGTGGTTTTATGATTTTATTTCTGAGGAATCATGGACAATGAGGAGCAGTAGCAAAAAAACCTAAAGGCACAGGTATGTAGTCTCCTTTTTGCTTTTTCTTTTTGAAAATAGAAAGAAGTGAACAGCATGGACACAAGTCCCACACATGTGACTTCTGTTCCAGCAATACTGGAACTGATGCTCTAGGTTGAGAACCACAAACAGCTTGAAAACAGTAATGTTCTGGTAAGCAAGCAGCATGGAATTTCGGAGTAATTTTATTTTGCAAACTACTTTCATTTCTTATACAGTATTTGTGGGTAAAGCCTTCTTATTTTATAAAATTATGCTAACCAGCAAAGGTCATAGATGAAAAAAAATACTTCAGTCACAGAGGAGGGAAGAGTGACATGAGAAATAAGTCTTCTTTCACGTATGCCATACTATTTTAAAGAGCTTGTTTTCAGGTATCTGTCAATAAATTAGCTTTTGTCATTTGAATATGTGCTTCCAACATCTTACCACTGATTGCAGTGCCTGCAGTGGGTACCCACATCTTGGTCTCAAGAGAATATTTACCTGTCTCTCCCATGCCTTATGGTAGCCATATGTATGCACCAGATTTACAGCCTTGCTCTGGATTTGAGTCTAGCAGGGAATATCTCTGAGGGGAGAAGAAGAATTGTTACACAAATCATCTCCAATCACACCCAAAGGCTTCATTCTGAATCGATCCAGAAACTTACACAACCCTCAAGATACATTAATGATATATTGTCTTCTTATTCTCGGGCTTTTCGCAACCACACCACCGAAAGGGTTACTCCAATAGTCAGAGTCTGTGGCCAAATGACTCTGCTGAGAACAAGACAGCAGCCTGTTCTGAAAAACAAGATCTCATTCCGTGACAATTCACCTTCCTGCAGCTCTTTGGAGAGTGAGCTTTCAGAAAGAATCTATAAAAATATTTAGAAAGATACAAAGGATTCTGAGGGAGAAAATATTTAAGCCATTTTGATTATTTAACTTAGGAGAAGCAAAAAGGATGGATGGACATATGTATCACACAGAAGGTATATTTTGGGTCTTATGGCATTCTTTGGTGTGTGCCACTTTCTCATGGTGGTAAAACAATAGCTGGTAAGGAGCAATCTAACTGAGGCAAGGGGATTGTAACACGGGCACTCTGTGACATGCATCTCTTCCGTTTCTGCTCTTTGAGTGTTGCTTTCAGGAAGTCTGTGAGTGTGTACAAGGCACACACAGTTAGCCTGACACATTGGGATTCACTTGAGCAACTGCCTGTGAGCTGCACAGATGGCCAGAACACATACAGTATGCTTTACGTGTTCTGGATGCATTGCACTGATTGCATATGCTTGGCAGTCTGTTATTCAAAACATTTAAACACTTGGCCACTGATCAAAGTGGCAGCTACTGCTCAGGCCAGGTCATTGATGTTCAGTAATCCTGGAGAAGTGTTCTTCTCTCACTGATCTGAAAGGAAAGGTTGAGCCAACTTGCCTGCTTTTCCCTCACGGGTAGCATGACATGATTGTGAGCAATAAGAACCTGTGGAATCCACCACTTAAGTCATAAGGGGCTGGAGGGAAGGCCGAGTGCTTTTGAAGAATCAAAACATATTTTTATGTGAACCATTGTCACATGGACGCACAGAATCACAGAAACACAGAATAGGTCAGGTTGGAAGTGACCACTTTGGGTCAAATAATCCAACCTCCCTGCTCAAGCAGTCATCCTAGAGCACATTGCATCCAAACAGTACTTGAATGTCTCCAAAGAGGGAGACTCCACAGCCTCTCTGGACAGTCTGTTCCAGTGCATGGTCACTCACGCAGTAAAGAAGTTCTTCCTCATGTTCAGGTGGAACTTCTTGTGAATCAGTTTCTGCCTGTTGCCTCTTGTCCTATTGCTTGGCACCACAGAGAAGGCTCCATCCTCTTCACACCCATGCGTTAGATATTTAGAGAAAGGACCTCTCTGAGTTGCCTGTTCTTGAGGCTGCCAGCTCTCTCAGCTTTTCCTTGTAAGAGACATTCTTCAGACCCTTGACCAACTTAGTGGCCCTCTGCTGGACCTGCTCCAGGAACTCCATATGTCCCTTGTGCTGTGGAGCCCAGAACACATTTCACTTTATTTTACATACTAGACACTGACATTACTATATCTGTATCTCCACAGGAAAATGCAAGAGGACACTCAAAGTGACACTCTAGAGGTTGGTACCTCTCTCAGCAACCATATGAGTACTCTAAGACAACTTTAGACCCTAAACATCATTCCCTTAGCTAAGTACTGAAAGTAATGGTGATGAATCTGATAAGATACGAATTTAAAAAAACCTTTGTAGTTAAAGTAGAAAAGATTAAATTTTTAAAAAAGAAATATGTAACAAAGAAAGGGTCCTTTATTCTCTGCGTATAGGAATCAACAGAGAATCTTCCATGTGCAAGCACATGGATGCCTTTTTATGATGCTCTGAAGCTCTTAGAAATGGCCTCAGCTGGGCATGACTTATTGAGGTGAATCACTGCTACCCTGAAGAACTTTGGGGGTTAATGTAGTGTAAAATAATGAATGCTATTCATCAGTTGACTTGATAAATTTTGCTCTGATTTATTTATAGCAAATAGAGAATGAGGATTAAAGTACCTAACGCTATAATTGAACTCAAGTCCTTTTCAAAATCCCTATGAGAAAAGCACCACTGTACCTTTTATCTATTGTGATATAATCTTTTATTATATCTGTGCTCCAATTCACAGTTTTTTATTATCTCCCTGTACAACTATTTACTGTTCAGAATTACTTCAGGTGCCTTTGTGAATAAAAGTATCCTGGCTCTAGTGAAAAGAGGAAAAAAACCTCGTGGAAGGTTGTCGTGTGTGTAAGGCACTTTAAAGAAAGATAGTGAGGCAACCAGCACATCAAAGATATTGTTTTGGGTATCATTCAAATCAACTATTTAAATATTCCTATATTAATAATAAGTACAACTCCTAAAACTAGGAAATTAAGGTAAATAATATTGTGAAATCACTTTTATTACCTGTGATTGTCTCTACTTTGAGTTCATTAGCCTTTTAATAATAAACCTGTATTTCAATAATTATTTTTTACCTTCTTAATTCTAAAGAACAATGTTGACTTTGGAGACTGGTGATTAAAGGAATTATGACTTTTTTCATAAGGGCTACTTCTTCAACTGTTCCTGTAATTACAAGAATGAAGGCTTGGCCATGGCAATTTTCATAAAGGTCACGCTAATTCTCAGCCTAAGAGCACTGCTTTACTGGATACCTTCATTTATGCTTTTTGAAACAAGCATTGTTCGAAAAGTCACTGCTTGTGTCTCTCTCTCTGATATATTATGCAAAATGCTTGCAAAGGGCAAATTAAAGAACTGCTTCAAAAAAGCTAAGGATACAATAAAAGTGGAGTTTTATTCTGCCTTGTTCTTAGGAAGATTTTGCCTCACCTAGCACTAATTTGAAAGGTGTCCAACAGTTCTAACAAGATATGGGATTCCCATCCTCTATCCTAGACATCATATTTAATACTTTAGAGTTATCCATCTGTATTTTAAGAAACAAAAGAATTTGAGCATCTTCTCTTGCTGAATCACTTATCCTAGGCTAGCTTGATCAAATACTTTTTTTATCAGTTCTCCCCTTCTAATCAGCTCCCTGGATGGGAATGTTCCAGGGCTGAATTTTCATGGAGGTACCAGCAGTTCTTTCTTTTGCTCACATGCAGAGGAACAATAAAATTATCTTCATCATTGCTTTCTTTGTATGATGCCAGTTATAATTTGAAACCTAAGACTATTCATCGTATCTGGGATTCAATCCTGCATGGAACTGTGCATGTCTTAAAAACTGATTTTTCCTTCAATGCCTATTGGCCGTGGTTCTTAGGGTGTTTGACATCTGATAGGAAACACTTAGCTTTATACAGATGGGGAAAGAAGGCTGCATATGATAATATCCCATAGGACGGTTCTTAATTGCCATCTATACTTTTATGTCTTTACTGAATATATATAAATCCCTTTGCATAGGGAAATCTAATAGAAGGTGACCTGCTCAGTTTTTAATTAAAAAGATAAGTTCTGCAGTCCCCCACTGTCCCCTTTTTATGGTCTTCAGGTAAGGGAAAATAATGCATCGGGGATTCGTAATATCGTAATTACCTTTTAAATATAAAATTAACACCTGAATTGTCTGAAAACCAAAGAGTTCCTTATAAAAGATAAATGAACGACTGCATAAATGGTTCAATTTAAGACCAGCAGAAGGAAAAAGGACATAAAATCATATGTTTATATACTTAAACACCAAAATTGTCAATTGATCTATCTATACAGCAGTATATTTTGATATGAACACTTGGAACATCTGAGTAGAAAAAAATTCACACAGTCTGTGGGGTCTTGCTCAAAATCTCAGAAAACAAACAGTGGGAAAAGGATTTATTGACATCATTAAACTTTTGATCTGTCTTTACAATATACTTTTATTCTTTACATTCCGTGCTGCAAATATTGTTTATGTATTTATTATTCTTTAACAAATAAAACAGAGCTTTTGGAACATAGAACAGAAAACAGATTTTTTTTTCAGCTGGGATGTAGAAGCAAATCTGCACTTATTTATTATATCCCTGTATTTGTGCATATGGCGTTTATTTTTGTACAGTCTTTCAGCTGAAGTGAAAGGCTTAAAAATTGTCTCATCTGAGTCTTCATCATACCAAAGAGTAGGGTACTTGAACCTGTTTAAGAGAAGAAAGACCTGGAGCACAGGTTTGGCCATTTGTAGATCAGCTCTAAACATGACTATTCTTTGTTAATTCTCCTCCTGGGGCACATTGATTATGCCTCTTTAATACCTGATAAAACATCTTAGAGACCTGTCTTTAGCGACCTGAACTAGTCAGGCCAGCTGAGCAAAGGTACTGTGGAGAGCCAATGGCTGCATTGAAGCAGATGCTGAAAACTGGTTTGAAATGCTTTTGCTTACTTGTCCTATAGACAACAAGCATTTCTCAGAGCTCAGATAGCTACCAGTAAAAAAGGGAACACCTTGGTATTTAATATTCTAGTCTTTATTTTCCTTATGGCTCCCTGTATTTTGGCTCTTTGCCCGCGAAACATTAAAATATCTTTCTCTGTTTTTTTTTTTTTTTTCCTCTGCATACTGCACGAAACCAAGCTTATCTCCAGCCAAATAAGACAAGGCAGAGTTTCAAGGTACCAGAATTTGGGTGGAATCTTGCATTTTATTTGGCGAATAAATTACACTAGTAGAGTTTGGGGCAACAGAGAGCTGCTGGCTGTCTGTGTGCATATGTTTTACGAGAGAGGAAAGGGAGGTGGCTAAATAGCAGGACCCTGGCTTGCTTCCATGGTAAAGCAGGAGGTAAATCTAGTACTGTCCAATTGATTTGCTCAAGGTGTTTGCTGGAAATGGCTGCTGTCTTACCTATATATTGCATAGCGTGAACCTTGTATATTTGTCAGAAAGATTATTCTGGCTTTTCACAGTGCAGCATGAGTTCTTTCCAAAAACAACTGTTTTAGGTCTCCAAAGCAGATGGTGTCACCAAAATTTTGATTGTGGGCTCTCAGTAATTTTGTTTTGCATTAAGTAATAAATATTATTTCAAAGCAGATGTTTGAATAGGGATGGTAAAAAAAATCCACATTAAAATGTTGTAAGCGTGTAACTAAAATCCTTTTTGTCAGGAAAGTGATCAGATAAAAAAATCAGCAGTAATATAGGCATAATACGACTCTCTTTTTGAATCCAGAGTAGTGGAGACCAAATTCAATTAATGTTCTCATTCTCTCTTTTGCTTTCTTAATGTTTTTCAAAGAATTCAACCTAAACCCACAAGAGATGAGGAGACCTGTTTTGAATGTCGTGCCAGTTAGCCAGGGGTTGAATAAGTATTCTTCCTGGTTTCTGTCCAGGAAAGTCCCTAGTCGTGAATATTTCTAATGGAAGCAGTGATTGCTGAAAAGAAGCAAAATGATGTTTTAAGAAGAACCACGGCTTGGTTAAGGATTTGAAAGAAATGAATGCAGAACAAAGAAATAAAATGGCTTTATGTGTCTAGCTTCTCCAGATGCCAATTAAAAATGCGTATAAAATACATATAATACAGTTATTTGTAGCAACTGAAAGTACGGTTCTAGAAAAATTTAAGATGATTTAAAGCAGTGCTGCTGCAATTGCTTCTTCCCTCCTGTACTTGTTCTTGCAGTTCTGACCCTGCTTTACAGTCACTGACACTCTTTTTTCCTTATTTGTGATTATTTCAGAGAACTAGAGTAGAAGAACGCCAATGTCTGGGTGGCAAAAGAGCACACTCTGAAAGGCCAGAATGATAAACAAAGTGTTGGGGAACAGGAAGATCATCCTGGAATAATCTAATGAATTAAATTATAGTTTTGTTTTATTAAAACACCCAGGATTAATTACTGACACATATTATCTTTAGGAAGTTTCATCATCCCGGATACACTAAACTTTAAAGAGTGAATATAAACATGATGTGGAGAAAAATCTCACATGTATGTGAAAAAATAACCATGTTTTTTCACTATTTTTATTAACTTTTATTAATAGAAAAGATGGAAAATAGTAAGCAAGATTTAGATATTTCCCACCACTAGAAAACTGGTGGAGGAATTGAAAGTAGGAAGAATCATTCAGTTCTAAAATGGCCATTAACTATAATTTTTATATTAATAAATGCATCCTTTAAAATAAAACACTGTGGAAGAAAAACTTAAAAAACATCCTACACTACAGATACCATTGCATTGATTATTAATTACTATAATTGTTATTATTTGCTTTCATTTAGAGATTTGTTTAATTAAAATAAATCTTCCCAGTTCTATGCATTAATATATTTATATTATGTGAACAGCTTGCACCCACTTCTTATTAGTAGAAATATAATACAACATTGAGTATTTAAAGCATTCAGTGAAAACTAGTCATGGTGTTGAATGAAGTTATTCTGGATATATACTGATATAATGGATTGCCAATGAACACAAAGAGCTTGGAATTCAGCCACTAAAATCCATCTGCAGAGCATTAATTTAGTTCCTAAAGGGGAAACCTGGGAACTCCTACCAAGAGGGAGTCAGATGATTCTGTGTGAATGAGGGCAACTGAGAAATGATTGATTGTGCTGTCCTTGAAAGGAAGGACTTATAGCTCTGTCATACATCTTTGAGACGGCAAGAATTAAGAGTTTTTCTTGTGAATAAAATTTGAATATTTCTTTAGCTGCAGTTGCATGCAGGGAACCACCGGAAAACTCAGATAGTCTAGATGTTGGTAAGCAAAAGACTTGCCATTTCTACCTGTTCTTTCTCTGTCCCTTTTCCTTTGGTTATCTGAGTACCTTCAGGGCTGCTCTACCTCTGACTTTTCCCTGCTGCTGTGCTCAAGGCACCTTGAAGGGTACTTCAGGCAGGGGTTCAATGCCAGCTGCCTGGTAGATTCCCAGCAGGAGTTATTTGGGATGTTGACATGCATATTATAAAGTAGAGTTTGTGCAGAACCCTAATTTCTCTTAAGACTACGAAGATTGGAGCGTATTAAGACATTAATTTAAGAGAAGTCAATAATTTCACTTTCCTGGAATCTCCAGGTACCATTTGTTTTATTCCAGATACCTTCACTTTCCTATTGTTTGCATGGCAATGGAAAGTGTCTTATTTTTTAGTTTTAGCTCTTTCCTTTGGTCTCTAAGATTTAATGTTTCATCTAGGCTACATCAACAGCCTCAGAAAACTATCCAGTAAAAAACAAAGTAAATCATATGCAGAGTAAATATTTTGTTCGGTAGACTTCAGGCAGGTCTGTCAAGAAAACATGCTAAACTCCTCTGACACAGAGTTTTAGCTACCCAAAAAACTCATCAGCAGAAGAGCAGCTACGACTTCTCATCAAATATGTTCTGATAGGATCAAATTCAGATTTGCAGTTGTATCTTTTGAATATTCCACCTTGCTGGTACTGGAAGTATGAAGCATTAGTCATCAAGACTGATGCAGAGAAAAGTGAATAGAGTCTATAAGTCGGAATATTCACAGATTTTCCACATTATCATACACATTTTAAGAGAGTGACTAGGTTTTATTAACAATAAATTATCTTGAGCTGTTATTAAATAGTTCTCTTGGGCACAACACTGATAGTGCCATATGTTATTTTTTTGTGTTTCTCATTCTCAGGTTTTTTAATTAAGCGTGCATGGGTGAAAGCAGTGAAGTCTCATTAATTTAATTAATGGATCGAAAAGCCACATAACCATGAATTGACATGAATTACTCTATGGAGAAAACATTATGTTTTTGAGGAAAGAAACATTGCACTGACCTCTAGTCATCTAAGTAAAATGAGCAGAGATAATCAACAACTCAGACTCACTCATTAAGAGATCAGGAAATTTAAAAAAACTTTAAAACAATTCTTACACATTAATTTCTTTTAAAGTTGCTACTTCAGTGAACTGAAGTTTGAAAATATCTGTTAATTCATTTTGGTTATCATTTATTACTCATCAAGGTACTTGCAAAAGAGAAAAAAACTTGTTTTTTATTTGGACTAAGAGAACAGAATTCAAGATATACATGGGAATTTTGGTTTTAGTTTTTCTGCCAATAAGATGGGACACTTGATGAGAGATTTTTCTGTGCTTTAAGTTTCTCATCTGAAAAATTAGGATGTTCATTCATAAGAAGGTTTTTTAAGCACATACTAGTGAAGAATGAGATATACGGAAAAATGAGAACTATTTAGCATGTTAAGGAATTCTAGAGGAAATAGTCGAATTTTTAAGGAAGGTACTTGAAGGATATTCAGAAACTCTTAGGACTCTTCTTTCTAGTGCACTAGTTGATTACCAGCATTTGACCATCAAAATAAGAGCTAGTTTTATTTAAGGTTTTTTTTTCTGAGATTTAGAAATTTCGTCAAAATGTGTCTTCAGAGAAAAATAATTGTAACAGATGAGTATGCACTAAACAGTAAAGTGGATATTTAAAATACTCAATTAAAAAGAAGATATTTCTACAGCTAACCAGCAGTAAGGTATAATAATATTTAGGATGTAAAGAGTCCTGAAGGATGAGTTATATATTTGTCTTCTCTTTGTTTGATTTCTTAAATAAATTGTTCTATGGGATTTAAAATGTTTTGGGTTTTTATGTGTGGCATTTGTCATGGATTTTTAGAGGGGTGAATGAATACACTGTTATCTAAATATTTGGACATCAGAGTTTTTTATGCATCTGGTCCCTTATTACAACATGAGAACATGTCTACAGTAATACAAATGAAACAGACGTGAGATTTATATAGGTGTAATAAAAATACCTTGGTCTTGTCTCAGAAACAAGGAGAAGTCATACATGTAATTACAGAAGAATAAGAAAGATTAATTCTTCTCAGTTTGCCTTATTACTTGAAGTACCTCCAGTCTTTGAATCAGCTTCTATCTGAATGCTTATGGTCTTGATGCAAGTATTTGTTGGAGGTTTTTTGTTTACAAAATGCTGCCAGAGTCACCACTGGACCACTTACAGACGTATACAACTGAAGTGAAATCTGCATCTGAAAACCACTCAGAAACTGTATTTATGAAAGAATACACTTGCCCTGCTACTGGTAGTGTTTTATGTGCAAAGAACTATTGCACCAGTTCAGTAACATTTTATATGTCTTCAAATATTTTTTTCTAAGTACAGTTCAAGGTACGGTATTTTGCCCGTAAAACCTTTTACCTTTTGACTCCTAAGAATCTTAAAGACCTTCTCTGTCTCTTTGCTTTATATCAGTAGTTGAGATCAACTGAGACATTTAAAGTGACAGCCTCTATATTTAGTTTAAATGTCATAGGGCTGGTGACACTTTCTCCTTAGAGCAAAGCCTTAGATTTCTACAATTCACTTCTGTTGTTACATCAGAATTAATTTTAGGCAGACTTCATTCACTAGCTGTATTCAGATGGAGCAGGTTGCTTAGGAAGATTTCTAATTGACTGGGGAATTCTTTTCTGTTATTTGCCATTCTCACTGTCAATCTATATTGTTATGAGACTCGCCTTCAAGAAGTCGTGCTGTATTTGTGCCTACATCTTTTTTTCCCCTCCATTGGGAAAAAGAGCAGCTATACTGGGAAGTTGCCAGGACAGCAAGAACAGCCTCCTGAGTGGGTACACAGAACATATTTTGAGACCTCTGCTGAACAGAAAAAAAAAGCAGTAAAAAGCATTTTTAATTTTAAATGTATAGAATAACTCAAAATATTCTCTGCAGTAGGCACAGAGAATGCCTCACGAAAATGAACCCATAGCTTCTATTTTGATCAGTCTTCGTTATCTATAATACATTTTCGCCTCTCTTACGCCTTCCATTAGGCTCTGGAATATATGAAGCTCACCAGGATGTGAAATATTCTTCATGATACCCACTGAGCTATTTTAGTTATACTGTTTAACTTTCAGCTGAAATACAAGAAGCAGGCAGGTTACAAAGGAGAAATTCTCTATGCAGCCCATCTCTTACCACTGTCTCCAGTGTCTATTGGGTTGACAGTCCAAATTCTATTAAAGTGAATGAGGATTATGTGATCAAAACCTCACAGATTTAAAAGTTTATCTCTGACTGAATTTCTGACCTGCAGTTTAGGAGGGGCATGACTATATGCTTTGTGAGTAAGTCATTTAAACAAGGAGCAGCTCTCTTCTCTGTCCGCTTGTGTAAGTCGACTTAGTTTCACTTGATGTGATTTAACATTATGAATCCCTACCCAAACTCAGGTCAAATTTATTAATATTAATTCACCCCAAGTAATTTCTACCCCGCACTTAGAAGACTTTGACACTGTAACTCCTCAACAGTTAAATGGGAACAAAATTGAGCTGGGCCAAAACTGAAGTTAATAAATCTGTCTGAAGATCTAGCACATCACTGGAAATACATAATATTAGAGAATGCTCAAAAACTTCAACAATTGTTTTGGCTGGTTAATGTTTTAGTGATTTTTTTCCTGCTTTTGACATAATTTATTTTATGCTTTCATTTTAACTGATTATGTACATTTTAAACAAATTCCCATAGATTCAAAAAAGAAAAAAAAATAATTTCTTCAAAATTCCTTTCAAGTTAACCTGGGTCTCCCCTCTTTAGTATCTTCTGCGCTTCAATAATCAATTTTCTCTTCTGTTTTTCCAGTGGTTATGGTATAGCTTGTTAAGCAGCATAAGAGGAGGAACAGCAGGGAGAGAAACTATGATAATTTTTCTTGTGCTGGTGATCTAAAATTATGGAAACTAAAATCAGGAAGGTTGAAGTGTTGTGTAAAAAATAAGTTTCTATATCTGTATGTGTGTATACATACATACGTGCATATGCTCTCAAAAGAATCCAGACAATATGTTTTCTAACATTTCAGAAAAAGAATTTTTATATACTATATTAAAAGTACATATGAATATTATACTTTTATTATTAATTATGTGTCATATACAAAGTATAAACTGCAGCTGATGAAAGATACACTTATACTACCTAAAGACTACATTTTGAATCACAAATCAATTTGCCAGTGGACAAAAATTGATTGGATTTTTTTAATACCCAGCATAACACAAAGTCATAGATTTTTGGATTATAAGGCAGATAGTACTAAAACTGTGCCACAATAATGCATATGAGCTTCAAACACAGTTACAGGAATATCTGCATGTATTTCTCATCTGAAAGACAATAGAAGGTTTACAGGAAAGTCAGAGCACAATCACAGTACTCTGGTGGTTAAAAAGCTTTTTCTGATTTCCTTTTTGAATCTATCTTATGCATAGCTCAGTTTTCCTTATGTTCTTCAACTAAAGTAAATCTTATCCGAAGTTTTTGCTTCTTTTGAATTCCAAAACATCTATAGACAGCGAATATAGCTCATGGGTTTTTTTGTTAGTCTAAATAAACTAATTTATTTCAGTCCTCATCCAGACATCCAGTCTTCTGGATCATCCAAATTGTTTTTTCTTTGTAGCTATACCAATCTAAAGGTGTATTTTTGTACACCGCAAGTAGTTCTCTGTGTATTAGTGTAGCTGAAAAGTGCATATAAGCACTACCTACAGCACTATGCTTTTCACTTGAAGTAATAACATTTCATTCTGCAGCCAGCAGAGAGAAATAATCCAGATAAGTTCTAACTCACTGAAAATATCCGTGTCTCTACTGTGACAATAGAGAGATGCTAAACCAAATAAAGTCATAAATTAGGCATGTTGTGATATTTATAAATGTGAGAAATTTAGGAGATGAGTACTTTGGGTACTGAAAACTGACTTTCTCAGGCCTGACCAGGCAAGGTTTCTCAAAACAGAGGTTTTAGCACAGAAAGCATCTTGCTCCTAAGTTAGGATACAAATAGCATCTTCTATGCAAAAAAAAGCCAAAAAATGCACTGTGCATCTTTCAAGGTTAATTTTGGTTTTTCCCACCCAGCCCTGTGTTGGTTTGGGGAAAAAAAATCATGTGACATTTTAAATACATTCTTACTGTAAAGCGTAAGGTAGGATAAGGACTTTCTCAAAATTAAGGAAAAGGAATCATTAATGTATAATGTAAAATCTAATCAAACCTCTTCCTATGTCGGCATTTATGTTTATTTTTTCTTCAGAAAAGAAAGAAAGAGGTTCTATATCGGGCTTAGTGCTAGAAGTTATGATTCCCAAGATAACATAATTTCATTTATTATCTAAACTGCAACAGTATTTTTAAGCTCTTGTCTGCTTAGAATCCATTCTAATATAAATTATTTTATTCTCATTAGCCCTATTTTCCATGCCATGTGAGAAGTAAGAGGTGGGATATTTCACTATTTTGCTAGAGAGTAGAATAAAAAGTGCAGGATTTGCCACAAAATAAATTCTGAGTTTCCATAGTTTATAATAGTGTAGGTCAACTTACAAAGAAATTATTTTGGAAACCTCCAAAGCAGTTCCAGCTCTAAATCATTAGACTTACTGTCGTGAAGTACATTTCATTCATCATATTTTGAAAAACAAGAAGATATCAGACCTGTGCTAGCTCAGCAGCATTCTGATGACAATCACTAATGGGTTGATTCTATCTCAGAAGCTTGTTGACTTCTAGAAGAAAAATGAGTCTTCAGAAAGAAAGAAATGAGCATCAGTGACACTCCGTAAACCAACATGGGTGTCTGACCTATTGAACACAACAGGCATTGTTCTTCAAATTTGCCATCCACTGTCACCTCCCATAGCAGAAAGCTTCAGGGAATGATAATTAAGTGCATTTTAGGGCACAATTCTTAACTCTGCTGGTGGGATTCATTAGCAGCAACATGAAAATCAGGTAACTGCAATGGGTTTAAAACTGTGGGAGTAAAGCTGTCATTGAATCTCAAGGTTGTCGGAACTTGCTGATGATAAGCATTCTGCAAGAACTTTAATCCGATATTTCCAAGTATCTACTGCGAAGCCTGTTCTAAGTATTCTGGGAAAAAAAAAAATGAACCAAAAGTGAAAAAAACCTACAACAACAAAACCCAGAACCGGAACCAAACAACAACAAAAAGAAACAGTACCATTTCATATTTGGTTAAAGTGGCAAAGCAGCCTAGTTGACATACATTTAGTACCATAAAAACACTGGGCCATCTGAAGCAGTTACCACCCAAGCAGCTCACAGACATGCACTTAGTGCGTCCTTGTGGCAGGGACAACCAACCTGCAGATGGAAATGCAATCTTACAGCAGCCTACGCAAACTTGCATCAGGTTTTGTCCTTGCTACAGGCTTTTCTGCTTCCCGAAAGGAAGAGGTAACATCATATGCCATCATACTTTCTGATTCCTCAGTTCAGTCAGATGTCAACAGATGTTAAACATCCAAGGTCTCACACATTCTGGGGTACGAGGAATTATAAATGCTTTACTCAACAGAAATAGGCACAAAAGGCACATACCTACAGATCCAGTATGGAAAGATTGACCTCAAGCTGCTTCCCCAAGGTTAGGTGTAAAATCTATGGCAGAATCTAGAAAAAAGGGTTCAAATCTTGACACATTTTTAAGCAGTGGCAAAGATCAATCAACTTTAATAACATTACTATTAGTATTTCTTAATAGATCTCAGTTTAGTCTTGGTTTTAGACTGTGTATGACATAGTATCCAAAACCATAGGCAAAAAGGAAAAGGCGGTGTACGTAGACATAAAGTGAATTACAAGTCTGGAAGTCTTCCCAAAGCCAATGTGGAAATGCCGAGGCTGTCAAAACCTGATGATGGGATATTAAGAAATCTATCATCTTATATTTCCATGCTAGCATTAGTGAGTGCATTCTAAATATCTAGGGAAGTCATAAACACATGCAATACAATTTTTTATATCATGAGAGTGACAAAGAGTAGCTACTGCATTAAATTAATTGTGAAAGCATGTTTTTCGTACATTTTCTAGATGTTGCCAAGCGCAACCTTGAATGTCAGTGTCTTAGAAATCATTAATTGCACCCTATGCTAAATTATCATCTAATGTCAAGGCAAAAAAAGTTAAATCAGATTGTATGAATTATTCATTACCTCCAATTCAATATGAACACTGTTCTAGCTGAGTGTTAAGCACTTTTGAATAGTAGCATGGAAGGTGAACACTTTTCTGGTAACAGAACACCAGAAACTGACCTGACCTTTATAAAATACAGGTCCCAAAGAATCAAGAAGATACACTTCAGAAGAAAAAACGAACCTATGACTAAAGACATTAACTTTGTTAATAGGGTCATATTTGCATAACATGTTTCAGATCAAATCCACTCACATAGGATTAAGATTCTCAAAAATAATATTAGAAATCTCTTAATATATGTCTCTCCACTCTCCCAACAATTTATTCAGTTGTGTTTTCAGTTAAGGTACAGAGCCTATTTGCCATATGCCCATTAGTAGACTAATTTCTTGCTTCTGTAGATATTCCTAGAGCAATTGTTGCTACTGCCCTGGTTTGGTAGGATTTTGCCTCTACTTTGCTGAAGGTGCATATGTTGGAGGAGAATGGTGAATTGGGCTGCTGATTTTTATATCTGTGCATTCTTACAGAAGCTATATTTCCCCGAGTTACATGTTTGGTGTCAGTTAATGAAGGTGCTATTTGGATAAAACATTATTGACATGTGACTACTCTATATGCTTCCACATTTCATACTGAACATTTCAGAAACTCCTTTGCCTATCCAAATCAACTCGGGTCTCACAGATCTTACTTTCTGGACTGATCATTTAGGTGTGGGTGTGGAAGGAAAAGTTAAAAAAACAACTACAGCACAAAATAAAAAAAGAAGAGACACAGCAAGAGACTGTTGTCAAAATCCAATTACTGGAATTGGATTTTTGAAAAGTGGAATTTAAAAATCCCACGACTTGATGACCTGAAAAACCTGTAGTGACCTGATGACCTGATGATTTGAAATTTCCTATCTAAAGTAAGATTATGCAACTCTCTTTCTTAAACATATTTTAATATTTTTATTTTATGTTTTTTTAAACTTATATTACTTGATGTATACCATTATTGTATAGGAAAAGCATCAGATGTCCTCAATTCACCATAGTAAACACTTTGCACAGAAAATGTCTTATGTACTGTTTAGAGAGTGACTAACCTCCAGCTGGCCTATGAGTTTGCCAGTTAGGAGGAAACACTGTAGAGAAATAGAAAGATACAGCAACAACTTTATGAAGTACAGCAAGAATCCTTAGTCCAGGAGAAAGCAGCACTGTCCTGCTAACACTTGTCTTCTTTCTGTGTCATTCTACACATTATTCATGCTCTGAAGCTTTTTTCCTACTAGTTACTAGCTGCCTTTTAATTCTAAATTAGTTTATTAAAAAGTTGATTGTAAATATTAGCGTGATAGAGTTCTTCCTTTGCATTTCCAGATACCATGTCGAGCACATGGTATTTGCTTAATATAAAATTGTGAAACACTGTTGTGAACCTGAAATTTAAAATAATATCTTCACAAAAGTTAGCGCTAGGAAAGAAACCAAGAGGTTCCCTAAGTCATCACTTCCACAAAAAACTCAAAAATAATCTATTCCTGAATAAGAGATGTGTATTTAAAGAAATAATTTTTTCTCTCATTTTTTTTCTTCACCTAAAGCATTGGCACAAATCTATGGTACCTTCAGTTTCCTCATGGATGCATTCACTTATGCTGCTAGGTAAAAGAGACCTAGGGAGTGAAATTGAGCACTGGATGCTCGGTTGAACTTGCTGCTTAACTGATAGTTTCCTCTGTAGTTAGTTTGGACCACTCTGACCTAGGTCTTGGAAAAAAAAAAATTGGTTTAGAGGAGAATAGGTCTAAGCAGTTTAGGTGGAAGATAGCAGTATAGATGTATCAAGCCTGTTGTTCTTGACTCCAAGTTCCAGGACTCATAGTTGCCCGTTTTCCTGTCTAGTGAGACAGACAGAATCTATCGGGATTCCTAAGCACGGCTGTATCTTGAAAACAGCAGTCTGAAGGCTAGATGAGCTCAGTCACCTATTCATCTCACAAACAGAACTTACTGAGGAATCTTGCCTGAAGATAGATATATGGTCAAAAGATGTCTATCTCTAGTGTCTAAAACAAGACGGCAAAAGTTTAATTCCTAAAATTATATGGTACAGCCATACAGTGTATGTATTTATACTCAAAATTTACAAGTAGTGCTAGAGCTTCAGCAAAACTCGGTTTGCTTGGGTAAGAAGAAAGGAGTCAAATTGGACAGTTCTTTAAAATAAAAGGTATAAAAAAAGAAAAATAAATTAATACAAAATTACTATAATGAAATTTCACTTGCTTCTATTTCATGATAACTTTTTCATTGTCTGCTTCATGGCATTCTAGTTTGTGAAATGCTTCCTTAAAATTTTTTAATGAATCAAAGAGACGTAAAATGAGGGAATGTCATTCAGATGATAACCAGGCACTGCCTGATGTATTCTGGCAAGTTACTGAATCTGTTTTAGGCAATTGTGTAAGATCAGGGTTATGCAGCATAAACTGATAGCACATCTGCTATGGTTTATAGCTATACAGATAAATATTTATCTATAGTAAATTCTGGTACACTCTGAAACTTGAACAGTGTTGAAGTAAGAGTTCTATGTTAAAAGGAAAGTGCCAGAAAATACATTAATGGGTGAATTTGTAGCTATTTTTTGCTTTAAAAGGTCAAGGGTTTAAAACAGCAGGCATATATGAAACAAAAGCATTAAGGTATTTCAAGTATATCCTGAAAATAGAAACTTCATGTGCACTGGTCTTTACAGGATAATACAGCAGTTCTGGCTGTCCTGGTAGATTTTCTGTACAAAAGAGTAATAAAAGCATTCAGTTAAAAAGAAATCTGGAAGTTCCAGAATCATGAGAGTTGAGTGCAATACCTGGCACCTATTATTATACAGGAATGGTTCAGAATGGTAGAGAGTATCTTCTTATGCAATATTGAAAAAATCTACGGGTATCTTCACAATGTGTTTTTTCCCTATGGACAACTTATAGGTAGGAGTACACAGAGATTTGAAGCAGCTGTCCATACATAAGTATCTGGTAAAATCTGAGATGCTCTAGGGAAGGTGAGACAGTTGCATAGGTTTATCAGCTGTGACACAGGATCTGTATGAGAACCTACAAGTGGACAATCTAAGGCTGGATAGGCTACCACTGGGAATCCCACCTTTAACCATCACCTCTTCATGGGCACCTGAATTGAGCCCAGTGTTAAGACACTAAATAGCAATACAATAACAAAAATCAAAACTTAATAGAGTGCAAGTTATTTTCCTGAATATAAGTGTCTTGTGCATTTTTACATGTTGAGAGTTGTCGCACCTAGTTTCCATCTCTAGAAAACTGTAGGTCTCCTGTGGCTCCCAACTCAAGGTTTAGTAGATACATAAACAGCTTCCTCAGATGTCTCAAGCCGGTGGACACCTATGCCTGCACAACTGAATACAGTCCCTAAAATCATAGTCATAGTACAATTCATCTCTGATGGATCTTATTTCCACTCCTGTTTTTTCAGGTGGTCAACTACTTATCTGTGTGTATGAGCTCTTTTCTGAACTGAGAGAACTCTTCAAGAACTGGAAGTGATGCATAAGCATCCCAACCACTACAAAGGTGTCAAATCTTTCTGTGATTCAAGAACAAAAATAGTTGCATCAAAGACAACAGGAGTTAGAAAAGTGAAAAAAAAAGCACCAAAATTACCTAGAGAGCTTTTCTATTTCATTATCCAAAGGATTTCTCATCAGTATGCTGATAAGAAAAAGACACAGATGTGTGTTTCCCATATCAAATAGTGCTTGTTATTCTGTTCTTGAGGCTGCCCCAGCAACCAGTGACCTGTGTGAGAACCTGTGCTGACAAGCTCCACAGGTATCCAAGCTTAATGTAGCTCTGGAGTGCTTTTAATAGATAAGCATAGTCTATCTGTTCTGGCAAAGAAAAATAGGGCAAGCAATCAGACAACCATCTTCCATAACCTGAGCGGAATATTTAACACAAGTCAAGGGTAAAGAAAACAATCTTCCCAGAACAATGCCTTGAAATGCCATTGAAAAACAGAGCATCTGTGTTTATACACATTTGTGTATATATATATATATATATATGTATGTATGTGTATATATATATGTATCTATGTATGTATGCACTTATAAGAGGAATGAGAGATTGCTGCTTTGTTTGCTTAAGTATATCCTTTGACAAAACAGAAGCTCTTGCTCCATAGTAGTGTAGATATTCCACCTAGTAAAATGGCTAGGAGATATATAAAACCAGAAAAACATAATGACAAAAAAGTGTTGACCCACAAGAAAATGAAGTTTTCTTTACTCATTCTAGTTGTCTAGAAATGAAAATTCTTATTCTACTGCATAAGATAGCACACAGAAAAAAACTCATAACGTTTTATTTTTTTAACACATTTTCCTTTTTATTGAGTTTTATTCCCTTTTTATTGCCAATAAAATCTACAGTAAGATGATTCTGGTGTAATACTGTGTATTATGAATTCCCTCCTACTGAATTGCTTTTTTCTTTTTGTTGATTTATACGCACAGACATCTGAAAATAGAGTGCAACAGATTTTTAAAATTTTTTAGATGACATTATTTTTTTTTTAACCCTAAGTTTTAAAGACCTACCTATTAATCTTCATTTGCTATGTATGTTTTAAGCGTGTTTCTATAGGGAATAAAGTCTGTGATCATTAATTTAAAAGAACAGAAAGCAGCTTATTAGCTTATCGGTTAGAGAAGCTCTAATCACGTTTGAAGTACAAGACATCCTGAAAATTAGAAAAAATATCTCCTTTGAGCAATGGAGCTGGAGTACCAATAAGCTGATAAAACAGAGATAGACAAGGAGTTGTTAGGATGTTCCCATTCTCTCTGAATGATCATCTCATGTGACATGAGCCATATCTTACTAACATCAGTATGAATTTAAGATTAATAATTCTGTAGAAGCAGATACTGGCACCTCATCAAGTTTTTGAAGTGTTACTAAAGGAAAATGGTGTAGGGAGAAAAAGAAAAAAAGAATGAATAAGCAGAGAACAAAAGGCAGACAGGAACAAAGAATTAAGTCAGATTGTGACTGAAATAAATTTTATGATATAGGAGAAAACTGCCCAAAGGTTCGTAATTCCTCATCCCAAATATCTAAAAATCATATTTGAAAGCTAGCAAAAGACTCTAATGCGTCCTTTAGGGTGGGGTCTACTTAGGTCTTCGGAGCTGTTGAGATTAGACACTAGACATGCTTTTTAATGAAATCCAAAATTATTTACGTAATCATCGCTTTCAAGAGGTAGATACTTCTGCAGAACATTAGCTATCAAAAAAAATTATAGCAATAGCATGAAGGCTGACAACACTGTGCAAGTTTGCTAAAAAAAATGAACAAAAGAAAAATATATTGTGAGAGTTGGTAGTATCCCTTTGCTGCTGTAATATGAAAATCAAGTGGCATAGGAAAGTGTTCCTTAAACTCACTGTCATTCATGATTATTTACTGTCACTTAGGAAGCTTTCACAAAATAAATACGGTTGGCTATCATGATCAGAGATATACAAAAAAAAGATGGGAATAGAACTTTGTTAAAAAAATAGGGTTTTAAATTCAAATATTACTTTTCTCTCACATTTGATGATCCACACAATATTTTAGGCTCCTTTTCAGAACTGCCATCAGTGAAACATATTCTAAGATGACAAAACAAGGATAGGTTAAACATTGATATGTATTGAGTCTGAATCCTGCATTTGTTAAAAAACAAAATGTGTTTCATGTAATTCTCTTTACTCATCTTATTAAAGTGGTGATAAAATTCCACTCTGCTGAAATCAGATAGAGTTTTGCCATTCTTTTCCATGGTGCCAGCATTTAATTTACAGATTCAACATCCACTCCATTTCAGACAGAGAGTGTTGGCTCAACTTTTTCCTTTATTCTCTGTCCCGTCTCCTAGAAATTGCTATTCTCTTAAAATAAGGGGAAGATGATCCTGAACTACTATAGTCTACAGGATAATATATTTCATACAGCGGTCATAAATTCAGATTATCCTTGTAAACTTTCAGGTTTTTGAAAGATAGAGGCTTAAGAACTTTATCTATTTCCAGAGACATTCTAGCACAACAAAAATTCCACACCATGTGAGACAGAAAAAAAATGGAACAGTGACTATAGCTTGCTAGAAAAAATAGGTGCATTGTAATCCAGGAATAAAAATAAAATATTGAAATAATTATATTTTTAAACCAGAGAATACTTTTTCTGTTTTTCTTTACCAGCATCACTTTGTGTTCCTTTTGAGCATCAAAAAGAAAAGAAAAAGAGGACATAGGGAAGACAAAGGAGAGTAGGAATCTAGGAGAAAAAAAGAAAAAAAAGGTGAAAGTATTCAAAATAAAGAGATAAAGAAATCATTCAGACTTTGAAGCAATCAAGTTTTTAAAAGGAAAAATAAAAACCCACACCACAAGCAAAGTCTCTTACTTCTCTTAAGCTAAAACTCTGAGGTGCATCTAGACACTCAAACACCTCTCTATGTTCCCCAAACATGATTTGTTATACACTAAAATCCAATAGTAAAAATATTCTCATTTTCTTTCCATGACATATACTTCAAGCACAGAGGTCCTGAAATGTAATCGTTGTTTTCTGGTGAGATTTTCAAGGACTTGTCCTGTCTTCTTACTCACTGATCACTGGAGGCAAGGTAACAAGGTCTGGAGCGAACTCCGTGATGGTTTTGTGCTGTTTTCCAGGAGAGCATTTTAAAAAGAGTGTATAATCTCTGGATAAATATTCTAAGAAATTTCTGTCGGTAAAAAGCCTGAAACATTTCAAGAGCTCGTTTGCTTAGGAGCACAGTGTCCACAGGAGTGATGGAAGTTTCTGTGTTTGGCTGCGAGGGGAGGGAAAGGTGCCATCAGTTTGCTCCATGGAGGGTTTATTCAGCCAGTTTATTTCCGCTGCATGTGCAGCCAGGCTCTCTGTCTCCCTGCCTGGAGCACACTTAGCTTTAAGCTGCCCCTTGTTACTTATTTTTTTCCTGTAACGGTTTAATCTTAGGTCATCCAGAGGTCAATCCAATGTATATGTTCCTGAGATAGGGCTGTAAGCCGTATGGAAGAAACAATACACTAGTTCGTGATTATGGAAGAACACAGTGTACTTTCTTCCTCCAATTCTTCCTTTCAGCTTTCATGACAGTGAGGAAGCTAGATTGGTAAAAGCTACGCGTTAGGCTTCTCCTTGGGGAAAGAAGTGGAAAAGTGTGATTTCATGCATGAACAAAGGGATTCAACTGAAATGAACTAAGGAATTTTTTCCCTGACATACCTGGAAGTCATAAACTTTTTTTAGCATGTTTTCTTAAGGATTTAAGATTCTCAGTGTAAAAATGTGTGTAATTAGTAAACCCCATAACATAAGAAAACAAAAGATGTGGTTTTGTTAGATGATTCTGTAGATTAGATGTAAAACAAAGAGATTATCACATATTATCACTCCATATAAGTTTCAAGATATTGATGTATTCTGTGGGGTAGAACTGATCCTGGATTTAGATCCTCTTTTGTTATATATTTCCTTAATGCACAGGCAACTTTGTTCTGACACAATGGAAAAAAGAAGCTGTTTCTGAGTACAAATTTGTCTCACAACTACGTTGTATAACACCTTCAGATTATTTTCTGAAGTTTTTTCTCTGCTGGGCACACTTGAACAGATATTGTCATTCTTCTTGCTGATATTGGTGTTCCTTTTGATAAAACACAACTCATCCTACTTTTGATTGTGAAACCAATGTAAAGCACATTTTGCTACCATTGCATCTTGACGTTTGAAATTACACATTCCAAGTCACATTGCATAAGCTCATTATGTTCAGAAACAGGAAAATCCATTTATTTATTTTTTATCTAAAGGAACTATCCAGAAACTGGTTAAAGCACATGGACTGCCGAATTACTTCATTCTCAACCATAACAGCAACTTTTACTTTCTTGTCAATAAACTCCTTGCAAACAATCAGGTCACTCACTTGGAATAAATGATTGGTTGACCTCTGAGAGCTGTGGAAGATGAATGTATCAACACAAAGATATCACTTATGCCTCAGGAAGTCTCTGTAGTGTAGATTGTTAAAAGCTGGGAAAATAGCCTGAAAAAAAAGTATCACACTTTCAATTTTTTTCCTAGACATTATTCTGTAAACCATTATCAGATGAATAATAATAAACTTTGGTTCATGTAACACACTATGTGAACTTTGGTCTGACCTATTTAATTAATGTTTTTTGTTGAGTGGTTTGTTCTGTTTTCAAGCTTCTGTTCCTTTATTATTTAATTCTTAACGTAGTACCAGTTGGAAGGAAGAGGGGGTGGAGTAAAGAATTTAGAACTAGACAAGAAGCAATAAATGCAAGTTTTCTATGGCATCGTATAAAGACTAAGAAATACAAGCGGAAACTGCACATATTGAAATGTACTCTGAGCAATGAAGGTGTCAGTTGACCACACAGAGGAATCTGGTGCTATTTGACCTAGCTTAAGGCATCCTGGACACCACACAGGGGTGGCAGATCTGATACAGGGGTGGCCTGTGTCCTTCTGGAGTTGCAACCGAGGGTCTAGGAGGATGGCCCAGGGTGGCCCAAACAGCTCTAGGCATCTTTGGTTAGGCAAAGCAATTGAATCTGTTGGTTCAGTACCTCCTTTTGCTCATTTATCTCAATGAACTTGGAGCTTTGCTCTGCTATCTGCCGCTTAGTAGTTTCTACCTGAGCCACATCTTGCAAGTTTAGATGTTTTTCTTGAGTTTTTAAAGCTTCATTGATTTACTGTAACTTATCTGCAACTTGCAACCTCACTTGTATATTTCTATTATCACACCCACAGGTTATTTCAACAAGAACACTGTATGTTGCTATGTTATTTTTCATGACAAGTGCAATACCTGGCAGTCCCGAGAACAGATTCGTGTAGGCATTTCAAACAAGGACCATCTTTGCCAAAGTCACATATTTTTTGTTAGAGGAGGCTGCACCGATCATGGAATCAATAACAAATTTTCATTGACTATTTTTCTATCCGTTAATAGATGATAACTCTGAAATTATGCTGCCAATGCTAAGCACAGTTTTAGAGACTTCTGATAGCCTCAGATATTTCTGTACTGAGTAAGACACTTGCAATTCACGTATCTTTACAGAGAGGAACTTTAGAATATTGTGTAAATGTTTTCTATAACTAACTTTATTCCCCTGAAGAGCGAGAGAACTACTTTACAAATCTGATATTCAGGATTCTGAATCGCCTTTTACTTTCATGTTAAATTTCCCCATGGTTTCCTTTACTACTTTGTTGGTTTTAATTGTCTTTTTGCTCGGCTCAAAACACCATGAGCTTTACAACAGACAGCATCTTTTAGTGATGGTGTTGTTTTGTTTTGCTTGAATAAAATGCGCATTTATGTTCTATTAAAGGAAGAAGATCAGAGGATAAAAAGAGGTTTTGTTTGCTCGTTTGCTTTGCTTCCATTTGCCAGAGTCCATTCCAGGATGCAAAATACAGAACACAGTGGTAGAGACTGCACTAACACTACATGGTGCATTATGAAAAACCTTTAATCACATTGGGAAATAAAGGCAGGAAATTGTGTCACAGTTTATTGCACATAAAACAGTCAGCCATCTCACTGTGGCTGAAGGAGTATGGTTTATAACTGCAGGTTCTTCCAGGTCTGTGTGCCATGATCTCTGCAGGAACGCCTCGAGCACGGGGAAGGCTGACACCGTTTTGTGTCTCTCCTGTGGACCAAGGGAAAATATTGCATCGTGAGCCAATTGCCTTTTCCTTTTACCTCCTTTTATAGAATCTTCTTTTCTTTCAGCAAACAAGCAATAATATCTTGCACTGAGACACTGCCATTTGAAATGTCTGCTGCAGAAGTGAACAGAGTGGAGTATAGACTGTTTACTCACCCACTGCTGCTCATTTATATGTAAGGTCAATGATGAATCAGACTTGGGCACAGACCTGTTTAAATCCTGTGTTTTAATGCCGGCTTACTTAATTCTTGGTTGAAAGATAAGCCAAAATTCTACCATTTCAGGACTTATCAGAGCATTACATGAAGTTAACCTCCAGTGCCATTCCCCATAAAACTCTGATAAACACGTTTTAATAGTTCACTGTCAGCTAGGGTAAGATAGTCACAGAGACTTTTTCTCAAGAAATTAATGTTCCCTGTAAAGCAATAGCATTGAAAATACCAAAGAAGGTGAGTATATGAAACTCACTAGTTGTGCTTTAAAAGGAGGTACAGTCCACTTTGAGAAAGGATTAGCCACAAAGTTTATTGGTATTTTTCTTCACACTCCACTGCATTTATTGGTCAACTATAGTACACCACTGCATGCTGCCAAGTGTTTAAAGAGAGAACAGCTATATAGATTTACATCTTGCTTGAGAAATCTGCTGTTCTTCTGATGCATTATTTTTTTTTTAAATTTCTACTCTCCAGCTATCATTATTTTGAGAAAAAGAGATGGTTCTTTTTTCTCTAAACTTTTAAAAAGCTTTGCTATAGAATTTGGCAAGTCATAGATGTATTCCGTCTACTCCATATTTGATTCAAAATAATGTTAAAAAACAGCATCAAGTTCATTGTCTGAGTTTTAGTGCCTTTTTGATGGAGAATGTACATGAAAAGTATGCTACACTTTTTCTTTTTGCTAGATTTGAATTAATAATTATCTTATTATCCAGGAGCTTCTGAATAACTGGAATATCTTGCCCTTTAGGGGCAACAGTTGTTCATGGACTAGGAGTTTTCCATTTTATTAATTTAAATTATCTGTGTGACAGGATTATCCTTTTTTTTCCCAGTCATTCCAGGTTTTGTTACGCATGTACCATGCTACTTCATCAGAAACAGATGAGAGCTTTGCAAGCAACTCAACTGTAAAATTTCTCTTGAGACAAAGTTTGGCTTCCAAAGACTGTATCAGCACAGGGGCTTGTATTCAAATTAAAATATAGCAGTAGCTTTACTTTCTAATGACTAATGACAAACTAAAAAGCTAAATAGACAACAGAGGGAACATGCAGGAACTGTTAACTTGACAGTATAGTATATGATAACCATGGATTAGGTACTCACAAACTTTATCATGAAAGCAACTGTCATTAAAGCATCCTTGTGATGTAAGAGATTTTGTGTCACGTGAAAGTTAGGTATCTATTTTAATGAAAAGTGAGATGGTCATGATTATAGAACCTGGAGAACTAAGGAGATACCAAATATTAGGCTCTTTATATTTTGACATAGAGCTGCTATCCCTAGAAGAGGGTTTTTATATGATCATGTGTGACAGTACTTGTGAAATATGAGGCAAAAAGGATGTTTATGAACCTCTCTGGGCTTAGTTGTTTTTTTGTCATGAATGTGTAATATTACCCAAGCCATTGTAACATTATAGAAGAGTAGAGATAAAAGATTAACTACATAAAGTATGACTTTCTTCAAATAATTGGCTTTTGGTGTTGAAGATATATTGATTTTCTTCTTAATATTTCAGTCTTCTTTTTCTTTTTCATATGATAACAACATTTCTCCGCACAATTTGTTTGACATATTATTCTTGTGTTACACTTTACATAGTGTTTGTGGTTTAATACTGCCCTATCAGTACAGGAGATTCAATTACAGAAATATTGCATGCATAGTTGAACTAAGAGTACATTAAGTATAGAATATCTGAACCAGTTTCATATTGTAACATTTAAAAGAGCTAAAGAAAAGAAACCTTTTCCTATTAGAGGAGTATCATCAATGATGTATAAAAAAGAAATTTGGTGTGTAAAAAGCTTCATAACACAAACAGGTTTTATGGTAGTACATAAAGTTGGAACATAAGCATAAATGCAAGTTGGTGCAAAACCCAAGAATTTGAAAATACATTAACTTTTATTTTAAAAACAAGTAATTCTAGTTTGTTGGGAAGAAACATCATCCATGCTTACACTGCATAACTGAGTGCAGTGCAAGAGCAGCTGAGCTAACGCAGATATGATTGAATTTGTTAGGCTCAGTGTTACAAGGTAGACTTAGCAGCAAGCACCTTAAATGCGTGTTGGCTGTACCAGCCTGTTGCTGCACCCTGGTAAACACACCGAATCCAATATTACCTGGGCACTACAGCAGCCTTCTACCGTGTCAATGAGCATCTTGCATGTACAGCTTATATTTCAATGAAAACTGGCTCATAGAGCAACAGTTTAATTTTATATTCCCACTCCAGGGTGTCTTTCTCTACTTTTTGCCAGTAAGACTATAAACAGATTGGTCCAAATTGAAATGTCACATGAAACTGTTGCACCAAGACTCAGTGCAAAATTACTGTAAGTTTAGATGATGTTGTCCTTAAGGAACTGTTTGTCCCAAAGGGGCGTATTTCGTAAGATGTGTCTACCAAAAAAGGGGGAATTTTTTAGGTACTTTCCTAGGAATTTTTGTCTGTGAAGTAGACAAGTAATAGAATTGAGTCTCTAAATTCAGTTCATCCAATACAAGGCCAACTCTCTACTGCAGCTCTGTTGAAGAAGTATTCCACAGGAGAACATTTATAAAATACAAGCATGGATTCACTATCTGGAGTTTCATTTGTGTATGTTTCATTTTATATATCCATGTATTTACTTATACAATCAAACATATATAGAAAAAAATCCTAAAATGGAAAAGTAGGGAAATGGAACATCATTAATGTTGAAGTAAAACAGTGTTTGTATAATAAACATAACAAAATTGAGTCAGTGAAATTGAGGAATTAGTTGGTAGATTTAAAACAGAAGCAAAAGTAGAGCTTCCTGTTCTGGTTTCTGCCTGTAATAAGTACAGTGAAAGCAATTTTTAATTAAGATGTTTTTCCAGTTTAAATGCAGGCTTAAAGGAAGATCCATCAGTTGTTCTTACAAAGCAAGAAAGATGACATTTTTCTCCCCATTCCTGAACTGCAGTGCTCCTGTACATACCACCTGCTGGTTAGTAATATGAGAGGACTCATTCTTTCTGAAAAAACCCAGCTTTTTCTTAAAATAACCAGCACTGAAAATACGAGAAGCTTCTCTCTATGTTTGCAGTCTGCTTTCTGTTGTGTTTGCTATAAAATCATTGCTGCTATAATTTGGGAGACTTCCAGTGGGCAGGCTGTAATTGTCTGCTTTCTGCAAAACCTTTCATCCTCCAAAGAAGTAGAAGACATTGCATCCAATCTCTAACATGCATTCTGGCATCTTTCCGAAAACGAGAACCTTTTGCAGCCAAATCACTTTGGTATTTTTCTTTGTGTTCATAAAGAGGGCTAGTAAAGCCTTTTATTGAGGGCTCTGCTCCCACTACATGTGTCCAGCAGTGTGAGGCTGTGCAACACTCCGAGTCTCAGCACTGGCGTGGATGTTGGAGGATGTCCTAATGCTCTATAGCTGGCCTCAGTTGTGCTAGATATACTTTCAGACCAGGGTACTGGGATGTGAAGGCAGCTTAAAATCAATTGTGCCCTGAAGTGAGAAAGGGATGACGATCAAGCAAGGAAAAGCATAAAACAGGGAGGCTGAGGTTGACACTGGATAGAGCTGCCTTTCACTCCTCTAAGGCCTTCCTGGGAGCTGGATCTGCCCGGAGTTGTGACAAAACTGATGAACCAAAGTAGTCTCTTTATCATCACCATCATTTCCCTCCCCTGAAACTTCTTCCTCAAAGGAAAAATGTCCTGGTGGGTGGAGCTTTGATCCAATCCTGCTATGGCCATCACTGAATTTTTATCTGAATGCAGATATGAGAATATAAGAGTTTCTACAGGAGTACCACTCAGTTAATAATCTTGCCCATCTGCTTCAGTAACTGTCTCTCAAAAGGGTCCCCTATGCAAAGTTTAGCCAATTGTGAAGGACCAGAATGTACAGTGATGCTTGCCTGCGTGAAACAGTCTGCACTTCTGATGATCTGGAGCAGTCCAATGTTGTTTCTTAATATCTGATAGTTGATAATGTGCTTTTCTTTCATGAGTTTAATAATTACTTGACATCATGTTGGTAATGATGGGTGCAATTGTTTAGTTAGGTATATCTAGTTTTTTAAAAGTCCACTATCATGTCAAAAATCATGTTGATCCCACTTCCTCCTCTGACTAAAGACTTCCAAGACTTTAATTTCTCATGTAGGTGACTTTATTTCATGTTATCTCCAGCTCACTCTTTAAATGAATTCTAGTATATTTAATTTCTCTTTGCACAGAAATCATTGTGTAGAAAGCTTCAATAAAACTCATTTATTTTCTCTATCTCTACAAGTTCTACTGTACTCTTTTCACAAAGAAGAATCAGAAGTCCATATTGTCAAGATTCAGCACATTATTATATAAGGGTTATTCCATCTGTTTTTATTATCCAGTAGTTCTTAAAATTTCCTTTTCTTAAACAATGAACATGAAATCAAAATGTTCATATAACCATCCTCAGTAAATCATAGCTTCCAGTCCTCTGTGGCAGTAGCTGGTTAGAATCAGTCATTGTATATAGTTTGGCTTGTTTTCCCATGTGTGCTAATTTGCACTAATCAACACTGAATTTCATTTGCCACTTTATTACATAGTCAGTCAATATTTTGACAGCTTTCTGCACATCTTTATAGTATTTTTTTACTTTTATAATCCTGAATAATTTGAAGTTATCAGCAAATTTTATTCTCACTATTTACCTTGTCTTTCAAATAATTAATGAGTATGCTGACTAACATACACTGGGAGAAAGAGGGATCTAATTTGGGTGCCTTCTATTGGAAAAAAGACTGATTATTTTATGATTTGTTTCCAAATTTTTTATCTGCTGTGACTGATATAATTAGAGGTTTTCTGTTTGGTTTGGTTTTCTGTTTTGTTTTGTTTGGGTTTTTATTACCCTCTCTAGGATATCCTGAAATTTAAAATGTATGATGATAATATTTGTTGATATGATTTTTTAGGCAAGATCTCTTTCTGGAAAACTTTGTTGACTTATCCCTCTTCTGACATAGTTTTGATTGTGATTTTTATAATACCTTATATTCTGGGATAATGCTGTTTTGTCTATGCAGTGTCCTGCTGTTACAGCAACATTTCAATACATCTGAACCCTCAGTTCTCAAGATAAAATGTTGAACAACAGTAGCTGATAATTATGTGGCACTCAAGGCTTCAATCCAATATGTCTCAACTGGTTTAAAATATATGTATTGAATCATAGAGTTTGAAGACTAATGTTTTCTAAAATAATACAACTTTCCTCTAAGTACAGGTATTTATTTCAAAATTTTCTCATCAAATTTAAAGGAGGGTAAAGGTCATTTAAGGTAGATGTCCACTGGTACAATTACTGAATACAAGATTGTTTGAAACTAATTTTCTTACTGGTAAAATAATTCCTGAACACTATTAATAGGGGTTGTTAGTTATTCATCTAGGAGAATATTACTACTAATTTCTCTGTACTTCTACTAGTTGTCTCATAACCTGAAGTGGTGGAATGTGTTCAATGTTTACGGTGGAGAGAAAACTGCATTTGAGTAGACAGAGTCAGGTACTTCTCTACAAACTGAGTGGTACGCTGTGCTTGATAAAGTCATGTTTGCTTTATAAACACTACAGTGCTGGGGAAAATTCGTTATCTCATTGAGGAGGGAACGAGCTAAGGGGGAGGGAATATTCTGTTCCCATATAAATAGCAAATAATACAGAAAAGAAGAAAGATATTTTAGGAAAAACAATTAAACACATCTTTGAATTGGATGAACACTGTAATAGGCAGCTGGGAAGGTTGTATAGCTTCCATCATTAGGCAAGTCTCCCAGGAAAATGATTTAAGGATATCTGAGCGTGGCATGTGGAGAGAAGATTGGCTATATGATTACTTGCATTTCCTACTAACTAAGTTTTTCCTGATTCTAATATAACTTTTAGTCACCCAAAGCTAGTCAGCAAGCTTTACTTTTTGTGTTAAAAGTAGAATTATCACCTTAAAATAAACAATTTAGTAGCCTGTTAAGAGGAGACCATGTGCATGTCATTGCTTCTTCTTTTATCTGTAAGACAGTTGTAATCATGTCAAAACTTCTATTTGTTTTGAAGTTTAATTTTTTAGCATTTGTTTAAAACTGCATACACTAAGCTTTTACAAACTCTTGTTCTGTGCATGTATTAAGCAAAAACAAGTATTTTGTCACACAGCTGGAAATTCATAGACTCATTTTAGTTTTGCATGTTTTGCAGTATTTGCTCACAGTAATAGACTGTAGATTCCTGAACTGTTTCCACAGAAAAGGCAATACAAAATCTGTTTCAAGTAATTTTGGTGAGGGCTGAGTTGTCGCTCAATAAAATGTTTACCAAAGTGAAACCCTTACTTGAATGAGTAGTCCAGAAGTCTTTACTTTGCATTTCTCCCTACTAGTTTCACTCTAGCATTCCATTGCAGAGAGTGGGATTCTGTTCAGATCCCTAAATCCTTTCACCTAAATGGATATGTCACCTACCACTTGAGATGTTGCAGCGTTTCTAAGATATCTATGCAAGCCTGGCAAAAATTATGAGTCATGGGAATTCTGGACTCTTTGAAAGGAGCAGCTGAAAAGCCAAGGAGGATATCTTAAGGCATCTCAAAGCATTAGACATCTGTGGTTAGACATCAATTATCCCACGATAACCAAGACATGCCTTTTTGGGTCTTCATTTTACCACAAGGTTGGCAAACAACAGTCAAGTGGCGATTTCCACAGCTGATAGAAAATCAAAACTCGCTGAGTTTTGCTTTTCTTGCTTCACACTATCACTCTGCTTATGCTAACAGTGTTTGCTTTGTTGATAGTGCTTCTGTATTTTTTACCAAAAAAATCTTGTTTTCTGCCACTTACACTCTTCTTTCTTGACTTGCTTTTTATTTGAGTCCAGGTGCAGTTTAGCACAGAAGCTCTTAAGTATCCAAATATCCACAGTCATTTGCAAGGTGCAATCCACTCTCACAACATGTCTGTGGTGATTTGCTTGTTAATTATAAGCAGACATAAACAAACTCATATTCCCTGTAACTAGCCCATGCACTAAGAGTTTACAGGACTTCTCAATTTGTCAGGGCACAAATAGAAATGCTCTTATGCTTCTGGATGAAATAGTTTATGAAATTATCCTTCACAGCTGCTTGTTACCAGCCTTGCAGCTGAGACGCCATAACTGATCATGTTAATTTCCAGTCCATTTTTGTGCAAAGTGAAATAGATTAGTTTAATCTAACACTGAAGCTTTTTTAAACAGATTTACTCTTTTGCATTGAAATGGAGGATGTTTTTCCAGTGAAGCAGCTGTGACTCAAATCGTTATTGTTACATGGAAAGGAGTAAAACTAAGAAAAGAGGAGATGTTTGGGTAAACAGTACACTTCAAACTGAGATTTAGTCAAAAAGTAATGAAAGTTTTGTTTTAGGAAAAAAAACCACCTCTGATTTCTTATATTGTTTGCCACACACTCTACACATTCTGTTTGACTGATTAAATTGTTCATTTTATTAAGCCAAAAATTAACTATGATTTTTTTCTCTGAAGATCTCCTAGCCCCAGCACTTCCTTTACAACACTGACATTTGGAAAGTTGCAGAATAATTACATCAGAATGTTTTTTCAGAACTGTAAAAAATTGGCAGTAGGTGGCCTGAACAACTAGCCATCAATTGCCTTGAAAACACGTAGCAGAAAAAAATAAATCCTCTGGGAAGATGCTAATCTCTATGGTTCCACATTTCTCTTATTTTTCCTTTCCCTCTGGCTTGCTTGAATCATGTTTCCTATGCTGAGGCTATATATTCTGTTGCTAAACTTCCCCACCTATGATCAAGGAGGTAAAGGGAACTGATTTCCCTGCTTGCTTGCTTTCTGGCCTATTTCACAGGCTCAGTGGCTTCCCTTTGGAAACTGAAATTCAAATATTTTCTGTTCAGAAGGCATTAAGTACTGTATTTATTCTTCGTCTTCTTAAATACTCTCTGTACCTGTATGCATTTATATTCAGAAACATGAACACACACACCTTGGCAGCAGAGGTAGCACCACTGGACACGGTGTCTGGATCTATGTAACAACTAACATGTATTGTTAATGTACTGACTAATTTGTATTGTGAAGTACTATGGACTCCAGTGCGAGCATCCCTCACACACCACAGATGCTCTGTCTGGTTTTCACCAAAAAAACCAACGCCAACACCATCAAAACAACCCTGTCCTTACCAGTTACCAGCTCCCAGATGAAAAAGTCAAGCAGCTGATACTGAAGGTAAAAAGGGCAGAAGGTGTGACAAGTGCAGAAAATACTTGGATGTGCTTACGGCTACAGCCAGGTGCTTCATGGCCACAATTAATTAGGTTGGGAGGGCTGCTGGATTGCTCTCTGAGGGACATCAGCAGTCATAAGAATGCATTCTATCCAGTTGCTCAAAGCCTAGCAGGCTGCGTCCTGCTCTCAGATATATGTGTTTTGCCATCTGGACTAAGACAATGCAACATACCTGGGCATCAAACCATCAGCCTGTAGGAAACACCACCTGCTTCACAATTTATGGCACATCCTGTCGCCAAATGAATCTGCAACTGCAAACACACCCAATTCTCTCATGTATCTTTGCTTTCTCAGAATACTGAAATATGACGGAGGTGAGTTATATAATCAGGAACTCACAGAGCTCTGGGAGAGACTACACCTGGTGAGATAATTTTTTTGAGATCCCACTCTGACTGATCATGCATAAAGCTAAAGTAACAACATCATCTTTGTAGATGCAAAGTTTAAATGGGGTTAGTCTATATATTAGTGGTCTGAGAGTATTTCTGAGAATCTGGGAATTTTACAAGAGTACTGGGTCCGGAAGGCTGTGATCTACATACTTATATGGTGCGTATATGCTGAGGATCTTGACCATTTCTTTCTCTGAAATTGTCTCAATTTCATTTTTATATGAACAAAAGAAATTATGTAATGTTCACTAGAACTACCTAACAAGGAAATAATAGCAGGAAAAGTGACTGGTTATAGCAGGAAAAGTGAGTTAGAGATCTAAAAACTGATTTAATCATGATATGGATCAGCTAAGTGAAAAGGGGTTATTGGAGATCTCTTCACTTTTTTTACTTTTCTAAAGCCTTGGAATAGAAAATAAAGATGTTAGACTGAGACCAAGCCTAATAAAATGCTAGGGGGTTTTGGGTTTGGTTTTTTTGTTTGCTTTTTGTTCTTTTTTTTGGTTTTTTTTGTTGTTTTTTTTTAATAAAACTGCTTTGAACTCTGCTGGGGTTTGCCTCCTCAGAATCCTTGGCAGATAAATTACAAAGGCAATGCTAATATATTAAAGTATAAGGGATATGAATACCTTCCTTTGAAGTTTACTTCAGTGACCTCAGGAATGGGCAAGCAAAAGGTTTTCCTGAACACAGCCATTTTTCTCCTCTAATCTAGTTTTTTGACTTCTAGTTTGCATCCACTCTGCGCTAGCCCGAGAATAAAGAAAAACTGTCTCTAAAATCAAGCATCCACTTTTGCTATACCTTTGAATAAAAGCACCCTAACCATTGTATTCTGTTTCTCAGGCTTGTACAAGATTCTGTGATGGAGCTTTGATCTCGAAATTTTACTTTCCCAATTTGTCTGTCTTCTTTCATTCTAAAATCAAATGCAGTTATCAGAGAAGTCCAAGGCTTCTTTTCATCTTGGAGATAGAAAGGAGCTCAATCTGCATCTAAAAGCATGCTCAAGCCATACAGTTTGTTCCCATTATAGAGACAGACACTGAATTATGCAACAAGTTCCCAGTGAGCAATTACATTTTAATCACGATAAAGATTTTTTCTGCAAAGGCACTTCTACAGATGATTTATTTCAAAAGATAGGAATTGTGCCCATATAGCTTAACTGGGAAAGTGTTCAACTTCCCCAGACAAATTTCCTGGCAGGAAGATTGTTTGAGGAGACCAGTAACTAATATTTAAACCACATTTCTTTTTTTTTTTAATTTGCCCCCTTTTTTTTTTACAGTAAATCTTTAACACAGCATGACCTATAGTAGATAAGTCTTATTCTGCAGTTCCATTTGGTCACTCATAGCTTGCTTTCTTGGATTAGAAACTCCATGAATTATTTTTACTTTTCATAAATGGATTGTGGTGTTTACAGTACTTGCCTTCTGTGCTGCTAAATTGAATAACCATATAGTACTTCAAAGAATGGCTAAAAATAGAAATATATTATAGAGGAATGTTCCAGTGCATTTACTATCAAAATGAATGTCTTACCCTGGGTAAATAAATGTGATATTATTCAGAATTAGTGATTTGCTCATCATCATGCATTAAATATAAATTAAAGTTTATAAAAAGTTATATACAAAATTATGAAAGTAAAGATTTAAATTCAAAAGACTTTAAAGATGCTTATAAACTACATCCACCTATTTAGGATCTGACTTCAGATAAAGTTCAAGCTGTGCTGCCACAATACTACCAGAAACATTTGATGCATTCAGCCAAAGGAGGAAAAACATAAAACAGATGAGTGCATAAAAAAAGAGATGAGAGTCTTTCTTTTTTTGGTCTTTCTACCAAGAATTTGAGCATAGTTTATAACTGATGTTTGTTTTTTGCTCATAAACAGAAATCCCCACATTCAGTTGTTTGCGCAGTCACTGAAATTCAATAGGTATTTTAGGTTTTGATTGGAAAAATACGTTAGACTATGGCAAGAAACACACCAAATGAATCATGCTTTGCACAGAGCATGTTTTTCTAGCAAATATAAGCAAGCTTGCCTTGATCGTTTGATCTGTCTCTGGCATTTTCGCCAGCAGAAAGGAGCAAGCTGTGCAATGGCAAATGCCAGCCCCTTACGGATTTACAGAACACACCCAAAAATTTCAGCTACAGTCAGGAAGCCACAGTCTGGTGAATGTTTTTCATGGACTTCAGAATTCTGCCAGGTTGCTGCAGCATGCACCATGGTGAGATTCCAGAGAGATTTCCATTAAGTACTTTTTAACTAGCATAGGCTGCCTAACTAGTTACCCAAATCCATGTGTATGGCTGTTTAAACAAACAAATAAGTGCATAGATAGTGACAGATGCTTCACATGGATCAATGCTATGCATTGCATAACTGTGCAGTTTCCATCACAAGAGGAGGATTCAGGACTCACATTTTACAACCGGTAACCAATTTTATTGAACTCTATAAAATGTAAATGGATGAAAAAATTTTATAACCTGGACTGCAGGATGCCTTCTGATCTTCTCTTAATGCTGAATATTTGTAGTGGTTTTGTACAAGGAAAAAAAAAGTAAAATAAAAGCTTTGATCGTTGCAATGCCTAGCTGTAAACAAAACACACACTAGGACATTGGGGAAATCACTGAATCACTTAGCACAGCTTGTTCCAATTCTTTTGTGTCCTGGAAGAGGTAGTTTGAAAGTGAAACATAATAGATATTATTGTAGCATTTCTTTTTAGAATAATTAATCTCAGTATATAATATTCAGTAACAACCTGCATGTAATTATTTATAGGGGTACGGTAACTTCAGGTCAAGATACTTTTAGCAGTACATGTTGGCTTTGGTCCTTTCAGCTATGATTGTCCAGCTGTTAGCTGAAGTCTTTACATTTTCTTGATCTTTAAAAACCTTCAACATCTTAAAGAAATACCCAGGAGTAAAGATAATTCTTTCAGTAATCTGTATTATCCACATTCACAATTTTAATGTGTGAATAAATAATTTTCATCAAACCCCAGTTGCTGACACAGTAGTCCAAGAATCTTTTTTTCTTTTTTTTTTTTAATTTTCAAATACACAGCCTGATGTATAAAGCAAGTGTAATTTAACAACTCAGAAATGAGAGGGCAGCCTACACAGAGACCTCACACCTCTTTATGTCACTTCTTGACTTTTTAAAGACAGTGTTATGATTTTTGTGCCACATTCTCAATTTTTGAATGCTTGAGGTTGTCAATATGAAGCTGCAATAAAGCTGGGTTGAAAGATTTCCCTGATGAGACCCATAATGTTTGGTGTTCCAAATAAAAATAAACAAAGTAAACAAACATTATAAGCTAGAAGTATAAACAAAGTGAGAGAATTGAAGCTAACACACTCAGATGTGTTAGCAGGGTTTGTTATGAACAGGAATGTTGAAATTCTAAACAGTATTTTTTCTCTTGTTTGCTGAAAGTACTCTCACATTTATTTTTTCCCCTCATTTTTTAGTCTATCTAAAAATCTGTCTTGTTTGGATTTTTTTCTTTCCTCTTCTACAGTCAACGTTTCCATCTTCTTTTTCAGAGCCTCCATTTCTGACCCTTAAGCTCGCACTACCATGACAATTTTCCTTCCTAGTCCTTGACAGAAAAGCTATTCCTTCACTTAATACAAATTTATGAGCACACCTACTGTACTCAGTCAGTGGTGAAACTTTGAAGACAGAAAGTGGTATGTAAAGGCTTAGTGCACCATTCAATACAGTTAAACTCCATTTAAATAATGCATCCACTGTAGTTATAGAATAATTCAAAGGTGCTTGGATCCCTGAAGTAACAGAAGCATGTTTCATTTTCCACCATCCCAATTAGGATATACTATTATAGGTAAACTATTTTACTTCACTGAAATGGGAGAAAACCTCAAGAGTGAAGCCAGCACAAAGCTCGGTATTAGCATAAAGCTCTGATATTGCTAATGGCACAAGTAGACCAGCTTCTCATTATGCTTTCATAACATGAGACTTTTAAAAGTTAAAGGGTAAAATACTACCTGCTTTATGATTAATGGAGATTTTCCTGTTGAATATATAGGTGTAGGATTTCATCCCAAAGGCTTTGTTGTGGGAAATTACCTGATTTATTTATGAAATACATTTTCATTACAGGTGTGTTTCAGATTAGTAAATATGAGGGCTACAGTCAGAAGGACAACCCAGAAGGACGACTCTATCATGTACAACAATGCTGTTACTTTATTATATGAAGAGTATGAGCATGCTACCTCAGAAGCTACAAATGTTCATCAGCCTCCTTAGTTTTGCATTGTTTTTCCGTAGATGCTGTCTTGTCGCCTAAGGAGAGGGATATTTAAATAGGTTTTCTTCTAAAATTAAAAGGCAAATAGTTATTATTTTCAGCTTAGATTATTTGTTCTTTTTGTCCTGTCAGCTTGTGAAGCCACAGTCACCTACCAAAAAACTTGCCCTTACCATGGATTGCCTTTTGCTCCAAGTCCTGCTTTATTTATGACACTCCTGGCTAGTAAGCCCTTTAACATTTTATTCACAGGCACACAACAAAGGCAACTAGGAAATCTCTTTGTCTCTTCCCCTAGTTTCATTGTGATCTCATAAATATTTCTAAAACATATTTATATAGCGTCTGGACTTTGATAGGAACTTTTCTGAATATGTACTTTTACTGAGTATTTTACCATTTCAATAGCTAACATCCCTTCACTTGCAAAGATTAGTTAGAATTAAGTTATTGTGTCACTAGAAACAGCAGCTTTGATTAACACTTTACACTCATGAGAATAACTGCATGGATTTAATTTAAGGCCCAACACCTGCCCCCAAACAGTCAAAACTCCAAGGTATATAATATCATACGGAGATGTAAAAATGGTATGGGAATAACCTGTAATGAGAGATAGAGTAGCCATTAAAATTAATTTGCTTACAAAATTCCATTGTGATTTTCCCTTTTTATGTAAAAATTTAGTGCCTTTACTCTTTGGTCACTGCCTTAGAATGGAACAGAACATAGCATAAATTTCTCAACCGCTGTCAAGAACTTGCATTAAGTCTTTGCTCAAGAAAAAAATGCAAGAAAAAATTCAAAAACTGTATATGGAAAGATCATGAAAATAAACACAGTCATGAAAAGCTGTTTTTGTCTGGTTTTTGTTTATTTTTTTAAATTTGAAACCTATTTTCCCAGTTAATTTCCCAGTTAATTTTCCAACTATTTCATGTCTTGAAAATAATAGAAAAAACCCTGACAATTAATGGATTCACCTCCCTTAGAATTCTAAAGTATCAATTTCTCGTTGCTAGAAATGTTTAAAAAAACCACAGGCTTTTAAAAATCTGTGTCAGAAGACTTTTGCTGGGCCAGCATTTTGGCACTCTGATGACACAGAATTATTTTCCAACACTGTGGGTACTGCTTAAAGGATTTTGAGACGTTTTTTTCTTGTACATTTTCCCTTTTTAATATTGCTGATTTTGTGAGAAATTTGGATTTCAGAGCCACTCTAACTTCCAAAATCTGTTTCTAGGCTTTCATTATGAGATTAGCAAGACTTTTACAGATTGCTAATGATGCAACTATGTATTGCAAATAATACTGAGGTACTGAATCATTGACTTTGCAGTAACATATGTTTTCTGATACTCTTGTGATTTTCTCTCACTTAGAAAAAAACAATCTGCTCAGATCACCCAGAAATGGTTGTATTTTCTAGTCAAATACAGAGGAGGAATGTCATGCTTTCCATTCCTGTTCAAAATACGTTTTACATACTAATAGCGAAGGAAAATGCACAAAAGCACATGGCACAAGGGCCAGGACCTGGTGCTGTCCTCCTGTAAATAATGTGTCTTAATCATCAGATGACAGAATCAGGCTCCTTATTTATGGTTGCCCACCCCTCCCAGACTGAAATGATGCCTGTCTGGAATAAGAAAAGGCAAGCATTTGGGCTCTGCACATGCAGTACAACGCTCTCTCAGTGACCATGAATACAAATTCTCCCAAGCTGAGAGAAGGTGGGGCAGAGCAGAATTTTCTGCTTCTAGAACCAATTGGCCTAGGGATACTTCTAACATCCGATTTTTAATGGTGGTGTTTGAAAAAGAAGTAGTCTGAATTGCCTTCTGCAGCTCTGAATTTATTTAGCCAAAGTAAATTTTTCCAAGCTGGTTGAACTTCAGCTGGGTCTGGTTCACGCTCCACACATCCTGCCAGCAACAAAGTGTATATTCTTTACTGAGAGGCAAGAAGCATTATCTCAGGGGCAGGATGAACACACCTATGACTTCTGAGCTGGGCTGTGGTTCCTCAGCTCAAATTGCAGAAGAGAGAAGCTCGCGTCCATCCTAACTGAGACAAATGTGTCTGAAGTCTGCCTGCACTACACTTGGGCAGAGTATGATACTCTTAATGTCACCTTTAGAGATTTGGGAATGAATTCTTCCCTTTGTGGGAGTTAATATATGACATCTATGGCTTCACTTACACTTTTAAAATTATGGGATTTGGGAAAGGATAAATGGGATTCACATCAAATAGTGTGAATAATTTCGCTCAGAAATCATGAGAGTTGAACTTTAGAATGGGGAAAAAGGTATTAAAAGAGTTCAAATTTATCTGCAATGTGAAAAACCGGGTACATGCAACTGACATTAGGCAGAATCACATGGAGAATTATTGTTACATTAAAATTGTCAAGATAGAAAGTGATGTGTTATAACCTCACAGAGTAGTCTGCTTTTGGTCCAGGACCATTTTAATTAGCATTTTTGGGGGGTGAAATGCAGAGAAGAGTAATCTAATTCAAAGAGTAAAAAATTGGAGAGGAAATTGCAAATACTTTTGAGGTAAATGCTTTTACAAAAAGAACTTTAGAAAATTATTGTCTTGGTGAGCTGAAGGAATTGCTAATGTGGTTGAACCTAGATTCAATTACAAATTTATAACATTCACTCTTCTCTTAAAAGAAAATCAAAACCGGGAAAACTTCTTTGCAGAGGAAGTCAGGAAGGAAGTAATGATTATACATAATTTGATTTTTTTCCCTTCCTTCACTCATATTTAATAAACGCTTGCTGCAATTGTGATCAAGGTTTCATTATTTGAATAACACCTTATAATGAAGTATTATGTAAACAATGGATACTGCAAGAGCAAAATCAGGCTCTGAGAAAATACATGTAATACCCACCTTTTCTAAAGACAGCACTTCTTTTACACTGTTGCTGCATTCAAAATAAAACATGCATGCATAGGTAACAATATTGTAGATATTAAAGAAAAGATAGATCATAATTTGTTTTCACTTTTCTAACACTAAAAAGGTGCAGAAAATTTTGAGGTACTACAAATATACTGACACTTGTAAAACTAATCTCACTGAGTTGTGTCATAAGTAGCAAATACTCATTATATTTTAGTAGAAGAGCCTGCTTAACGTACAGAAATTTCACATAACCTTTTTCAAAACAGAACTAAGAGTCAAGCTTGTACACTTAGTATTTTTGCTAGACAATATATTTATAGCTAAAAACATAATCCTTTTTAATAAAGATACAGCAAAACCTTTGTATTACAAAGTTGGTGAATACAAATTCTTAACTATGGAATTGTACACATTCTTTTGATGTACTGTAACACTAAACACATAATCAATAAAAGCTCATTAAATACTCCCAAGCAACAGCAACGACAACAAAAACCCAACAAAAAAGGCCAGTCTAATCGGGGAAATCTGCATGTTTTAAACAGCCAGCTGAAGGTCTTGTCCATCAATGTCTATTTCAATTCCGAGGGCACCGTTGACAAGCAGCTCTGTGCTTCACTAAAAGACACTGGTCTGTGAACTGATTTGGAGGTCACCTGTCATTTTGAAAACGCGATCAATACAATCCCGAAACGGTCCTCAGATTCATTTAATAAGTGAGAAAGGAATAGGTCAGTGATGCCCCAGTGAGTTGCCTGTTATTTTCTGAAAGGCTTTACTTTTTTATCAGTGTACATCAAGTTCCCTTTGTGCTTTTATAAGTAATGGAATCTGCATATTTTCACACTGAGAAAATCCCTGAAGAAGACATATTAACACGTTCTTTAATAAAATATGGGTGAGATTTTCCATATTTTCACATCCATGAACTTGTTTTTAGTTCTAAAGTGAAAACAAGCCCTTTCACTGATTGCTTAATGGTTTGTCAGTCTTACACCAGAGAAAATAACATGAAGTGAATAGCAGGAGGGAAGGAGAACTTAAACAGCATTTCCAATTTTATTTTTGAAACCACTAAAGTCTACAGGTAATAAATGGTGTTTAAAATAAAAAAAGACAATGTCTTGCTTCACCAGTTGTCAAAACCATTATTTTATGTGAAACATACCTGATAAAAACAATACTTTCTTTTCAGCTGAAAAAGTTAGTTTAATTTAAGCCCTTTGCATGAAAACATTATTATTGCTGCTTTGTGACAGGAGGAAATAGAAGTTGCCACAACAGCAATGAAAAGTGGTTTTCCACCCATGATGTCTAACCATTAAATTGATTGCTCCACCTATTTTTGTCTACAGGTGGAGATTTAAAAATTGCACATATTTTCTTGAAAACACAGAAACTATTTTGCAGAGTACTTTTAGAAAATAGCAGCAGAAGTTCACCAAGCCTAACTGGGGGGCCATATCTCAGCAGGGACAGCAGCCTTGAGCTGCACGTGTCGTCCCAGGTGAGCACTACTGAGAGCCCTCACTTCCCACTGGCTCTGAGTGGCTCAGCAGGATCCAGACATAAGAGAGTAAAGAACGAGGGGAGAAACCAAAAGAAGGTAGAGCCCAGACTGTGGGGCTCCAAAATGCAGTGTGCTCTGGAACACTGGAAGATGCTCAAAGTAGACACAATGTGGTCTCCTATCTTCCTCACCCTGTCTCTTTCAAAAATAAGTGAAACAAACAAATGTGCATGTCGTCTTGGCAGATGCCAAAACACCTCACTCACAGCTACCTATTAGCAACAGCCTGTCTTCCGCCTGGAATGCAGCAGTCTACTCTTAAGTCGAATGAGATTCCTCTTCAGCAACTTTTTAGCAAAATCCAATCCTATACACATCCATCATCCCTCATCTCTTGTCGCATTTGGTTTCAACTGTTTGACCAGCCTTGAACTCTTGCTTTCTAGGCCCTTTGTTGGATTTCCTGCCATGTATCAGAGGTGGGAATTTACTGTTACAGGTTGTCAGAGTTCTGCTTGTTCTGCAGAGTTAGCAGTTTAATGCCATGGAAGAAAAATGGCACACACAGTGTATTTGCCACCACTGCTGACTTCCCTGGCCTCTGTCCCTCAGACCATAGGTCTTCAGTTCCAGAGCCTGATCGACTCACATGACCTCTGCAGTGGCTTCATCCTGGTGTTTTCCAAGGACTTTTGCTCAGTCTGCCTTGTGATGCAGTGCCTACAAGAGGTGAGCCCAGGGCATGACCACCTCAGTTGGTGAACATGTCCCTTGCGTGTGCAGGAGACTGCTGAAACAATTGCTATGGGTTACAGGCTTTTTGATACAGGACTCCTTGTACACTGCTTTCTAAACCACTTCAAGCTGCCTGACACTTCATTGGAGGGATGTAAGATTTCAGGATTGGTACTTTTGTTCTGACTTCCTTAGTTTTTTGATCATCTTTTCTGGATTGCAGCAACATGTGCTAGTTGCCTCAGGGTTTGCTTCAGATATGTGCGTCCTGTGAAGGACAGCTTGGCGTTCTTGCTTCTCACTGGATTCTCTTCATATCCTGTAGACATTACTTTTCCTTTGATTTTCATGTAAGCCACAATTTCTCTGCTATATAATATTACTGAGCATTTGTCCAAAATATGATCAGAGACCAAGTCTTCAATACAGCTGGGAATGAAGCAGAACCTCTTCTTCATTCTGTGGAGTGATCTTGAATCCGTGCACATCTTTTGATCACCTGTGAAGTTTCATAACCTTTCAAGGCTTCCAGGTACACTTTGATAATTTTTAATAGCTGAAGTTCTTACGTTTCCCAGATAATCATCTACAAGACAGCAGCAGGAGCCATGGGATATTTCTCCTTGCCTAGGCCTAACTCTTCTCACTTGCAGCCTACTCTTTTAATGGTCTCCATTTAAGTTGCAATTCAAATAAAAGAAAAATTAATTCAAAAATCCATAAAAATTCACATTTACTGAAAGTTATTTTCTTTTGAAGGCTTTGCTAAGTCTATCTAGACATTCTTGCAAGGAATTCTGTTAGGAAAGCAGACTGTGGTTGTCTTGTAAGAAGAAAGTGGTGCTCATATCCCAAACCCCAAGCTTCTGTGCTTGGGATAGGACATAAACGCTACCCCGTGGAGTAGTTTTGCCTTGCTACACCAATTAGTTCAGAACCACAGACCAAGAAAGATGAGTCAGACTCATGGCCAAGGACTAATACAGTGTCGAATAAAAAGAAAAAACAAAACCAAGTCTTTGGATGGTGGATACAGTATATCCGTATCAGTAAACACCAGATTCCATCTGGCAACCCACACAGCTGGCTAACCAGTCTCATTTAGTACTGGGTCATATTGGAAGCAGGGGCTTGTGTTGAAAACTCTTGTTCACACGCAGCAATTCAGTGGGTAAGTTTTATTCCCTACTTCAAGTTGTTTGTGTAAGTAAAATTTCACGTAAATTAACCTACTATTCTAGTAGGAAAAAATTAAAATCAAGCTAGTGGGGGTTTTTAAAGTTTCTTCTGAATCTACTGACACTAGCAGTAATTTGGCTTTCACAAGGAGAAAAAAGAATAGAATATGTAGACTGACAGTTCAAGTGAGAATTTTTTTTATTCTCATAGCATTGGCAAGAATATATTGCCTCATGCTTGTAGATCCTCAGAAGTTGTGTAGTGCTTTTTTTCTTTTTTTTTTTCTTTGTTTACTAGATAGGCAAAGCTGAAAGCCATGTTATTTTCTGAATAGACAGATTTCTTCCAGTTTCAGCTGGAAACTTTCTTATCTTGAAAAGCCTTTATCAGTTTCAAGAGCTGTTTATATTGCTAAAGTAGGAACATTTCTTCAGGTGACAAAAGCGGACATATTCTGTTTGTTATAAGGAAAGGAATGTGATTTATAGTCTCACCTTTTTGTACTTGCTACATTCTCTGCTGTTGAAGTACAACTACTTCAACTGTAACTGTAGACATTTGCTCTTTCTGTATAAAATAAAAACCTAAAGACACACTTTCACCACAGAATTCTTCTGGTGTCAGTTATTGGTTTCTCCAGATAAAAAGTCAGGACAAAAAGGAGTAAGTGTTCTGTAAAGAAAGACACTTGCACCGGGAGCAACATAGCAATACCTCAACCTCAGAAGTATCTATTTAAATGTACTTGAGCCAGGCAGAATTCTAAAGATGCAATAAAGCTGTGCAGCAGCCAGAATAGCTGTTAAGGCAGGCACAAGTGAGAGGGAGGAAAAGGAGTGAAAAATCCCCAAATGACAATTGCTGTGGATTTCTCTGCAGCAATAGTTCTCATGACACTTACCCACAATACTGGCATTCGAAAATATTCTGAAAAACCCACTTGAGTAGTGCACTTGCACCCATCTCTACCTCTTTTTTTCTCTCCTTTTTCCAGTGTCCAAAATATACTGACAAATTACAGAGTTAGTAGTGATTTGTGATGAGCCAATGAGCCTTTCTCAGAGCAGTTGCAAATCTATTCACAAATTCCTGATTCATGGAAGTAAACACTCGCTCAAAATCTGAATTCTGTATTCATAAATAAAATTATATGAGATGGAGAGAAAATAATTCGGTTTGTTTTATTAAAACTCCAGGTGGCACAGTGTATTCATCTACAAATACATTTCAGAAGTTTGTCTCACAATGCACTGTGTACTGTACACATGACAGAGATTGTTAGTTTAAAAACAGCATGTGTCAATTCAGCGTGGATCTCCTGGTGTGAAGCATGGGGATTCTTATTATTGTTATGGAAACTTGGAGGCTCTTCATCCAGCCACAGTCCTAGCTAGACTCACCCTTGCTATGTCTGCGTCTGGATGACACCTATATCCTATCTTGGTGCACTGGTGTGTCACATCCAATACAGCTTTTTGTTGGGCAGCTGAACTCGAGCTGCTGTCAGGAGCAGGCATCTTGAGCTTTCCCTCCTCTCAGTCGTTCCTGAGGGATATCCAGTCTCATGGACCAAAACTCCACCACAGAGCTGATCCAGCCAGCTAGGGGCTGGTAGGGCAGGTGTTCCCTGGGGGAGCCTAAGACACCCTTTGGCCTCAAGTGCTAAAAGCAGTGCTCAGCTGGAGAAATTATACCAGTGTTGTTGCTTTCTGCTGGCTAAATAGCATATAACATGGAGGATCTGAATAACTTCCTTGGAACAATAATATTTCCTAATAGTAGTGTTTCAGCTGGAGTAATATAAACATAAATGCAAGAAAGGCTGTAGGGGGAATACCTATTATTATGCCAGATGCTACCCTTGAGGAAAAGGATCCAGAAGACAGAAACTACCCTTAATCAGTGGGATTTAGTTATTTCACTGAATCCTGGTGAATCTGGACATGCAAACAACATCATCTCTCCATTATATAAGTTAAATATGAGTAATATGAGATTTAAATGCTTCTTTTGTTTTTTGTTTTGAGAAAGGGCAAAGGGTCTAGCAGCTAAAACCAATACTGAAAATGGAAAAAGATTTGTAGTTATTAAGTAAACATCTTTTTCAGGACCTTTTATAGGGTTTTTTCCCACACTCTTTTAATACTGTGCTCACTTTAATTCTGCATTTGACCCATTTAGTCTTTTTTAACCATGGTGTGCTCTGTGCCCTCTGTGTGACATCCAGCACTATGTGAACATTTCCCAACTTCCCAAAGCAATTTCCACTTTAAACATATTTCATGAACATTAACGTTATTTTAGAAAAGTACTTTAATGTTTTGTCTTTGATTTTCAAGGCAAGGTGCTGTTTATTTGTTTGTTTTGAAGGGTTTTTTTTCACTTCTTTTAAGCTGTAATGAAGCATCACCCTTTCTTTTTTATCTTTCTTCTTTCTTTTAATTGGAGAATTAATAGATTGGCAAAAGGATCACAAGTACTCATTTTATACATTTTCCAAGAAGCTTTGTGGTGCTGACTTACTAATTATCCTGGGTTTGTTCTCTGCTTTTTTGGAACCTCATTTGTGGGGTACCAAGAAACCAGCAATCTCAGCACAAGTAAAATGAGTTACCAGACCACTGTAAATTCTTTCATTTCGGCTTCGTCGGTTATGTGTTGAATATTTCTAGCGATCTGCTGAGTAACTTGCACCTCATTCAAAAGTAAATGAAGAGGCTGCACATTTTGCTGGACTGGTCATTTCTTTGTGAGCCTCTGCCACTCTCACTGAACAGCATTAATGACGTTCTGGCTGGGGATTTGAACTTACCTTTGACAGATATTTTTGACTAAGAAGATATTTCTAGGCTGCTTGTAACTTGCCAAACATGTCTATGTAGAAAAGAAGAGCTACATTCCTAAGTCTAGCATCCTAAGATGACTGGTATACTTCCTGACTACAAATCAATGCTTTGGCTAGGAGAAGACGGGCTCCATCATTCACTGTCAGTCAGACGATGAAACAAAGCAGACGTCAGATGGCACTTTGCGTTTAGCCTGGCAGTCTGGGGTAGCTATCTTGCTTTTAGCAAAATAAAATATAAATTCATAAGTGGAACTGAAAAAAAGGAAGTGAACCAAAGAGTATCCCTGTGTGCACACATATGCACTTATTCCTAGGTTTCTGTAGATTATATAAAATAAGTCTTGCTGTGCATATGAACCAGGGAGCTCATTTTCATTTTCCATTTGTCCAGCCTTGTTATTTTGAAAAACAATGGCATTATACATTATTAAATACATTTCAGACACAAGCGTCTGAGTGAATGGTCAAAATATTGCAATACGGTGAGATTGCTTCAAGAAATATATATTCAGGTAAATTCTCCCAGATAATACTGTATAAACTATTGTGACTTTAATATCTGGCATTAATGTACCTGAAAATGTTATACTTTAGGTTGAGTCAGCTTCTCTTAAAAGACATTTGTGGTACAAAAATAAAACATAAATCCATAATATATGCTTTTCAATTTTTTTGCTCATTTGGTAGCAATATAAAAATCCTGTTATTTTATTTGCCGTTTTTAAATTTTTAATGATAAGACAAATAGGGATAGAAGTTCTGATACTAATGAGAGTAAAGTAGGAATAAGTAATGTGATGACATGTGGAAAATAAACTCCTAACAACCAAATAGGCATGGTCATCCCTCATGAATAGATACCTTAGGGCTGGGGACATAAAGGCCTGTCCTTGTTGTGTGAAGATAAACCAGAAGGAAATCCAAATCAAGCAGTAACTAGTGCATTCATACCACTGCACTATAGGGATTTCACTCAGGATTGCAGTCACATTAGGTTCTTAGATAGGCAGTGAAGAAAGAAAAGGCACTATTGTCTAAAAGCCTCTTTTATGACATCCTAGTTTGCACTATTGAGGTCTTTGCTACTTCCTATTAACTATAAGTGAAGCCATGGATGACTACATTGCTGCCTTAGGGATTTACGTTACGTGCCACAAATAGGTGAAATGAATCAGATCGAAGCAGTCAAGTACATGGAACTGGTGGTGGGTTTTGAGATATCTGAGAATATGACGTATACAGAGCACTTACACATCACTTTTGGGAATCTCAAGAGCAGACAGGGAAGCAGTTCAGTCCATGCGGTCATACAAGGTTTTGGCAAGTGCTAGAGAATAAGTCAGAGGCTGGGGGGGTAAGATGAAAGCATCACAGGAGTGATTTTATCCAGTGAGCACTGCAGTGCCAGAGCAAGTATTAAAATTGTGAAACTGACGCTAAAAAGTGAGAAAGAAAAGCAAATATCGAAATGCTGCAGAATGTGGCTGAGCATCCAGTGAAATCTTTAGTATGTTTACTTAGCTTAATTTTGAACTGAGCAGAAGTTACAAATTTGGAGAGGACACACAGTCCACATTGAGAGAAGACCAGAAGCAATACAGCAACAGAAAGATCTCCTTCATAACTTCAGTCAGGAAGAAGATGAGGGGAACCTTCAGAGGAGATGCCAGAAGTGACTGGCAAGGGATTGCCTACTCTAACCTTTTAGCCCTGTCCTCAGTGGTCAGGAAACATAAATAGCAAAGACAGCTCTTCAAGTCCCACACTAAGGAAATTATACCTAGGATTCAGCTTCCTACACAAGTGGTATATTTATAGAAATCTTGGTTTTATCAGTGCAGTTTGAATACTACATTGTGTAAATCAATTAGTCAAAAAACATTACTTCCAATATAACATACTTACTTCAACGTCGTATATTTGTTTTGAATTAATAGCTCCAGGATACAATGTGTAATTAAGAATACTCTGAGTGGATTCACCTTGAGACTGTGAAGAGTTAACCCCCTCTGTCGACTTTGAGCATGATTTCTTGGTTCATTTTCCTAGTATTGATTGGATTGGTATTTAGTTTTTGTGCTTTCAGAAATTTTGCTGTCTGCATCAAAGCAGGCAATATTTTCCCCTTCTCTTCATCGCCCACACTCCCCCACCTTTACTCCCGGCAAAAGACTGATTAAGAAAACACTCTTTATATGGAACATTGGTCTAAATCTTCTGCCTTTAGAGAATTATCCTCAGGAAAACAAGTAGAATACATTAAAGTGTTCTGCCATCAAATACATGAATCACCACTAAACCTGTTAAATTTTTTTTAGGTTTTGAGTCCACCCTTTCCCTCTGCCAACCTCTATTTCAAATATGAACATAGGAAACAATAATCTTCTGAAAGTGTTGATTTTCCACTACTTAAGTTCATTTAGCTGAATCCAAGACATATGCGCTGTCAGTAGAAGGAATCTTAGCACCCAAGCAAGATTCTTTTCACCTTTGCTGGAAGCTTCAGACATCAGATGTTTTACGCTGTGCCTAGAAAGCTGCTCTCCATTTCCCATTGGCGTGGTCCTTTACTTTTGCTGCTGCTGCAAAGGCCAGTACACAATATTCTTCATGGGTGTCTTGTTGGGCTCTCAAGAATCAGGGATCAAGGCTGAGCCCCTGGGAGCCCCCTGGGCTATGGACAGAGATCCTGAGGGAGGCTTGGTGTCCTCAGAGACTCGGTGCCTACTTTCACTGCCATGAACATCCTTACTCTTCACAGCAGCTTCCCAGCCTGGCCAAACACCTCTCAAAATCTGCATGATTTCTTTCAGCCATCCTTCACCACTGGCCACTCACTTGAACTCTACACCTGGTCTGCTGCCACAGATTTGTACTTTGTTCCCAAGACGAGGAGAAGAAGAGCTTGTTTGGCCTTCATGTTGGGGAAAGAAAAACTCGATTTTTTCTTGTGGTGCTGAAAAGAGCTTTTTACTGACTTTAAAACTAAAAGTAATTGATCTGAATCTTGAGTAATCACTTCAAGGTTTAGTTTAAAATAAACAGTTTTCAGCAGACTAGAAACAAAAGTAAAGGATAAAAGGTTTTTTAAAAAAAAGTTCATTTTGATTGAACAAAACATCTATAATTTATAAAACACTTGGCTAGACAGGTTAAAGCCCTTTCTTGGATGTTTCAGATGCCATTTGACTGTTAAATGATAAATACAAGTGTCAAATTTTCCAAAAGTTCATTTGTTATTTAAAAGTATGTAAGCAGTCTTCCCTGGAAGCTTGGGGAAAAGCTCACTACACTGTGCACAATTTCCTGGAGCAAAAACACTATGACTCTGAAAGAAAATCTCAGCTTCCAAAATATGTCTATGGTCTCACTTTTGCAATACCCTACATTAATGATCCTAGATCAAATTAATAATTTTATACAATCTGACCAAGCAGTTCTTTGAAAGGTTCTGCTGGTGAGGAAAGGCTATCCTGAGACTTAAATCCATAGAAATTAATAGATAAATAATTTTAAATGGGCAAAGACTTTGTCTTAGAAGTCAGGCTAAAATCTATCTTTGGAAGGTTTTATTCCTTATTTTATGGGAGGAAGTATCAATTCCTTAGACAGTACTAACCCACAGAGTTCTCTGTTATCTCAAAATTGTTCTGTGATTTTGAGAGACATGTAAAAAATAGCTGAAAATTCTAGTCGAGTGGGAGAACTAGCAATAAAATAATGATGGATCAAGTCTCAGAAAATAAAGCCTGATTCAGCTAAATTCAGCTAACAGCAGCTGTGAACTTTTCTGGAGAAGCTTCTCTGTGTAATTGGGAGCAGGAGACAAACCTCAGTTGTGCAGCATCCTCACTGCTGGCAACACTTGATACAATCCACCTGGCACCTTTCTGCCACATCTGCCTGCAAGAAGATTAATCTGCTTTTTAAATGGAACACCATATCCATTGTTCTGTTATTCCCACCTTTTCTTGAGTTGAGTGAGAAAGCTTTACCATGGTGTTAAGCTATCTGGACATCCAGCCATCTCATTGCCAATAAACCGGTGTCCTTGCACTTTAAAGGTTTACTTTGATAAGTGGTGTTCTTTAGTATTGACATATATGGAGAAAGCTAATGAGTTCAATTAAAACATCTATTATCTTTTCCAGTTTTTCCCCATTGACCATCATCTGCAAATTCTTCACTTTATTCTTCTTCCTTATCAGATGTTGTTTCAAAACAGTTTATTTCCTGCAAGCTGAAAATTATATGGGTGAAAATAGTACAACTTCAGAGACTGGGAGATTCTGGAGGTATAATGCTTATTTTATACTGCATCCTTGCAGCATGTCTATAACATCATGTTTATAGCATCATAGAATCAAGTAGTTTGACTTGAAAGAAATATTTAAAGATCACCTAGTCCAATCCTCCTTCCAGCTTTCTTGTTAGCTCTTTCAGTAGATAAGTTTGCTCAAATCCTCATCTACCAAGGCCTCGAATGCTTCCAGAGATGGAGCACCCACAACTTTGCTGGGCAACCTGTTGCAGCCTTTTAACCTCCTCATCCTAAAAAATGTCATCTTTATGTGCAATTTAAATCCACCCTCTTTCAGCTTAAAACCATATCCTCCTGTCCTATGACTACACACCCTTGTAAAAATTCCCTTTCCAGCTTTCTTGTTAGCCCATTTAGGTACTGGAAGGCTGCTCTAAGGTCTCCATGGAGCCTTCTTTACCCGAGGCTGAACAATCCCAACTCTCTCAGCCTGTCTGCATAGAAGATGTATTCCAGCCCTCTGACTCCTTCATATGGCCCTCCTCTAAAACCATTCAAATGGCTCCATGTCTTTCTTGTGCTGGGGAGCCCAGGACTGGATGTGGTAAGTATTCAAGTTCAAAAGAAACACTCCTTTTGGTTCAGTTGCACTGCCTGTATCTTGTGTGACTCAATTAGCTATTTTGGTATGGATACTGAAGTATGGGATGGGCTCTTTGATGCTCTGTCTTGAAATACGATCAGGACACAACAGTACTACACCATCTGGCTTTGAAAATTCAAGCCTGGTTTTTTAAAAACTGTCGCCAAAACGATCGTGTGGTGCTATACAGTGCCACAGCTTCATTGCTTCTCTGCTCTGAAATTTGCTTTCCCTGACCTATAGAGCAGGAAGACAGTAGGCAGCTCACAGAGCTGCATCTTGCCTGTGGTCCTTAGAGGTGAATGAGGCTTCTATGGAAGGAATGCACAGAAGTACCTGACCACTGGGTGGATGGATCTGGTTTCAGATCTTTACACATATTTCAGTGGTTTTCCAGTTTCTGAAGTGTCAGAAATAGAGCAAGGACTTGGATGGGAGAAGAAACCACTATGGAAAACTCCTCACCTTCTCAAAAAAGTATTCAGAAAAAAAAGTAGGTGGTTCTGAATGATTATTTCCAAGTTATACTATCAAATGCTTACAACTGTTGCAGCTAATCAGTGAAGTCCTAAAGAGGATGAAATAAGAGCATTCTCCATTTTCTTGTTAACAGGGAAACTGAACAGTACAAAGTAGATCTATATTTCTAGCTCATTTTTATTTTCTTCTCTTCTTTTTTAAAATTTTGAATCAAGAACAGTTTTTTTATAGTAATTCTCCATTTTTTATTGAGTATATATTTGTCTCTACCAGTGAGAAGATTAAAAAACCCCCACATCATGAACTGGATTCCTATAGGAGTTAGCACCCTATGATGTGTGAATGCTGAGCTGCAAAATGCATCCCATGAGCTGCAGAAAAATACATTTTTTCAGGTACCTTTGCACCTGTTACCTATCTTGTTCAGATTCATGTTCCTTGCACTGTGAAATTGGGCTTCCTGGGGCAGGTATTGACCTCTTCCTTGCAAAGCATCAGGAAGCTATTCATTGAAAATTAAGTGAAAGCAGCATCTTTTTCCTTTCTTGTGGGATCAGTTTTACTTATGAGGAAACAAACAGAGTATCTCTGTTTAACCAAAAACCAACTGTATGTCTGTGCTTGCCAACTCTTAAATAGAAACAGATTGAAAACAAGAATAAAAATTAAACTGTTCTCCTCACATGTTTTTTTTTTTAATATTATCCCTTAAGAAGCCATTCATTTTGGTATTTTTACCAGCATAGCTCTCAATATTTTTCTAAAAAGTTGCTTATACTTAGTGTGCAGCTTGTCACATTTTTCATTACTGCAGAGGCAAACCTAGCCTCCATTAAAAGTGTGGGAAATCCTGTGTTATCAGATAGGATAGGTTATCAGCAGCTGCAAACTGCAACATTTTCATCCTGTTTTATGGTGGCAGATTTCCTCAGAAAGCTTTTTGAAAGCATTAAATTCTCATTTGGATATATTTAGGCAGGTAGGTAAGGAGTTTTACCTTACCTGCCAGTATCATTTCCCTGTCTGTGCAGTATTTGAAACTCTATCAGAGTAGGGTAGCACACAGCTCTGGAAGTTCAGGTACCTTGAGCAGAGCTCGAGATCTGGGAAAACGTACCAGTGGCACTGCTGAGGGTCAGCTCATTGTAGCCCCTGCAGCTGGGAGTGTAGTGCCAGGCTATAGGCATATGCCCTTCGATCCCTGTCAAAGAGACATGGAAAAGGCCAGGGAATCAAGGGAATAATCACCAGGCAATAATCAGGCTCTGTTCTTTCTGCCTCTTATTTTAATCCAACAGCAAATGGCTTCCTTGTGGCTTCCCTATGGCAAAGTTTGAGCAGGGAACAAAAAAGCCCCAGTAGTCTTTCTAAAGCATAACTGCAAAAGTAATGATATAGTTTTACTCACTACCAGTGGCTCTACTCAGAGTCACTACCTAACTTTACAGCGTCTTTTGTGTGTTCCTTAAAGAGTATGCTTATTTGGGGTTTTTTTTAGCAAAATGAATTGCAAAGTAGCTCCCGTTCCTCTGTCACTATTCCCAGTGGTGGAAAAATAGTTAAGCAAAAGCCTGAAGCACACTCCTGCTCTTTCTTCCAGCTGCTTCTGAGTACTAACAAGCATTGCAGCTAATGGACATCGAGTGCTATGATGTATGATGTCTTTGAATCTTCAGAGATATTAATGTAACTGGGGAAAATGACACATAGGGCCCCACCGCTGACAAAATATGACATTGCACTCTATGAGAAAATAATTCGGAATTTAGTGTAATAGAAGGAAATTGTTTCAGACATTTAGTCAAAGATTCTGCAGTTAAATGATTTTATGGGAAGTTTGTCTTCTTTATTTTTACTTTTCTTAGTGTCTCTCTAATATAAGTGGAGTTTATCCCCGTGTGCTGATATCAACAGTGTTGGTAGAAATAATTGGTCGCCTTTAGTCTCAGTACTTTGCAAACCAAAAATTTTTCGCTTCTAAAAAAAGCACAGCTCATCAGTTGCGGGACTCCACCTTTGCCTGTGTTGAATTTCAGATGGTTAAAGTGAATTAAAGTGGTGTCAGCAGTCTGTACTGCTGAATTGTTTTTAATTCAAAGAGACAGGCAGTAATTTCTAATAATCTTTACCATAGCTAATAAATGTGAAATTCGGGATTCAATTAAATACCCTGAGAAAGCATGAATTTTCAGAAATACTGAGCTCTACCACTCTACGATTGGTAACAATACAGATATGGACAGAAACTGGAACCTTTTTACATTTAATGCATCTTGTGGATAGAGGGAGAGTAGTGTTGTTGTACCTATTTATTTTAGAAGGATTTTTGAAGTTATCATATGATAGTCTTATAAACAAACAATAGAAATACTGTCCAGATTAAACAACTGTAATATGGACACAAAATTAGTGGAAAACTATTTTAGGAAAGTATTAAATGTGACTCCTTGTCAGAGTGAAGAGATGTTTATTGTGTGGTATCACAAAAGTCTGTCCAAGGCTCTGCAATATTTTTTACTCATGGCAGTGGAAGAAAGAACATCTTCATTAAATTTTCAGATGCTATGAAGCTGTAGGTGTGCAGACACTTTGGAAGATAGGCATTTTTTTCTGAAAAATTTATCCATTTTAGTAATACACTTAAGTAAAATATGAGTCAGCGGGAGGAAAGGATTGTATGGTGGCCAGGAAATCCTGTGATATAAATGCAAAACAGGAAATAATGTATTTTGCAGAAAAGGATGTGAGGGTTGTTACGGACTATGAAATGAACATTTGCCAACATTTATTGCAGTATTGTGAAGAAATAGGTACTCTGTTGGGACATACAATCCACAAAGCCACACAAACTTTTTAAAAATGCCTTTCACTTTCTTTACTTCCCTTCCAATTATTTACTTTGAGCAGCGATGCAAAGAAACAGAACAATTCAGATTGGAAGGAAACTGTAGCTGAACCTTCTGCTCAGAGTCTCTGCAGTACTCTGCTCCTCACCAGCCTCCAGGTAAAGTGTGACCCATTAGCTCAGTCATCCAGGTGCTGTTTTTATCCACCTGTGTTTTCACTATTCTGAACCCAGTGAGGTGCAATTTTAGGAATGGACATGAGCCAGATGGGCTTGGGAATATTGGGAACCAACAAGCTGTAGAAAACGTGACCTAAGGAAAAAAAATTAAATATTTGGTTTGCAGAGTCAGAGAAGGAAAGCCTGGAAGTTGCTGTGATAACAACCTTCAAAAGTGTTATGGTAGCCCACAGAGCAATTGTAATGAAATTAGTGCAATCAAATTCAAAGGCCTTCTAGAAAATGAAGGTGATTTCCAGTCCCCCCTGCCTCCTTCCCCTCCCCGCCCAACAAAGTATGTAAAAAGATTCATTTTCACACTTTTACTTTCATAAATTTCATTTATTCAACATGCTCTCATACTCTGAGCAGTCTGTTCAGGATCACTTGTGTGCAACAGAGAACAGGGTACAAGTCCTTGTCCTCTCTTTTTTTTCAGTATTTGGCGGCAACAAACTGATTTTTTGACAGATATTTCATACCCTGTAGGAGTCAACAGCTGGATGGTCATTTCTCCCAGAATCTTGCTTAACTCAGCTTCCCTAATTCTTAGGCTACTTTGCTGCCCGTTGTAGGTTTTCTCTTTCTTGGTAGACCAAGCTTTTCTGATGGGCTAAAAACAAAAGGACTGATATATATGATATGCTGTAACCTTGCTGGCCTCCTCCTGGAGCTTGTATGCACTGATGCTTGTTCTTCACTGATGAGACATCTGTTATCAATACAGACCACTCTTACAATTCTGTGCTGTGTAGTTTCTTTTGTTCTTTTTCAAACACGTATTTCCAGTCATACTTCACTCATAATGACCTCCAGATTTCTCTTCAAAAAATCTTTACAATGGGTAATAATAAAGTTGCATTTATGCTCACTGTGGATATGGCAAGAATTTATGGGCTTTAAGCTGCAGCAGGAAGAGTTAAACTAAACATCAGGAAAAAACCCAAAACTTTCTAAAAGGCAGCCCTAATCCAGATTGCTAGTGATGTTGTACAACTCTATTACTGCAGGGTTTGAAAACCTGTTGTTATGGGTTGACCCTGACTGGAAACTAAAGCCCTCACCCAATTGCTCACTCATTCACCTTGCAGTGGGTTAGAGGAAAGAGTCAGAAGGGTAAAACTGAGAATAACTTGTTTAATAAGGGAATGAAAATGAATGGGGGAGTGGGGGGGACCTCACGAAACAGCAAGTGGTTCAAGGGCAATCAGTCACCACCTCCCACCACCAGACCGATGCCCATTTGGTCTCTGAGCTACTTCAGATATACGCCCACCAAGTTTTATTGATGAACACAATACCCCAATGTGTGGGGTATCCCTTTGGCCAGCTGGGGTCCGCTGACCCAGCTGTGTCCCCTACCAACCTCTTGCCCACTGTTAGCCCACTCACTGGTGAGGACAGAGTGAGAAACAGAGAAAGCATCAACCCATGCAGACACTGATCAGCAATATCTAAAACACTGGGGTGTGATCAACGCTGTTTTGGTCATGAGTCCAAATCATAGCAACATAGGAGCTGCTATAAAGTAAGCTAAGTAAGCTTTATCTCAGCCAGATCCAGTGCACCACTTTACACAAATACATTCAAGTGATATTTTACATTTAGCTGTTCTTTCTTCATTGTGAAAAGATGGATGAGACCATCCCTCTGGCTATGTTTGCACTGTAAATTGAAACAAACTAAGAGCAACACATAAAATCACGGGTACAGCTTGGCTCACACCCACACAGCTAAATCCTCTTACACCCAAAAGAGATGGGGACAGTGCCCAAATTTATGGGAAATAGTCCTGCCATAAGTTATTGCTGGAGCTATGTCCAGGCATCATGTGGAACTGTAATAGCTGGGAAAGACCAAAGCCATTAACGGAAACCATATTAGAAACTAAATAGCATGAATAGTCAGAGACAAGGCCTTTTACTTAATTGTATGAACACACCTTCAGAGTTTCTATCAAGCTGTTTTACTATAAATATAATGCATTGAAGTAAATATTTGTGTATTTTTGATAAAAATTAGGTGGGTTAAATAATTGTTCTTTTGTCAGAAGGAAGATCTTTACCTTAACACCATGATAAATTGTACAGTGGTGACATATGGAATAAAACAGTATTCTGGAAACAATTGATCATTAACAAAAAACAAAGAGAAGGCAACCACCCCCCCAGCAAATAGCTCTTTCTTTTCACTCATATGGGAGACAAAGTATAAGTAATTTTATATGTCTCCCCAAAATAGTCTGCACGGAAGCAAACAGTACAGCCCAGAATTCCTCCTAGCTGCATATCTGTACCTCTGTGCATTCTGCAGGTAGTATTGACATGTGTCTGGGAATTGTAGGAAAGAAGTCCCCTCTATGCATCTGATATGAGATGATAATTACACAATGTTTCTTCAAGTGTAATTTTTTTTTTATGCGTAGTAATTTCCTGCAACTTTCAAGGGGGAATTCAAGTCTAATCTGTTCTAAATATTTTATCCATTGTGCCCATATATTTCTAGACAGTTCTGTTTAAAGGTTCAGAAAAACAACAACAACTGTTGTTGTTTATAAAATGTCCTCATTTCACATAGTGAATAGGACATCAGTACAGCACATATTAAAAAATATTATGCAGTACATTTACAAATAAAGTCTATCCTCCTTTAACAAGTGAAGTAAATCTATTTTTAAATTGAGGGTATTTATAATATTTAAATATTTCTGTTACATATCAAAGAACAGTAGGTTTATCACACTCTATTAATTTAGCACATGCATACCTACCATCAGTTTTCACTGATTGCTTTAATCTCCAAAGTCTCTTTTCTTTACATCCAGGTCTCTATGTAAATTAATATATGACAGATTAATTAATGCAATTTTGTCTGTAACTTTCTATATTTTGCCTATTTATATTTTGCAGTAAAAAAAAAAAAGCACATACTCTGCTAAACCTTGTTATAAATTACAGCTTTCTATTTCCTTTGAAATTCATTTCCAGCTCACTTTAGGTCTGGTTCTTTTGTTGACTTTGTGAGTGGTCTGTTGCCAGAAACAAGCACACAAAGGAATTAAAGCGCTAGATATTATCATTTAAAGGCAAGTTACTTATTTTACATAGCAAAGGTTTGTGTACTGCCTAGGTGTCAGCTATGCCAATAATATAAATAAATATTTAGATCAGTGCTCGTTAAATTGAAACTTCATGTTATTTTATTTGGGACTTGACTTTTCTACACTTTTTTTGAAATCTACTTTTCCATAATATGACTTTCACAAAGAAAGAAATACTAAGCCTCACTGAAAATGTTTGATTCTTTTAAAGTGACACATGTTCCCTGTGCATCTAAAAGTGTACTTCACTAGTCCAACCACATACTTTCTCATAGAAAGTAATTGTTCCAGTAGTGTAAATGAAAGTCAACTTGCAATTCAATAAAATTTTTTCAGAGTTTCACAGTTTTGTCTGCTTGCAATTTTTACTTTGCATGGACTTGTAGACCTTGCTGAATTAAAAACTGTGTGTAGTTTAAATAACTATTGGCAAACACAGAGGAAATAAGGATTGATCCTGTTAACATTTCTCCTTTAGGGCACAGAAAGCCATAGAAACCATTGCATGTTGTTGAGAACTTTTGAAAGACAATTTATTAAAAAATGAAATGAACACGCAATAGGTTCCTTAGAGTGGATTTAAATACACTTGTCTTATAACTCCCAATAACAAATTCTTGTTTCTTGAGAGAACAACCTGTGACTTATGAGAGTGATATTAGTAGCAAGTTCAGAAATTACTTCCATTATATCAGGTTTTTAAGGCTTTAACTTATTACATGCATTTTAATCTTTTTGGAAATGTAAAGTTTTCTTTGCTACTATCAAATATGCAAATGGTGATTGCAAAAATGCAAGTATTCACAGACAATGGCAGTCTATTTAACAGATTCATTATCAGATTTATAGCTGTAACATACTTATTAGTGCATAGAAGCCAGTGTACATTTCATCGTTGTAACACATTAACTGCATAAATTTATTTCATCTCCATTCCAGTGGACATCAGTGGATTAGGCAATTTACGAGAGAAGAATAAAAATGTGTTGTTCCCCTAAAGGTTTTGGGGTTTTTATACTTCTACAGATAAAGCTATAATTTCTCCTGGTGCACACTTTTCTGAGAATCCATTCATTATTTACAGGAAATATTTGTCTTTGTACTCTACTGTGATGCAGCTGTTCCTAAAAAATGTCTACATTTGTACAGAGAGAGGATTACAGCAACAGAATCTGCAGGATCAACGCCTTAACTACCTCCTTCATAGAAAACATGGTGAGGTTTTAAATGAACACTAACCATCTGAAGCTCATGGTAGGGTCAGACACAGATGGTAGTTAAAATATAAATGTGAAAGTAAGCACAAGGAAAGCAGAAAGGTAAGAGAGAAAAGGATAATGAAACTGTGATATGTTCTGGTACCCTGATGTCTTGGAGCTTTGCTTGAGGAGTGGTTTAAACAATTTCTGGGGGAAAAGAAACAAAACCAAAACAACAAAAAACCCACTCAGTCACATCTGTGTTAGTAAATTAAACTTGACAGGTCTGATTAGAAGAAAAATATCAAGGAATGGTAAAGTCAGATGAGCAAACTCCTTCTTCTTTTCACTCCTAGAATAAAAAGTTGTTAATCATCCCTCGTGTTGAGAACAGCCTCCACCGTATTGTCTTATTCAAATGACTCCTAGGTTCTGTCTGGAAATGTGGCTCAAAATAATACCACGGAGCATGCTAGCCATTACTGAGGACAGACAGCTGTATGTCACTGATCAGACCTGTGCTTTTGGTCTGTGTAAATTGCTGCTATAAACAGAGTTGGGGGGGTTCATGTAAAGAAAGTGTGGGAAAGTAAGGAAGATTACTAGATTGTGTAAAGGAAGTGAGATAAAGACACGAAAGTTTTCAGTTTAGAGGTAATTGATGACACAGAATGGGGAAAACAATCTGTTTCAGATATGCAGACTTAGTAGTACCTTGATATTTGGTGTGTCTTAGTGCCTTCATATAAAGTAGATTACACAATTCAAGGTAGTAAATGAAGCAAGCAAGTTCTTTATTTTAACAAACCTCCAGTCCTTTCAGAAGGAAAAGTTTGTTTCATACAGCAGGCATTAAAAACTTTTTCTTCTCTACTGATCTCACCTGGATTTCATTAAATTGCTTGATAATACCTTTTTTCTTCTTTTTTTTCTTTTTTTTTTTTGCTATGCTGACTTGCCCTTAACTCCTAACAGTACACAACATACTGTGTCCTCAGAGAACAACACAAGGGCATCTATGTTGCTTTTGTAAAACAGTTCAGAGTCCCTCAACCTCATCTACTTTACTTATTATCTGTCTCCATTGACTAATAGTTGCTGCTTAAGGAAGGATTTACAAAAACAACAAGACTAAAATGGTCATTGATCATTTCCTGGAATATTTTCCCAGTTCTTGTCAGTCTGCAGCTCAGGGGTTTCTTGAGTCAGAAGTAGATGCTTTCAGTAGTTAGCAAAACATTAATACACTTTCATTTGGATGTCTCCATGCAACTGCTTAGCTGTGAGCTACATGTCTAAGCTTTAATTATAGGTAATGGACTGAAATATAGTTAATGAACTGTCTAGTCCAGACAGTCAATAGAACCTCAAGAGAGATTCAGTTCATGCTAAAGTAAACATCTGATGCACAAGCATGAATGCCTGGTGTCACTTGAAGTACCCAAGTTTATCTCACCGGCTGTGGTCAAAAACAGGAAAGGTCTCTTTCAGGTTTAACATCCACCTGCGAGTTTCTAGGGTGCTTGGAACAACACTAAATTTCGAAGTTAAAGCAAATAAGATGAGGTTTTTGTATTTAACTGATCCAGCTGGACTTTTCTGCAGCAGTTTTATCCAGCTGCTTCTTGAGCGTAAGTAATTCATCAAGCCCACAGCTTCTCATGGCATGTATGTTTTGTGTGAGAGGACATACTTCTTTTTTTTGTTTGTTTTGTTTGTTTCTTTGCTTTTGGTTTTGTTTCTGTTTCTTCTTACTATGTTTTGCATCTAAACCCTCTTTTTCAGCAGGAAGGTTGAACCTTTGCTTTCTATTCAAATGCTGATAATTATGCAGATTGCCTTATTGGCTAATGATCTCTCCAGCTAGTAGGGCTACATAAGGATAACCACGTCTAGAACATCCCACGTACAATTTTTTTATAAACTTTGAAGCACATCTTGCAAGTTCAATTACAACTTTCCATATAACTTAGTTGTCCAAACACTCTGCTTTTTCAGTCTTGCTCAATTTCCCGCTGCTTGATTTTTGAGGCTTTCTTGTCTTGCCAAATTCTAACTGTCTTGGGATCTTTTACTTTTTGAGACAGTCTTCTACATTGTCTCATGCACTGTCTACTGTCTGCCTTGAATGAAGCTACTTTCCTTTTAAACACACATCTAAGTGCTTTTCTGAAATGGTGCCCAAATTGCTAGTCTTCTCAACCAACATGTTTTCTATGTCCAGTTCTGTTCTATTGTTTTATTTTTTTTTAATAAAAACTTCATTATGTTCACAAGTGTTCAAGATAGAAACACATTTTAAATTAAACTGAAACTCAATTAAAATTGAGTTTTTGACTAAAATATTAGGCATAGATTAAACAAAAATTTTTTAACCCATGCACCTCTTGTGGAAATTCAAACTAAGCAAAACATTTTGTTCTGCCTCTTTAAAGAAGCATATCTCTTGAAAACAAGAGATTGATTTTGCTGAAAAAAGATATTCTGGACAGCAAAACTTACTGAAATTAACTCAGGCAAAGCATTTGTCACTCTCATGAAGACTTGCTTTCAGGTAGTTAGAAAACTCAAAGCAAAAGTTGAGTTATAAAACCATGAAACCTGCTATGAAGAGGAAAAAGAGAGGTTAAAAATTCAGAAAATTACTACTGCCAAGTTTTGTACAGATCTAGTAAGAATTCATGCTGTCCTTTGGATGCCTATACCTCAAACTCCAAAAAATATTTTTAGAATAGACTATTTCAGTTGGAAGGGACCTACATGGATCATCCGCACTTCTTTCTCCACTTCCCCTCTTCAGGAAGCTGCAGACAGCAATGAGGTCACTCCTCAACCTCCTTCTGTCCAAACTACGCAAGCCCAAACTTCTCAGCTACTCCTCACAGGGCACTCTTTCCAGCCCTTTCACCAGTTTTATTGACTTCCTCTGGACACTTTCAAGGACCTTCACATTCTTTTTAAACGGTGGGCCGTGCACTGGCACTCCAGGTGAGGCCACATCAATATTGAATACAGAGAGATGATCGCTTCTTTTGACCATCTGGTTACGCTGTGTTTGATGCACCCCAGGATGTGTTTTTCCATCTTGGCTGCCAGAGCACATATTTTCTATTGCTGACTAAATATCTGAAATGTTGCAATGAGCACTGAGGCATTTCATTCATGTTGTTGTACATAGATTAAAAAAAAAAAAAAAAAAAAAAAAAAATGAAAAAAAAAAAGAAATACATGAAAAGAATAAAATCTTTTTCAAATGAAAAATATCTTCTGAAATTATGTAACTCTGTGTTGCCTAAAGAAAAAAACAAATGAAACATAAAGAGTAAATGACATGTATATAAATATATATATATAGAAATATACATAGATACATGTACATAGCTACATATACATGCACATATGTACATATATACATGCATATTTATGTACATATAGATAAGTAGCTAGGTAGGTATAAAAAAAATCTCATTGCCAAGAGAGACAAAGAGGCTTCTTTTTATTAAATCTGTGTATTTTTTTCATTCGCCTTCCTCTGCTGCATAAAAATTTGGAGAATACTGAGAGCCCTTCACAAGAAGTACTCTCAACCATAAAGAGGAAGACAGCCTTAGAGACAGATCTTACTTGGCATTTTGAACCAAAACATTTCAGAAAATAATGTACAGCAAAGTGTAATGAATAAGTCCTTTGGTCTGAAATGAGATATTCTCTTGACCAATGCTGAATAGATTTGTAACCTAACATTCTGCTTGTTGTAGCACTGAAATCAATATAAACACTTTTCTTTCGCATCAGTGTCTAAATTTACCTGGAAAAATGTAGTTCACTTTAACTGGAAATATTTTGCTTTAAATTTTCACACGCAAATCTGATTCTTATGGATAAGTATAGCTGAGAATAAATGTAGTTTTCATTTGTCTAGGACAAGATTAAAAAAGCAATAAATCATAGAAACTCTGCGCAGCTGCAAAATATAAAAACCTCTATATAAAAACCTGTTTTCAATTCCATTTTGAATATTTTTGTCTTCAATGACACAGAATTGTGATTAGCCATACTTTTGAAGAGTACCCTCAGTAAATGAGCAGAGAAAGTTGGCAGCAACAGCTTTAAATATTTGATAAATAGTAGAGGTTCCTCCATTTGAGCATACAACTGGGGCAGATTGAGACATATTTTAGACATTCAGAACACAAAAGATTGATTAAAAAAAAAAAGATGTACTTTTCCAAAACACTAACCAAATATTCAAGCCACAGTGTACATAAAAAGATTAAATTAGGAGTTCTTCCAGTCTCCTATTTCTCCTGTAGCCTTATATTTCATCTTCTGAATACTAAGACAATAAGAAGTAGAAAACTCACACAAACTCAGGAAAAACTTCATTATAAGTGCGCAAGTTTCCTTCCATGGAAGTTCTGTGTACTTTTCCTTCTCACAAGAGATGAAGTTGTGTTATTGAGAGTGATACATCAAACCACACTAAATTTTTGAACACCTATCATTACTGTTCCATGAAGGTGGACAAGAGTATAGAAAAAAGAAAATTTGTGAAGCATTGGGGTTTTTTTCCAATTCTCCATCTGGGAAAATCTTTGTCTTTTTTTTTTATTCCTGTAGCATTAGAGATGTGAAAAAGTAGGACTCCATCATTTTAAAGCCATGGAAAAGAATGCTGTGTCGATTAACTCACCTTGGTGGCTGATAATGAAAGATGTTTTCCTGTTTCTCAGTTTCATGTTGAGGGTCTAGTCTTGGGAATATCATCACATCTATCTACTGCTGCTCTGTAGTTTGTAGTTTGATCTTGTTGTTGTTTTTTTTTTAAATCTCTGCTTTAAAATGGTTTTTATTCCATTACTTAGATTTAATATCTACTTTGTTTAAAATTTGATCAATTTTCAAGGGTATTTTTTCAGGTTATGAACCTGCTATGAGAATTAGTCCCTGTAATTTCATGATGAATGTTAAGATGTTGCGGCCATAGGAATCTGTTACTCTGTGAGGTTTAGCTGCAACAGAATTGCTTATGTTGACTGTTTCACCACTATGTTCCTGAGGGAAATGCAATCATAATGTAGTTTCTTCCGAACGTGCCGCTATTTCGGCCTATGTCTTGTTTACAGGACAGGCTGACCAGTTCGGAAGATGAAAAATTATTACTTCTCTTTCTAGAAAAATATCAAAATATCACTCAGTGTGACAGGGGAAATCATAGTTCGCATATGAGAAGTTACTTTTTACTATGTTAAGGCAGGTTTCATACCGCTACTTTTGAAGAACAATGTAAAAACCATAAAGCAATTAAAATGGGCTTGAAATAAATTCTTTAATTTTCTGAGATATATAATTCAAATATTTCTTTTAATTTTATTTTATATTAAATTTTATTTAAGAAATTAAGCATTCCTCAACCTGTGATCAATATCAGAAACTAGGTGATTTATTTATGGAAGTGTGATAGCTCTGATCATTTTCTGGGAAATCTAAGTTTATCATCCTTATTACTTTCTGAAAAGAGCGTTTTAAGATTTGCCACATTGCCGTGGTTGTGCTAAAGATATTTTCCACGGTAAATGCTATTGCTGAAAATATGATAGAAACTGTATCACTGGAGTTTTCATAAGGGTTTGGAAGAAAAACAGAAATTGGAACAAAATCTTACAGATTAGGGGTCTGTATAGGCTGATGGATGCTAAACTCCAAGACTCTTGTATTTAAGGCAGATAGTTGAACTTGGCTTTACCTCTTTTCAGATAATTACCTATTTATATTTGTCCCAGCATTTATGCCCTTTCTGCATTTTTGTGGAAAAAAACCCCAAGAAACAAAGCATAGAGTCAGAGAACAAAGAATCATACAATCATTTAGGTTGGAGAAGACTATTAAGTTCATTGAGTCCAGTTAACTCAGCAGTGCCAAGTCCACCACTAAACCATGTCTCATGGCAACAGATCTACGTGTCCATTAAATACCCCAGGGATGGTGACTCAACGACTTCCCTGGGCAACCTGTTCCAATGCTTGACAACCCTTTCTGTGGAGAAATTTTTTCTAGTATCCGATCTCAACCACCTGGTGCAACTGGAGGCTATTTTCTTTTGTCCTAGCACTCATAACCTAGGAGAGGACCTCTATCTCACTACAACGTCTTTTCAGGTGATTATAGAATCATCTAGTTTGGAAAAAACCTCTAAGATCATCAAATCCAGCCTCTGACTGATCACCATCTTGTCAATGAGACCATAGCACTAAGTGCCATGCCCAGTTGTTTCTTGGACAGCTCCAGGGATGGTGACTCCACCTCTTCCCGGGCAGTTCGTTCCAGTGCTTAACAACACTTTTTGTGAAGAAATTCCTTCTGATGCTCAACCTGGACCTCTCCCGACCCAGTTTAAGATTTATGTCTTCTTGTTCTGTCAGGAGCTGGGAGAAGAGGACAACCCCCACCTGGCTACGCCCTCTTTTCAGGCAGTTGTGGAGAGTGATAAGGTCTCCCCTGAGACTCCTTTCCTTCAGGTTAAGCAAGACCAGCTCCCTCAGTTGCTTGTTATAGGATTTACCCTCCAGACCCTTCACCAGCTCTATTGCCCTTCTCTGGACACACTCTAGCACCTCAATGTCCTTCTAGAAGTGAGGGACCCGGAACTGGACATAGTATTTGAGGTGTGGCCTCACCAGTGCTGAGAAAAGGGGAAGAATCAGAGCCCTGGTCCTGCTGGCCACACTATTCCTGATACAGGCCAAGATGCCACTGGCCTTCATGGCCACCTGGGCACACACTGGCTCCTGTTCAGTGGCTGTCAACCAGCACTCTCAGGTCCTTTTCTGTTGGGCCTGTTCCCAGCCGCTCTGACCCAAACCTGTAGCATTGCATTGGGTTGCTGTGACCCAGGGGCAGCGCCCGGCACTAAGGCCTTATTGAAACCCATAGAATTGGCCTTGGCCCCAAAACTTTTATATTTTTTTCATAACACAGTAAAGAAAAAATTCTAAATGTGGAATTTTTTTAAGCAAAAGAATATTCTGGTGGTAGAGACTGCCCTACTTACTTTTTTTGTCCACCTTGAGTGTTTAGCCAGAGTTTTAAAGACATTTAAAGTCTGTTGGGTCTGTAGGGGAGAGTTACTGTGTATTTTATAAACCTATTCTTAGATTTCTTTTCTTCTGAAGTAACAGACTCGGATAGATAGCAATGAGCAATTATTCCTCCTCACTGAGTTTAGAAAAAGGCTCTTGTCCAGTTTCTGCTGTTGGCAGACAGTGTCCAATCCATGCTTTCTGTCACTATTACAAGCATTCAAACTGGGTGCATTTTTTTCAGGCAGATCGGTGTCATTAGTTGTCACCATGCAATGGCACATAAGGAACTGTTATAAAAGGCACATAACAGAGGAGATTTATTCTTAGGGTGATAAAGGAACTTCCAAATTTCAAATCTGATCTGACATCTAAGTCTCTAGGATTCTTCATACTTGACATGCGTATCTGACAAACTAATCAGATCAGTACTAATGTAAATACAGTTTTCCTTAATTTCTGAGCATGTTTCATTATTAAAAATAAACTTGAATTATTTATTAGCAATGAAAACTCTAGAAGCACCTTTGTGGTAAGTTGTATATACAAGTGATTACTTATTCAGGATTGGTAATATTACTTATCCTTGCAATAATGGACAATTTTAACTGAATTTTTGCAAAGAGAAAAAGATCAGCATGTGAATTTGAACTTAAAAACTCTTGGGTTAGATAATAAGGATTTGTCTATATCCATAAACTAAATGTGCACAGGACTCTTAAATAGCACTAAAGCCAACTGGACCGAAAAATTTAAGCCCTCTTTCCCTCCAAGACAGGGTGATCAAACCCAAAATGACTATTTGCTTATATGTCTCTGCTTCATGATACCTTGCAGCCTGTGACTGGAAATGGGTTTGGTATAAGCAAATTCAACCAGTGAATTCCCTTCTCAAGTAGGTATTTGTTTCCACTGCATTTGAAGCAGATTTTGTTTCTGCCACAAAGTTAGGCTGTCTGATGCCACATGTTATAGAGGGAAGGCCACCCTTGTTTTCATTGATAGTGCTCTAAGAATAGCAGTTTTGGGAGAAAGTCTAGAGGAAAGTTTTGAACTCATGCCCATGTTGAACAGGAAGCAAGGTCAGTTACCTGACTGTAATGGTGTAGGGAGAGTTTAGGCATAAGAAGGAGAACTCGAGAAGAATGGATGTTAAGGAAGAGAATTAACTTTCTACTACATAAGCATACTCAAAAGTGTGTAACTGGGCATAGTTAAAGATTAGCAGTGGGAAAATAAAAAAAGAAAACATTGCAAGTCACTAAAAGCGCATTTTTTTTAGCAGTGACACCTCTTCATAACCAAACTTGACTGATGATCCCACAAGAGAAGGTGTAAATGAAAAAGGTGCAAATGTTTGGGAATCAACGTGTCTTTATGGGTTTCTCTTTCACACATATTCGAATAATTTTGTCTGAATATTTACAAATAAATAATTGAATTTTACTTCATTCTACTGTAAGTACTCAGAGATTTTTGAGTATAAATAACTCCATTCTGGCGAGAATCAATCTTGTCACCATTAATGATAAGTCCAGAAAGCCTTAATTACGGAAAACATTGCCAACACCAGTGAATATCTGATGGCAGAAAATATTAAACTCCTTTCAAGATATGCATTTCTATTCTGGAATTATTCAGGGTGCACAGTCTTATTTGATAAGCATTCAAGAAAGAAACTTTTACTCAGTTTTAATAAATATGTGAATTTTGATATCTCAATAAAGGCATTCTGTTAAACTTGAAATGTCATATATACTTAAAATCAGCACAATTCTAGTAAAATAGTGTGCAAGACAGTGGAAAATGAAATAACTTTCACTCCCTGCAGAGATTAAATTTACAGGAAATATTGAAGAAAATACTATAAACACAGGTTTGACCTGTATGTTAAAACAATTGGAGCAGAAATTAAACAAAATGCTCACTTTGCCCCTAATAGTCCTACTATCCACTGTTCTCTATGCACACAATATTTTTACCTGCAGTGTAGAGGAAGAAAGCAGGAAGTAAATCGGTCGCTGCAGTATATGTATCACAATGTACTTTAAAAAAAAAAGAAAAGGAGAAACAGATGTTTCTTGAGCAGGTACAAAATTCAAAAGAATAATAAAACTATCAAAGAATGTGTAATGAAGTGTAGATTAAAGAGCACAGTCTTGTCGTTACAGCATATGTTCTGAACTTTCATGAAATAGGATGGTTTAACACTAGACACGTTCTCATGAAAACAAGGAGATTGAAAAGACCTGTAAAAGAAATTTTCTTTTTAAGTTCTGAAAGGTACAACCTGCAGAAGGGGGTGAACGTAGCATTAATGTGCTGTAGGAATTGTAGAGTTGGACTGATGCAGTAGCATCCATTATCCAGTTCTCTGCAACTGAAAGTCACTCTGATTGAAGGTCATTATGACCAAGATGCAGGTCTTAACAGTTCTTATAATTTGTTCTGGTAGAAAAAGTGCCAATTCTGTTAAATATCAGTTTATTTCGATTAACACTAAAATGAAAGGACTTCTTTCAAATATCTCGTTCTTTTCCAGACTTTTTGGATAGGATTAATTTCAGTTACAGATGGAATGACCAGTCCCTGATTATTGTACCTAAAAAAATGTCCTCATGTACTTCTGTGCTAACTAGACACAATATAGCTGTCTAGATAAAAATTACTTAACAGATAATGGTATCGGGATAAAATCCAGATGTCAGTAACGTATGTACATCATAATGTCATTTTTCATTTTATCGTCGGCACACACTACTTAGGAAGTGGCAACAAAACCCAAGTTTCTAAGTAATATCAGTGAATAACTGTAACTGTGAGATGTGTGATTTATAGCAACTGATCATAAACTATAGACATAGAAAAATTGTATGCATACATTGCAATCCAAGAATGAGGAAAATGTGAGCTAAAAAGATATGAAAGAGAATGGTTTTGTTATGTATGAAACATTAGATATCCCGTCTTCTTGTACACACTTCCATATGAATGCAAGTGAATATCTTCCAATTATGACACAATCTGAAAAATGAAGAAAAATAGGAACCCACCTTAGTACTTTCAGACAACCAGCATATTATTTTCTTTCATGACTTTGCAAATGCTTCATCAACATCCATTATAATCCCATTTATGAAAGCTGAGTACATCAGCAGTCAGACAATCACCAGAATTGCACATTCTCCCTGACAGATACTGGATCTCATAGACTTGGAAGAAATTTAGAAACATTTTGCTTTTGATAAATGTTTGTTTGGATATTCATCTGGGTGAGACACAGCTTTGTTTCAATTTCAAGTTGTAATTCAAAGAAATTGATTTGTCCACAGGCAAAGAGCAAGCCTAGTTATAAACTGATCATGTCAAAGAACAGGAATATCTATGATACCTCTAAATATTGCTAAGCAGAGATGCACCATGCAGTGTCAAGGTGACAACCCATACCAATTTTGATTGACACTGGAGTGGAAGACAACTACAGTGGAATTCTTCTGCATCTGTACTGATAGGTACATAACATCTTCCAAGGTATACAAGAGTATCCAAGATAGGAGGCCAATAGGTACAACACAGATTTCACAGAAAGTCACCATTCTTCTCAAGCGACGGTAAGTAGCTAAGCGGGATATCTGACAGCGCCTGAAACAGTCCTTACTAACTGTATGTAGGCACCTGAATCACATATGTGTCTGCATTCAGGAGATGAGTGATTTTGCTGTTCTGCCAGACAAGTGGTTCCACAGTTGAGATGTACAGAATATCAGAAAGGACATCGGAACTTGTCTATTCCCCAACGGAATTCATCCCTTACCCTAGTTACTCCCACAAAGTGTGGTTCATGCCAGGAATTTTCTACAGTACTATGCAAAAGGCCTCCCACTGTAGCTTGCTGGTCTGTACATCAAGGCCTCTATTGCAAAAGCACATGAGGAATGTGGATATCCATAATCTGTTTGGTTCTGTTCTGGGCTCCATTCAGAATCCACATCCCATTAACTCCACCACCATTCTTTCTAACCACAGCAGGCTGCTTGGAAAAATTAAGGTACTGCTTATGAAATATCAATACTCACCCACGAAATGGCAGACAGTGAGTGTACAAGCACATGCACCAGGAAAAAAAAAAAAAGGAAAAAACCCAAACAACCGCAAAACCACCTAGCAATGAATTGCAGGGAAACAGTATAGCTGTACCAGATAGAAAAGCATGTATAAATGTAAAGCCTGTATCATGTTCAGGTTAGAATGGACAAATCAGCAAGAGGATTGCTTAAAAGCACTAAGTCTAGTATCCTTGTTCAGGAATTCTGAGAGCTGAAAGCTCCTCTTGCTAGAGAAGTCTGGCAGAAAAGTACATCCTACTCTTTGGCATCAGGATATGAGAACAGCCATGCTGATTGCAAAAACTTAAAATAATTTCTGAAGATTCTATTAATCTAAAATATTTTAGACCCAAACCTGCTCCACTTGTCAATAGTTTACTTTTTTCTGAGCTATTATTTCGCTTTATTCAGCCCCAGGTATGCTCACAAGAATGTGCTTACTTGAACAAGGATTTCCTTCTTATCTAGGTACCTTGCTTTGCTTCTGCATATGCTGACACTTCATTTCTTCTTATTACATTGACTGGCCGTCATGGTCTTTCTCTAGTGTCTCTATAAGTCTGAGAGATGATAATAAAAACTCATGCACTGAGAAGAAATGCTTCAAGAAGCTGTTTTCTCATCTGGATTCTTGGACAACCAGCAAAATCAGCGGTAATCAGGAACATTACTGGGCAGTGGAATTCAGAGATTAGTATTGGTAAATTGTTTGAACAGTACTTAAAATTTGTTTAGCCCTAACCAAACTTTTCCTATAAATTCACAGGTACTGGGTTGGATGTATTGTGCTGGAAATGCAGGAATTACCTGTGTCATGGAAGGGGCTTGTGGACTTTGAGAGGCTAGAAATTATGCACTTAATGCTGGTCTTTTTTGTAGATTAACACATCTTATGGCAGAATAGCTTCAATTTATTATTTTTGTTCTGTTAAAGGGCCTTCTTTTGGAAATTTGTCTACCTTAGCCTGCAATGCCTGCATTTTATTCAGCAATTGCTTTAAAAACAGTGGCCTGTAGTCAAGGCTCCAGGGCAACTTTACCTTTCAGACTACCTCCATTATCGATTGTAAAGGTGCCTTCAATGCTCAGGAGCTCTAGGCAAAATTGAACCCATCATTTGGGATAATTTTGAAGATCAGAAGTTCTGCACCTTTCGATTGTTCAGCTGCCTCCCCTTATTTGTACAATTTTTGTAGTGTGGATGGACTCCTGTCCCCACTAAAAACCCGGCTCAGACAGGAGGCACAGCTGGGGCTGTTCATGCTTTGTCTGGGTAGCCAGCCCCCAGAGCCTACTGTGATTGCATCTGTACAGAGGAGCTCGGCAGCAAGCACACAGGTACCTTGTCAGTTTTCACCTGTATTTGAAAGCCTATCTTCCTCAAGAAAAAACAAAAAAACAAACAAATAAACAAACAAAACCCACAAACAAAACAACCAACCAACCAGCCAAAAACCCAACCTCAAACCAAACAAAAATGTAGCACTTTTTAAAGCTGAAAAACTATGACATTCGTATTCTAGTTGAAGTGGGGTTTATATCCACTTTCATTCAGAACTGAAACAAATGGAAAAAAGCTTTACCCAAATATATTAATTTTTCAGACAGGTATATATTTTGCCTAATGTACATGTGTACTTCCGGAAGGCAAGTGATACATAGATTTACACAATTATCTATATTAAGTATTAGAAATCTCTCCTGCCCTGAGAATTTTTCTCCAGATGCTCTGACATAATTACATTCAGTTGAAAGTATCTGTAGTTGTACTGTTGGATAAATTGGTTTATTGCCTACTTTGAAATAATTGAATATTATTCCTGTTTCTTCCTCTGTGTGAATCCTTAATTTTATATTCCTTCTTGCCAGAAACAAATTGAAATAGATGTGCTGAACACATGGATATGAAGCAGTCTGCCCAGTAATAATTGCTTCATGGCAGTTTTGAATTCTTCCAGTTCTTCTCCCTTTGGGATGCTTTAGTGGTTTGGATAGCATTAGTAAGAGAGAGACAAAGTACTATCTCGAGCTAGATATTATTAGTGCAGACTTGATAAAATCTAAACATTTTTGAAACAATTGTTCTCTGAATAATTAAGTGGATTCTGAAAACCTCCAAACATTACTGATTTTTACAACGCTTTACATTTTTTAAAAGATCACAAGAGAATTCCAGTCTTGGAGAGAAGTCGGCTTTGTACTGACACTGGAAATATTTCAAGAGCAGAAGATATTCAGGGCAATGGTTCTTTTTATACACTATTTTTCAATATTGTCAATTCATAAATAATTACATAAATGTTGCATATAAATAAAAGCTTTCTTAAAGTAATTTTTCAGCTTTTCTTTATATTTAACAGAAACAATGTAGTCAGGAAATTCTCTTGTTTAGATTTCAATACAAAACAAAATGCACTCAGTCTCTAAATAAGTAAATAAACAAATACCAGCTGTTAATATTTCTTGTATATCAGCTAGTCATTGTGCAAAAAAGAATAAATTTGGCAAGGAACTACAAAATAGATTTAATACAGATTTTTTTTTTAAAAAAAACTCTCTTGAAAAAGCAAGTTTTCTGTTTCACTAAGCAAGCTTTGCTGAAACTTCAGCATTTTCACATTTAATGATTGGAGATAGACGGTGTATCATTGACCTTGTAAATCCAGTCTTGCCATCACTGGTAGACTCGAAAGTAGATATAATCAATCTTATGATAGACTTAGAGGCACGTGCTTTGCTTCTCTTGTCTTTCTGTGGATGCAGAGGGACCACTGGGCTAGGATTTCTGGGTTTTCCGTCTCCTGAGTGTCATGCAAACATGTTCGGGCTGTATGTCCCTAAACAGCTGTCCCTAAACTGCTTCTCTATGGAGAGAGTGCTGTAGGGAGTAGCCATAATTAAACCAAGTAATGTGAACATGAGCAAATGATTATCATGCTAACCTTGCACCTTCTCAACATATAACATTTTTAGTGTTAATATTAACCTTGATTTTATAGCCACTTTCTTCTCTTTTTTTTTTTTTTAATAAAGAAGGTGTTGTTTCTTTCTTCTTCAAAATATCTGGAAATTGCCTGGGAATTCTGAAATAATTGATTACGTATTAGCATAATGAGTCTTCTTAAGCCAAATGATCACCTCTAGTTGCATTTCAATTTAAGCCAAATGTTTCAGAAAACATGGGCTAGATTATAAATCACGGTTACACTGGGACCACAGTATACTGGAAAAGACATTTAAAAAATAATAATAAATTACATACCTTCTGTTATACAAGCTGAAAATGTGGTTTAGGAGATGCAGATTTAGGTAGCTGTGTTTTCTTCCTTCATAATCACTCCACAGGGCAAAAATGCTGAGTGCAGCCTAGCTATAATTTTAATACTGTTATTGAACGTTTGGACCATGAACTATTTGAAGATACTCCTTTAACAATAGACAGAAAGGTGTAGAACAGTGACACAATAGTCATGGAGGAAGGCTTCTCTTATTTAATCATGTGTTTCTCAGGTTCTTATCACCAATAAAGAACCTGCAAAAATCACCTGCACTCCCAGAGGTACAATGTCTTTCCAGGGAAAGTATTTGCACAGAGGAACACTGAAAAATGTCATCTGAATACAAAGCATGGGGGAGAGACAAGGGACAGAATTTCTAGTGCCTAGGTTGTACTTGGGGACTTGGACAGTGCAGAGTGTAGTGTTTCAGGAAAGTGTCTGTCAGCATTCAGCTAGTAAAGCCCTATTTTCAGGAATTTATCTCTTTAGAACTTATGAATTCATTTTGCTACAAAAGTGCTCCTAACAATACAGTGTTTCACATTAAGAAATGTATCTTTGAAAGATGATTGCCACGTGAAAATTGCAAAGGTTCAACAAAATATGGCAAACTGTGTAAATATAAGAAATTTATGGTAAAAAATAAGTATTGAAAATGTTGACGTTACTTTCAATTTTAAAAAAGAAAATACTTCAAAATAGTCCAAAAATTAAAAACCGCCTTCATGAGTCTGGTCAAATCAAGTTCACCAGTTCAGGCTATTCTGTTTGTGAGCGTTTATATCTGATTCCCTATAATTAGAGTTTTCAGTTGGAGAGATAATGTGGAAGTCTGGCTAATAAGTATTAATTCCAGAGGAATTAATTAATTCAAGAGGATTTCAATCTGCACATAGGTTATTAAGTCTACAGCTAAAAGGATTCCATTTTGATCATTTAGTCTGACTTTGTGCATATTGCAGGCCATTGAATTTTAGTATATCAAGATATCCATACACAATCCAGATGTGTCATCTGAAAATATGCTTGGGAATGTATAATTATTTAAGTCTGTGTGTCTCAGTTTTCCCATTTACAACTCCTTTTCATGTCAGACAAAAATTTGAATGAAACCGACTCACTGTCTCTAACATGTTATTTTGGGTGGTGCAGTTCAAGTGTAAAACAAAATGCAGTTTTAAATAACTGAACAGTCAAAATAGAATGCATCTATAATAGTTTGTTCTTGAATTTTCATTAAATAAAAAAATCTCTTTAACTGATGAATTTTAAGAGAATACCAAGGTTGAAATTCCCAAAATATAGAAGTAAAAGAATGGGCTTTTTTACATTTAAAATTAAATCAGTCCTTAAGATTGCAATTTTATAACTATGCCTAATCTTATTTCCTTTAGATTTTTATTGATGTATGGTGTTAAATATATTAGTTATTCACTGTCTATTTATAAATCACACCACCTGTGTGGAGAAAATCTCCTTTATTTATGCTTCCACATTCCATATGCAGAGAAAGCCACTAAAAATAGTTTGCATCTGGCGGGTTGATCACTGTGACAATAAAAGGTTTAAACAGCAAGATATCTCTCTGCTTTCAGTACCATCTAGTGATTCTGTTCACTGTGTGAACACCATTTGATATTTTCAAGCATTATGAATACCACCTTTCTTTTTTTTGCTCTGGAAAACTGACTACATTATTGCTAAATTTGTAATATTCAAAGTGTCATGGAAAGCAGAAAACATCCCTGAGAATGCAGAAAACGTACACAATTTGTTTAAAATAGTCAGTCTTTCAGATGGGGTTTTTCTCAGGAGAACTCTTTTTAAAGTCATTTAGTACCTAATTTTTTAAGATATAATAATAATGTTAAGATTTTTTTTCACAAACCAAAACTTGTAACAGGGATGTAATTCCTGATTATCTTTTTTAAAAAATGAGATTTTTTGTTTTATTTTGTTTGCAACAACTTTATGCTTGATACTGGTACTTGTAGAAGCCTACATAGTCTTGGTTTATCTCAATCCTTTATCTTTTAATAGGAAATTTAGGATTTGAACTAAGGATTTAGGATTTGAACTAAGGAATAGGTTCCCATGGAAAAGCCTGGGAGTAATCAAGCAAGAGGCATTGTATTATTTACAACATATTCATCCGTCTTTAATCCCAATGAAAGATATGTCATACTACAAGTCAGATCTAGGCAGAATAGTTTAAAGAGAAGCTTGAGGAAGACTTGCAAAGACTACAGCATGGGATGGTTGGATCAAGTGGCAGGTGCGCAGTTCAGTGACAATATCAGCATGCATTTGACTAAACATGCTATTGAAATCATCTCTTTTTTACGCATAAATGTGAGGAATTACAGTGGTTTTGCTCAAATGGATAGGCATCTTCTTATAGAATTGTGTTCTCTTGCCCATTTGGTGGAATCATCAAGTCAGTGTAAGGCTCTGCAAGTTCCTCCTCAGAGAGAGCCCTATCAGCTACTTTTACATATTCCCAGTGCCGGCATAAATTCCCTGGGTCTGGCTTTGTAACTACCCGTCTCTCTTCTCAAGCCCATATTGCAGCAGGAGAGGGCTGAGATGGCTGCATGCACCATGAGGGATGGAGGGAGACTTCTGCTGTGTGAGGGGCACTGTACCAACTGCTCATCCAAACTGTGTTGCCTGTGCCTTATCCAGAGGCACAATTGGAACAAGAACCTTTTGCAGCATCAGGCAACCCTCTGGAAACTGGATGCGCTCTCAGGCTATTCCTTGGAAGATGAGGGTGCTGAGGAAATTAGACAAATTAAGAACTAATTTCAGACAGCTGATACTGAGATTTAACCATGTTCCCTATTCCAAGCCTTGATGGTCCTGACTGGCCTCACCTGTGGTTCCCACTCATGCCTTCTTGGCCAAAGAGTCCCATGGCAGCTCTGTTCTGTGCACCCAGACCTTTCCTGAGCTATCATGTAGATACAGTCATCTTTAGTCCTGTCCCCTGAATGGCCCCAAGCCAACATTGAAGGAAACCTCTTCTCCAGTCCTGTTTCTGGCCCAATTCCCTTCTCTTGTTCCTGACCGGTATTCCCAGATGGACCTGGATCTGATTCAATACCTCAATTTGCCTTGGTATGATTGAGCAGTGCTCAGAAACTGGTTCTGTCACCAACCCAGGACTTCTCAGGTGCTAAGGACTGTAACCCACCAGCACAATCATGGCCTGTGCTAGGGTCATCCTCAGTGCCCAGGTAGATACAGGAGTAACCCCTGGAACAATTAATCCCACCTGTCACCTTTCTGCAACTGAGCTCCCAAAATCAGAACTGTTTATTGATCTCTTTCTTGGCAAAGTGAGGAGACACCATCTTGATCTGATGTCTGGGAGGGTGTTGCAGTTTGATACTTTTCTCCCTGCTACACACATTGAGAATCTCTGCTGCTCCCTAATTCCCCGCTGACTGTGGAAACCGCTGGAACATGACTGGAGTGTGCTGAACATGTCCCGGAACTCCTCCTGTGTGGAGGACAAGCATGACATGATATAACTCATCCACGAGACTGAAGGAAAAAGAGGAGGCACACAGGAAGAGGGCATACCACAAGGGAAGAGATGTCATGATTACCACTTAAGCTTACATGACATTCCCAGACTTGTAGTTTTATTGACTTATTAAAAACCTACAGTCTGCATTTTCAGCAGTTTAATTCATCTGCTTATTCTGCTGAACTATTCTTGGAGAATTTCCTTTGTTGTTTAACTTACATTCACTTTTGAATGCATTCATTCATTCTGTCCCAATTCTGCCTCTTTAGTTGTGTAATTGTTTCCATCTTTTTATGCCAAATATCTAGTTTGTGTTAGTTCAGTCTTGGTCTTCTTACACTGGTTGTAGATGTTGATGCTACTAGTTCAGTACCCTAATTTTCTTAATGTTTCCATTGTTGCTTTACCTTAAGTTGTGCCCAAATTTGCCAAAGGCTTTTAAATATATGTATAGAATTGGGAAAATAAAAAACAAAAACAAAACAAACAAAACAAAACAAAAAAACACAAAACCAAAAAAAACCCACCTAACTTGGCTAAACCTAACTTCCCAAAATCAAATGCTTTAGAGTAAACAAGGAATTATTTTAACACTGAGAGTATAAAAGAAGATCTAGGTAATTAATTCACTTTTTCTAAGATGTAGGCTTTTTTCACTGTAGAGTGAACTCATATTTTTTTTGCTTTAGGAGCCAGGCACTCTAATTCTTCACCTTACACATATGCTAATTTTCTTCAGAAAATTAGCATGCCATTTGGAGTCCCTCACTTTAGAGAGATCCAATAGCCTTGAGAAAACACCTTACTTCAGGACTGTCTGTACTGCTAGAAATAGGTAAAATTTGAACCTGGTTTTGCTTTCTCCATTCTGAAAAATCACCCAAACCTATGCCATGACCTTTGATCTCTCCATGATATCACATATCCTTGGTGTCAGACTGAAAAGCAAACATGTGTAGGTCTGTAAATCAGTCATCTCATTATTCAGCTGCCATTTTCTGGAAGAAGACTATTAAAAACAAAAACAGTTTCAGGGCACAAAGAGCTAATATGCTTTAAACTGCCTCATATCCAGGCTTTACTCCACTGGAATGATTCCCCTCCCTCCTAGTTCCCAAGAAATGACACTTCTGCTAAGGTAGGCACATCACCTTAAAAAAACACTGGGTAACAAAGTCTAGGATGTGAATTATATTCTCAGGTAGTCTGCCATGTATTTATAGGCTTTTGGGTATATATTTCTGGCAAAAATTTCTCCACTGCACTGTCTGTGGGATCTAAATCCAGTCTTCCTACTCTTCATCTAAAAGAAGAAAAAGGTGAATATGTTGTATGCCACGGTCACTGTTATCATCTCCCCTTCTTTTGCCACATGCTGATGCTTCACAGGAAACAGGAGTGTGACGGAGGAGGTGGTCTTGGTCTGCTGATACAGTATATTCCCTCAGTTCCCACGACTTACCCATGCATGGAAAAAGCATTTTTAGCATTTTGACATACCTTTTCACTGACGAGGGTACAGCTCAACTTAAGTGCAAACTTATAGTATCTTTAACTTACAGTCCACACAGAATTACTTTAAATAGAGGTCACCTTTCTCTCTTCTCTTCGCTTTTCAACCCTCATCCATTATTTACTCAATTCTTTCTCTCTTGGATCAATATCTTCAGGCTAAAAACTTAAACTGTGAAAGTTCAGCTGTTTCTCATCCATCTGTATTCCTGTTCTCTCTGAGGAGCTGTGTTATGACTAAAATCCTGTTTTGAAAATATATCTAAATTATCAAATTAACCAGAAATAGCGGTTCTGTTTCTTTGTTTATATTTAGGTTAATTAAGTAAGGTAACATAGATGGGCACTCGGTTATAAAAAGGATCAGGCATGGCTTATGTGCTGTTAAGAAGAAACTCTTGAAGCCATATAGCTTTTCTTTTTATTTTGGCTTCCCAAAAGTTCACACTACCCATATGGGAAACAAATAAATAATCTTTCCCCTCAATATTTCTTTTCCTCTTTCCTACATGTTGTCTTTAGGCCTGATGTTACACTATTCGCATTGCTGCTAGCCTGGAGACAGATATCTTGCTTTTGTTAGTGACTGCGTTCGTCCAGTCAGTCAACCACAGCCAATCAAGTCAATGGTCAGCCTTGCTAGGCTGTGGGAGCACAGGATGATCAGCAATTATTTTCTGTTCAGGGATGGTGGCTTGGGAGCAAAACAGAAGCTGCACTATTCATGTGCTGCTGAATTGGAGCTGTATATTTGTGTGAAACCTACATATTTATATGAATTCTGTGAGGCCAGATTTCCTAGGGACAGGTAAAACTGCTGCAGATACCAGGTTTGTTCCTTGAATTGCCCGGTGGTTATCTCTGAACTTAAAGAAGACACATATTTTGATGTTTAACTATTTATGTTTTGTGACTTCAGATCAAAAATCTTGTACTTGTGGGATGCACTGAGACACAAGACTTCCTATGGCATTTCATAACACTAAACACACTGAGGGACGCAGATCAATATTCATCAGTAAGCACCACAGAATTTATCACTGACATTCATCTTGTCTGAAAGAAATTGAAATGCTCTGCAAGAAAGAACTGTCTCAGAAATGAAAATCAGAGAGAAAAAATTTCTGTGAAAAACTGTGGTTTTTAAAACTTCAGAATCTGATTAGAAAATGAATTTCTAAGAAGACATTGGGAAGCTTATTCTTTTCAGTTCTATGCTTTTGATATATTTTCAACATAGTAGCTGAGTTAAAACCTGTGGAACCAAAAGTAAACCTAGAGAGGAAGAGAAAGCAGCAGAGGAAGAGAAACTCTGTGTTGCTTTTTTATTTATAAGCAGAAAAGCTGTGCTTTTGTTTACAGTGACGGAATGGAGACAAGGACATCTTCTTTCTTTACTGCTCCACACTTCCTTTTTCGTCAGTAATCCAATCTTTGATGTGGGATTGAGTCAGATATCAACAGCAGATTTTACATTTTCTCAGTCTGTTTCTGGGTGCATTTCAATGATATGATTAGCTGACAGCTTAAGTTCTTTTCCAAATTATAACAGCATGGTCCTTCTCCCTCTTGCCAACACATCCCAGATTCCACTGTGGGGTGGTTCTAAAAGTGAGCTCAAGGTGCAGTAAAACCAGCTCATCGAGAAAAATCACAGATCTGATAACTCACCTTTGGGAACAGGTTCACAAGGGGGATCTTAAATGTGCCATTACAAGGCAACAGGTGAGTTTAATATCTCCCATCTGCAGGCACAATAAAGAAATGACTGTAAAACGTTCTCCCTTAAATAGTTTGAAATTGTAGAAATACGTCATTAAATTTGCTTTTCAGGTAAACTTAAGAACAACTTAATGTATCAGTATTTTGGGAATTAAGATAATCTACAGGCTATGCTTCTTTTAACAGAGAGTGGAATGACTGGAATTCTAGGTAGACTGACCTGAAAAAACTGCCAAGTTACTCGAACATCTTGACAATGGAAATTGTTTTAGTTCAGATTTATTTTCCAGAAAAGAGTGATTTTTCTTTTTGCTACTTTCATTTTAGAAACAGCATCCAGACAAACAGTAGAATAATGAACTGCTACAGTGAAATTGGGCCATAAATCAGGGGAATCTGGATGATTAAAAAAATAAAAAATTGAAAAACTTTTTTTTAATGACCCTAACTGGTGACATTCTTCCTCAACCCAAGTTCACACATTAATTTCAGGAGTTTCAATTCAAATTCATCTCTTTCTTCTATTCTTCCATATGGTAATTTTGTATAAACCAGAATTGTTGATTATAAATCTTCAACAGCAAAATGAAAATAATAATATGAAAGAATAATGGGCAAACTGTTTCAAAGGACAGTAATTTATATATGACATCTGGACATCTTACTCGTAGGAAGGAAACTAGTACTAATCAGATGAAAATTCAGAGAATGAAGAATTTGCTTACTTTTACACAGTCTGATTTATGGGACTTTAGCCTTATTTTAATTTTGTATTGATTACAAAGCCTTTGCATAGGTTAATGATAAAGGTTAAAACTCCTTCAATAGTGAAAAGGATTGAAAAGATGGATTTCTTCATTTAGAACAGGCATTATTGGCAAAGCTGATTCCAGCACCCTAGAGCCTTGAAATTATAATGAACATGTCTTATAATGAACATGGATTTAGAAGCTATGGCCCAAGAAAGCAATAGGAATAGATCTAATGAAGGTTAATGTGGTTCTCTCTACCTCAGACATAGTTATGTTTGGTCTCTGTATGGAAAATAAACCCAAGTCTTTTAGACACCTAATACTTTCTATTTCAGAAGTATAGTTTTAACATATATGTTATTTATGCTAAAACTGACCTACAAGTTAAAAAAGTACATATTAGCTATTTTAACAAATAATGTTATCACTTTCCGATTCTTAAGAATGTGAAACAAATGGAAATGTTTTGCTTTGTGACACCATTTGTTTGTGTTGCATTAACTCAAAAAAGCTTTGTTTTCTCAATGGAAATACTGAGTTCATTAATGTATAATGTGGAACAAATGCCACTGTCAACTTTGAAAGAAAACTTTCAAATACTGGTCTAGAGACTTAATGTCTGCTGCTCCTTTAGTTAAAATTACTTGCCAGACTTATGGTAAGATCATTTGTTACACTCTATTTCTTGTGTATACAAATTTCATAAAATATGCTCAGTTAAATATGATATGTTGGATTCATTTCCTAATATATTGTTAACCATGCAGAATTTTCTTAGCTAATACCATTAGGCAGGTTTCTTAATTGGTTTCTAACAATAACAGTAATACTACTCCTTTGTTTGTGCCTGAGATTACTTGCATCTTGATATTCCCTGTACAGTTAAAATTGCTCTTTGTGTTGGTTTGTGTATTATTACAATGATTGTTAGGATATACAAAGTAAAAAAAAGGAGGATTTTAGATCAAATTATTTCCTCAGAAAAAATACTTATTACATACAACAGAAAATTTCTTCAGCATTTATGCAGTTGACTTAGCTTCTAAGTCTGATCTCTCTGTTCCACATCGGCTTGTGGCATACAGCTCAGGTTCAGCTTTTTGGTACTCAGAGTTCTCCTTGGGATCTGATGGGCTACTCTTCTTAGGAACAGTCATGGAAACTCAATGACTGCATTTCACTGAAAGAAATGACTGGCCAGCTGCAGGAGTGAGACTTATGAAGACATTGAAAATTTGCTGCTAGGTTTTATTTCACATTATAGAACCGTCCTATGATACTAAGCAACACTTCAAATTTAAGTGATCTCACTGGCTATGTCTGCATTGTCAAGCTTGCAAGTGGTCTCCTGGTTTCAGTTCTTCTTACCCACATTGCATGGGCATTTGTTCACTCCATGGCTGAGCATTAAGGAAAATGATCTCGGTCACTCCAAAATAAACTTCAGGTTCTGTGGATAATTCATTCCAAGGAATGCTTCCAAGAGGCAACACAAACCAGACAGCTGAAGGCTTGGGTTTCTCTGCCCTGCAGAGTCCCTTAACAGCAGGCTTTTTATTTTCAAAACATTTTCCCATGCCTGGATATCATGTCCCAGAGCTTGTAATGTGTTCCTTCAGTTTCATGTTATAAAAACGCCACTTGATGAGTTGCAGCGCAGCCCTCATATTTATTTCGGACGCTTTGAACTAAAAACAAACAAACAAAATGATAACTGGATCTCCGAGCCTGGGAGATCACTGTGTGTGGCTTAAAAGAGATGCAAGGCATTGTACCATGTAGAGGAGGTTTGTTTAGCAGTTTCTTCTAGGTACTGCTGTCCCTGAGCACAGCAGGCATAAGCCACTCAACAGCACTTTGCCTGAAGGATCTCCTTCTGGGACCGATATTTAACTATGTAAATGTAGCTGCAGTGACGCTTAACAGGAAGCATTTTCATGAAGTACTGGCTTCTCATAAATGTTTGCACACATCAGATATTGACTATTTTCATGGCAGTATGCAGCCCTTGATCCTGCCCTTCAACACCAGATACTGAAACCAAAATTGATTAAAGGCAGGGGTTTAGGTATAAAAGTGAAAATATACAGGTGAAAAAATATGAACTTGATCAATAATTCACCTTTTTTTCTATTTATTTTTTTATTTTCCTACCTAGAATTTCTAAAATGTAATCCATTTGCCACAGCTACATGATTCGACATTTAGTTTTAGTTTTCCATCAAAGATATAAAGCATGATGGTAGGGGATATATTGGAAAACGTTCACTGGTCACTCAGTGTTGAACCTGTTATGTGACTAAGTGTAGGGTTTGTCTGTCCAAATTCAGACCAAACATCTGCATCTGAGTATTCCACCTCCTTCTTCTGCATTTCCTTTTTTCTCTGCATTCACTGTAATGCAAGCTGCTGTAACTAACTTTGATTCGGTTTTCTAAATAGAAGGGTCAAAAGTCACTGGAGAGGCTCTAAGATGTCCAAGACATTCTTAAAGGTTTTCATAAGAATCAGGCTGCTTTTGGACAAGCAGCTGTATGCCAAATGTGATACCTCTCTTCCCTACACCTAAAATATCTGTAGGCAGATATGTTTAACCGCATGAACCCAAGGTGTAAATGTAGACTCTACAGATATCAAGAACTAAGTGGAATGATTTGCCCCTTACATCCCATCTCTTATTTTCTTCTTAAGCTCATCACTTCAGCATCAACATAATGCTACTTTATGCTGCATTCGGGGTGGTGCTCACACTTGCTGAACATTTCTGACACAAGCTGAACCATGTAAGCAACACAGCAAAGAGACGAAATTTTGCTCTGCCAAAGTATGACCTTATGTGTAATTTTAAAAAGAGTGTACTGAATTGTTTTTAATGGATGTATTTTAAGGACTCTGGCCTTCATATTTGAAAGTGATCTCATACAACTGAGAAAGTGTAAGCACATTTTTAGCTTGTTGGGTTTTCTTTCAGTTTTGGGTTTTCTTTCCATTTTGGGTTTTCCTTGCTTTTGGTTTGGTTCCTTCTTGCATAAGGCAAAGTGGCTGTAGAAGACTTTATGAGAATTGTGAGAATCATTCACTCTACTTTATGAAGATAATCAATTTCCCAGTGGTCCAAGACACACATTAATAACTGGATGCCGTAAGTTAGGGGTCCCAATGGGCTGATTATTTAAATTTTTCACTATATTTATTTTCCTCCCACCTCAAGGCAACGGTCACAGGCAGACACAAACAGTGAAGCACAGACATTACTGTTTTGTAAAAATCTATTAATTTTGGTTTCAAACCTTTGATGCAATGAGACTGCACCCAAATTAAGATTTTAGACCTAACAGAAAGACACAAGTTGTTAGGAATAAACACCATTTTGCATCATGCAATTTTATTATCAGGGAAGGCTGTTTTCTGTGCAATTCTTTGGTTTCATTGATAGGGCATTGATAGGGAAACACTTACATGTATGTTCATGTAACAGTAGGTTGCATAATGAAAAAGTCTTATTTGTTCTAAATTAATAAAGTTGAATCTTCTGTTCTTTCATCATAAATCTTGTAGCAAATGGAGCCTCACTGAAAGACAAGTTTGAAGTATTAAGAAATTCACCTGAGTAAGCTGATTTATAATTCATAGATGGCAAACATATGTTCTGTGCCATATAATTCAGTTTTATTTAAAATTAAAGCCTGAAGATCTTCAAAGACTAATTGGAAAAATGCTTGAAAATTGTGACATTTCTTTAGCCTCTGTGGATCAACTGTTAATTTCTCTTTCACTGAATGAAAACTATACAAAATAAAGCAAAGATACATTTCTCACTAAGTTCATTCCTGACTCAATTCTCAGCAGAAATATCTCACATATGTCTCACTATGTAGTCAAAGAATGGCAAAGCAATGTAGGTTCATTTGCTCTGCACTTTGTGTTAATGAAATCCAGTGGGGTTTTTTCTTTGTTTGTTTGTGAGTAGTGCTGAATTGTGAAACATTTAACACTTATAGAACCACAGAATTCTTGAGGTTGGGAGGAATCTCTGCAGTCATCCATTCCAATGATACTGCTCTTTTCCATTTCACCTAAACTGTATAACTGAGAGAGCAAAAGTTGCGATACTAATACTAAACATATTTCCTGAAGAGGTTGAATGCATACACTGCTCTATGTGTACTATGAAAAGGGCACATAGTATGTGTTTTCCTTTTAGGGACATCCTCTAGGTTTTCCAAGTATAGATGCAGTCTTAAAAACATGAAAACAGCCTCCAGAAATTAGTCCTTTTCCAGGTACTCATCATAAGAGAGTTTTCAAACATCTTTTCCTCCCCTTTTTAAGACTTCATGGCCAACATCACATGAACTTCACATGGAAGACTCTTTGAATAATACTGATACTAATACTAATACTAATACTAATAATAAAATTACAATAGAGGTGGTCCATTTTTTCTATTTTTCTTTCTGAGCACTGGATACTCATAAGTATTTTGTGACATTTTTAAGACTGATGGCTTAAATACACTAGCTGGAAAATGATCTAACATATACCTAGTATTTTTTTCTCACATATAGGTACTGTTCAGTAGAGGAATATATATAGAAATATTTTTTAAAGTAGCAAATGGAAGTTTTCTTAGGAGCCACTATACATAAATTGAAGTATTTTTGAGGTATTTAAGCACAGCTCTGTGATTTAGTTAGCATGGATATGTTTTGAAACATTTTCCTAATATTGAGTAGTTAGGAATGAAACTTGGCAAAAAACCTCCAGTGAAATAAAAGGAGGACGCATCCATTAGAAGCTTTAAATTTCCAGGTGTCAAAATACTGGCCAATCAATTAAAAAGTTTTGTATACTAATATGTCATTTTAATTTATGAAATGAAAATGCAATGTAATGAGAAGTAAATACTTTTTTTTCTCCTTTTTTTTCTTATTTTTTTAAAGTAAACTAATGCTTCTTCATGGTCCTTCTCATAAATTTAGGGATAGAACTCCAGCTAGGAATCAGTGTTTTACTCCACAGTTCATGTTTTAAAAGATCCTGAAATTTCTATTACATATGATTTAATCAATTTTTTTTCTTCTAAGAAGAATTTTGCCTACAACTTCATAGAACTGTCTTTTAAAAGCAATATTCCACATTTTTTCCCATCTGAAACACTCTCCCATCTTTTAAAAATAAAATTTTTCCTCATATTTGAGGCTCATAGGAAATTCTGATTCCATAAAGGCTGTATTTTGAATCTTCCAGAACATCATAAGAATGCTGCACAAAGAGAAATCCCGTTCTTCCTCTTCTCTAAATCTTGTCTGGGTTTGTGTCCAAGGTGATGTAGACAGAATCTCATCTGGCACCTTCAGTTTCCCCTGAAAACCTGTGTTAGTTCTGTTACGTGTTGCTCAGTGGACAGAAGGTAATACAGCAAGTGGGTTAAGGTCAGACACAACACTTTCTGGTTTGGTTTCGAGGTAGGCCATTGTCAGAGGATGTTCCATTTAAAACCTTTAAAATTATTAAAGTCCCAGCGTGGCCCTTGGTAGGCAAGCATCTACTGCTCCAAAGTCATAGCCCATTTTTGTAATATTTTGACAACCTCAGTAGAAAAATTCCGTATCAAATGAAAACCTCCCATGACTATAGGTTTGACTTTTCAAATCAAGGCTAAAATTCTTGCTGAATATTGGAAGGAAATTGTATTGTTGCTGTAGGTATTCTGGAGAACACAACAGGTCAGCTCTCAAAGCTGCCAGTACCATTACCTCTCACAAGTTTCAATACGTTTAGAACATGTTAAAAAGCTTTAGAAATGCTCTACAGCTGTTATACTATAATGAGATGCTGTAATATGAATCACAATGTTTGGGGAAATTCTTTTGCTGATTATTTTTTCCTAAACCAGGGCAAAACAATACCTTAAGCTGCAGCTATTTACAGAGTTTCAGAGCTGATGCTGGGGGCACATATGTCATACTCGTCAGCTTTGCTCTGTGTAGACTTATGCAAACATGGTAATTGGATTTTAATTCCCAAGCTATTTATTTTCTGCTCTGCTGAAATTATAAATTTCATCAGAAAAACATTCCGCTGAATCTCAGATGAGACTTCTGAATTTTAGCATTTTTTCCAGTCAAAATATTAGTTCTAGTATGATTTTAATACTAAACTAGGCATTAATCAGAGATAATTTGAAATACCTTGGAAACTTAAATGCCTTTTCTGTAACATAATTCCAGCTTCAGACATGTAAGGAGACTAAAATCAAACAAGTAAATGATTGGATAGCTCTCATTGCAAGTATGCTGTGAACTATGAAAGTTAAATTCATTTAAAGGAAAGGATCATTTCTGTTACTGGTTATGATATATGAAAGGTGACGTACATGTTTAAATCCTGATGCATAATAGACAACAGAACCTACTGATTTAAGTAGAAAGGATAGCCTAGGTGTAGGAATTAAATCTATAGTTATACTTATTAGAACTACCTAAAAATACCCCAGTAACATACCACGGTTCTGTTCAAATAGGCTATTTTAAAGGGAGTGTTTTTCTTTTCAGTGATTTTTTCACCAGATGATACTTACATATATTTTATTGACTTCTTATTTCGATAAAGTCAAAGTTGTGGCATAGACTTATGGTGCTGAATAGGTGACAGGTTCGCTCTATGATTACAATTCTAACAGTGTATTCATTTCAGATAAGAGATTATGTATAATGATTTATGGCATTTTGATTGATCAAAGGAAAATATATTGGTAGGTTTGAACATTTTTTTATAACACTGCTTTCATGGGAACTTCCAGAGTCTGCAGTTTTCATTTGAGGCCGGAAAGAAAAGAAAAAATTTCCCATGATATTGTGAATTAAATTTTCACTAGAAATTACACCTGACTGTCCAGCCATTGATTATTATCAAGTCACATTGTCTTCAGATTCAAAACACATTCAGCTGAAGCTGGTTATTTCTTCAACCACAAGATCTAAGATTATTTTCCATTTTTATGCTAATTAGCTTTTATAATTGATATCCTGCATAAGGCCATATCTTTCACTACTCTGATAGTGTATCTGTAAATACACTGGGAAAAATCTACCTTGTTATACCTGTCACACTTGCTGAACTGCTTTGTTGTGTAAGTGAGAGTTGCATTTTTCACTGTCTATTGAAATTAATCATCTTAAATATGAGAAGACCTTACTGAAAATCTGAAGAAATTATGCAAACCATTTTTTTTCCTTTTGTTCTACTTAAAAAACTTCCATAAAAAAAAAAAAACCTTGATATACCTTGATAGTGATGATCCACTCAAAATACTTTTAGTGAAGCGTTGAGTGACTGCTGTTTTTCTAGACAGGTTATTGAATGTACATGATGAGAAAAAGTTGTATTCCCTCCTGCTCAACATCTGTTGTGTCACTCTTCCTTCTTGTATGTCCACTTGCATTGTACTCATACAGCTAATTTTCACAAATTCCAGGTGAGAGAACTGGATTGATAAATCCACATAAAATAGCAGGGTATGCTGCTTAGTACAGCAGCAAAGAAGATTAATTCATTCCAGCAGGTTTTTTTCAGAAAGCATCCAGCAGGTTTTTTCAGATAGCATGTTTGACTTTAGCTGACTCTTCCCTGAACGCTTTTTTCTCGAGGCTGCAGGAAGGATATTTGAGTACATAGAGCAGAAGTTCACAAAAAGCATCTTTCAAGCTGCTTTTAAAGAAAAGAGTACTTTTAATGCAAGTACCAAAAAAAATATTGTTCTTTTTAAGAATGACTGTCCTCTGCAGCTTCTGTTAAACCAGCTTAAGAAAGAAGGTAACACCATGACTAAAATATTTGTGCATCGTTGTAGTCCCTTTGAATAATAATAAAAAAAAGATTCACTAGTTTATTCATCTTTCCTAATGATACAGAAAGGAAAGAAGCACCGAAACAATGAATACTGATGCAGAAACTCAGACCGTAAAATCAATATATCAGCTCAGTAGAGCTGAGCTTCTTTCTAATGCTGCTGTTCCAGCAGTAGAGTTTACCTTCTGAATTATATATGTATTGACCTAATTACATAAATATTGACTTTGCTTTATATGAAGCTTTTTTCAGTCTCAGTGTAATTACAATGTCAATATTTGTTATATGTAATAACACTGAATTTAGACTTGTTAATTTTGATTGATAGTGGCATGCCACAAGTTATTATATGGGATAAGACAGTTAGTCTACAAGCGTGCATAGCAGATACAAGCAGCTGACAATGCTACCAAATTTCAGTGTGTCTCCAAGACCTTCCGTTTCCAATGTTTAACCAGGCAGAGGAAATATAATGGGAACATCCTTGTTCCATACAACATACTGTTTTGAGGTGGAGAAATATTTACCCTGGTAAAAAAAGAAAAGTACAAATATTCAGCTTGGAACTCAGTAAAAGAGTTCCTGTTTAAAGTTAGCTTTAGAATTTTTCCTTACAATGTTGTAAAGTCTGTTTAAATTGTGCCAAAATTGAGGTTTTATATAGCAACTATATTTTGCTGCTTACCTTCCATGAGTTATACATTATTTTGCAATAATATTGGGACCCAGACACAAGCAATTTATTTCACATTAAATTATTTCCTTTTTTCTTCAAATCCAAGAAAGATGTGAGCTGTGGACTTTTAGGTACTACTGGGACTTGCAAAACTGTTCACTTCAGTCTGCAAATGTTTGTTGAGATATATTTCTACAAGAACAACTTTGTTCAGAGCTGACAGACCTCAGAACTGCTTTCAACGATGATTAACCATGTAGTATAGCGCATGTTTCTAGATGCACTTATAAAGGATTTTGAATTTGGCAGTAACATGAGAATTAGAAACCAAACTGTGACAGTCTGTGTGCTGAGAATATTGAAATTTTTTCTAGCTATAATATGTTGCCAGTAGTGACAAGGCATGCATCATACTGTATTTTCTTATTTGTCTCAGCAGGGATGCCAGACAAGACGAACCTCAGTGACGTAAAGCAAATCCATCAAACCAAGGATGGCAGCACTTTAGACACAACTGGAGCAGGATGTACAGCAATGGCCGATTATATGACATTTATGCTGATTAGTTTGGTAATACTGTTTCTCACTCTTTGGTAACAGCTTATTTCTGGCTTGATAGATGTATGTCATTGTCATCTATTTATCCCCACTCACAAGCCTGGAATAAGGGATCTGGTGCAGATAGCAATATTTATGGTATCTTGTATAAGATCAGCCACTGATCTTAGCCCTGAATATTAACAAAGAGTTTTGTGTAATATTTTAAGTGGGGTTTTTTTAAACACCTGTATAGTCATAAAAAGTCATATTTTCTTTTTTAATATTTTATGCTAAAAATAAGTTGTCTATGATAATCTTTCTCTTGGAAGGAATTTGTAAAAAAAGAGAGTATTGCCACGTTTGAAAGGGTCTCTGGAGATCATCTGGACCAACCCTGTGCTCATAGTAGACTCACTCTGTGCAAGTTGCCTAAGGCCAAGTTCAGTTGGTATTGGAATGTCTCCAAGGATGGAGACTCTACTGACTCCCTGGGCTAACTGTTCCAATGCTTAAGCACTCCTAGCAGACAATTTCAGCTACTGTATTTTGGTTTGTGCCTCTTGCCCATTGTGCCCACTTATTCCTGTCACTGGGCACCACGAACAAGAGTTCGGCTCTATCTTCTCTGCCCCCCTTATCAGGTGTTTATACATTTTCAAAAGATCCTGCTCTGCATCTTCTCCAGGCCAAACAGACTCAGCTGTCTCAGTCATTCCTTGTATAAGATTTGTTCCCATGCCTTAAAAATCTTCCTGGCCCTTTGCAGAAATCCATCCACTATGTCCATGTCTCTCTTGTCACTGTCCCTGAGGGCCCAGACCTGGTCATAGCCCTGTAGATGTGTCTCACTAGTGCAGGGCAGAGGGGAAGTATCACCTCCTTTGACCTGCTGACATTTTTCCTCATTCAGCCCAGAAGGTAGTTGGTTGTCTTTGCTGCAAGGGCACAGTGTGGGCTCTTTTTCAGCCTGATGTCCATTAAGACCACATGATTTTTCTCTGGAAAGCTGCTTTTCACCCAGCAGGCACCAACCTGTTACTGGTGTATGGGGTTATTCCTCCCTAGGAGGGGGATTTGGCATTTCCCGTTTTTGAACATTTTGAGATTCCTATCAGGTCGATTCTCCAGTCTGTCAGGGTCTCTCTGAATTCAGAATTAATTTTTATCATTCAGAAAAACTGTATCTTAGATACTATATATGTATATGATAGCTGCATTTTATCTAAGAATAACAGAAAAGTTAAGATTCAATGTTGGATTAAGGTATCTTAATCTATATGTCAAAATACAGATATTTACAAATGTGGTCTATATCTCTAAACTGTAACTGTAGTCGTTGGATTCAATTGCTAAAATATCTATGAGTGCCAGTTGTGATGCTCAAAAAAAACTCACCTGGTGTCCACTACTGTTCTGAATGGCCTCAGGTCTTTCTCTGGGCAAGTGACCACAGCCCTTTGTCAAAACTGTCAGTGAAGCCCAGTGCATTTTTCAGCTCATACAAAGACAGACACCTAAAAAAGCAACTCAGCTGCCCAAAAATAAATGACTGGTGCCACCTAAAGTTTCTTGGAGTATCCAAGACATCCTCACAGGACTGGCGTATATGATACAGGACTTTTGGGGTGTTGCAGAGGCTTCCTTAAATGGGAGCCATGGGGAGTGGCAGCTGGCAGCTAAGTGGGACAGCCTTCTTTATCTCAGACAGATCTAGACATTCACCTGTGGGCCCGTGAATAATATACCAAACCTCCATCAGTGTTATTGGTAGCTTAGGTACCTGGTTGCACTGGTTGCAATGGTGACACATGAATGCAAACCTGAATCACAACAATCCCATCTCAAGTTCTTATGCTCCATTAAATGAGGAAAGCAGAAGTGTTCCGCAGTACTAATGGTACATTACATATTACTGTTATAAAATTAGATTTTTCCGCCATGGCTAATTCCCATGTCATTTTAACCAGAAAGTATTCAAGAATATTTTGTAGTTACTTCTCTTTTAGAGTATTTTACAACAGGAAAAAAACAAACCCTGTACAGTATTGTGTGTATTCATACGGTAACTAGAACTCTTCCTAGAAAAATGTTACTCTTATATGAGACTAATATAAAGAAACATACATTAATATTTTTATTCCCAAATGTATATGTTAGTCATTAATGCACACAGTATAACATACAGGATAACGAATAGGTACACAGATAAAAAAGTTAGAAAAGCAAGTGAACATTCCTATGAGCAATTCAATGCCCAGATAAACATTGTTAATAGGCGTGTGTGCCAGTGTGTACATTTTGCTTGACCTCTCTTTTCCTTTGCAGATTTTGTAAATCAATTTTCAAATTCACTTGTCTTATTTACTTGAAATTATGACATTGGTAATTCAGGGAAAGAAAATGTGAATTCATCCTTTTCCTTTGCTATGTCAACTCACACTAGTAATCAATCCAGTTTGGCAACTTTTTTCTGAACAATGGCCAGTATCAGTCACTTCAATGAAAATGGGATAAAGTTTTGAAAAGGAGACACAGAAATGCAGAAAAAAATTCCACAATTACTCATTAATCAGAATTTTATTTATATCCTGAAGCACTTTGTTTCTGTTCCTAACTTTTATATGTTGTTCAAGACCTTACAAAGGCAGGTAGTCAAGGAAAAGTAGTTTATTCTACAGAATCTAGGAAACATGAACCTCATTTTCAAATATGACAGTAATTAGTCCTAAGACCTCCTCAGGTATATGCGAATTCTAGTCTGTAATGCTCCTCTCTTTTGTTTTTCTTGGCCTGTTCCCATTATCTTCGACACTGTACCTACACAGAATAATTTCTAAGATTCCTTCCGGAGTGGAAAATTCGGTCTTTCCTTCCCAGACACATTTGAACAAACTAGTAGCAATCTGAATAATAGTGGCAGATCTGGAGATTTCTCACTCACTACTCTGCCATGAGACCTCATTCACCCTCCTGTTCCATCTATCTCTAGGCATCACCACACACTCCACATCATTGCTCAGACTCATACATCTGCCAGGCTGCAGACTTTTTCATTAAATCTACCATGCTACAAAGAAATATTCTAGTTTCTTAAAGAACTACTATGTAATCATTAAAACAGATCAGAGCAAGGAGAAGGGAGGCAAGGCTCTTTGACGATCTTTCCCAAGGTTACCCTGCAAGGGAGGTACAATTGCATGAAGCTGTGGAAACCTGCAGAATGTTCTATAGCTCCACGTTTGGAAAGTAGGGCAAAAAAAAAGACCAAAAAAACCCAGTGTTGCTGTGCTAAAGCAAACAACAAAAAGAGGAATAGCACTGAGCAGAAACATGAAGAATGTTTTAGAGAAGCTGAGATGAGAAATAGGAAGAAATAAGGTTAAGCTGGAGATCGTGGCAATAGAGTATAAAAACACCTGCATTCACATAAAATGATGGACCGTAAGCAGTATGTATACGAGTCAATTTGGGTCAATTGCTGGGGCATGCAGAAGCTTTTCCCAACATCAAGTCACACAGGTTGCACCGGGCTGCCTCTGAGCTCCCCAGATGACCTCAGAAATGACATGTAGGTCTTGTTTCCTCCGTTTCCTTTCATTTGTTTATACTGGGGCATTTTTAACAGTCTCAGACTTCTCCGTATTTCCCAGAACATTTGATAAATAAGATTTTGCCTTCTTTTAAATAATCTCTTCATGTATAATAACTGCTATGGTCTAAAATAGGAATGCTTTACTCAAAGCGCACTTTTTCTCAGACAGACACTCAAAGGCTGATCATACAAAAATTGCAATGGATATCAATATTAGAGTTGTGTAACTGGCCTCGGTACATTTTTTTTTTTAAATAGCAACCATAAAGTAAGAGGGCTTTGTAAGGAATAATTTCTTAGAGGACATTCTGGTTACTTACAATAAAATTCCAGGAAAAGAATAATTCTAAAAAATACAACGTTCCAGAAAACCATAATCTTTTTATTTGGTAAAATCAAGATATTCTTCTTCTACTCTGAGATCAAGAGAGGCCCTATATGTAGCACACACTCATTTCTTAGGGAAGTCTGCTGCCTCCCTGGGTACAGCCCTCGGATCATTGTCTGTTACTGGCTTTTCAGGAAGCCTGAGGTCGGTCAAGAAAGATCGAGGTGCCACAGTGTGTCCAGAAAAGTGCAACAGAGCTGGTGAAGGGTCTGGAGTGTCTGATGGAGCCATGATTGTTTAGCCTAGAGGAAGGAAGGCTCAGAGGAGACCTTATAAATACCTACAGGAGACCTACAAATACCAGAAAAGAGGTTGTACGAAGGTGGGGGTGGGCCTCTTCTCCCAGGCAACCAGCAACAGAATGAGAGGAGGCAGCCTCAAGCTGTGCCAGTGAAGGTTCAGATTGTATATCAGGAGGAATTTCTTCATGGAAAGGGTTGTTACACATTGGAATGGACTGCCCAGTAGGGTGGTAGAATCACTGTCCCCAGAGATATTTAAAAGACATGTAGATGTGACACTTAGGGACAGGCTTAGGTTTAGTGGCAGACTGGCGGTGCTGGGTTAGCAGTTGGATTCGAGGGTCTTAAGATTCTTGTCCAACCTAAATGATTCTATAATTCTTGACTGCCCATTTCTATTTTCTATAGGTGTACCTGTGTTTTTAAGTGTACTTGTATCTCCTGGGGAAAAGGTACTGACTGAAGTACATATAAACTAATGTCCTAGCACTTTAAATAAACATTTCAAGGTGACAACTTTTCCTTTGTGTAGCTGGTGAAAGAGGAAGAAAAGCACCTGTTTCCTTGGAAAGCAAATATCATTGTTCCTTTCACGACTAATAAAAGATGATGCATAATTACAGCTATGTAAAAGGTTATTTTTTTATTTCTCTCTATAGATAGATAGATGTACATATAACCTCTTTATTACTCTGTACCTGTATGTTTATATGCTAAAATAATATTCTTGTTTGGATTATAACAGGGTTTATATTAACCTATTGAAGATTTCAGATTAACCTTATTATTTCCATATCATCTTCTCAGGATAATGAATTAAAATATGTAGTTGAAACTATCTCTATTTATTTTCTTTTATATTCAGTTCTTCTCTGAAATCATTGTGTAAGCATTAATCTTATTTAGAAAATGGTGTGATTTTCTGTGTGCTCTGAGTCGAAACTGATTATAATAGGAATTAAAATAAAAGTTGTTTCTAACTATATTACACTAAAAAAACCAGTGTGACTCTAGAAAAATACAGATTTTCTTCTTGAAAATCTCAGCAAAATATTAATTAAGTTTTGACTCTTAATTCTTTCTTCCTGGTGATGAATGAACAAATTTTGGGAGACAATATTTGCATATCTGACAGTTAGAAACTTTGTCTTTTGCTTTATTTTAGTACTTTTTAATGTGAAATGCTAGAGACAATATACCTGGTACCCCACGAGGCTCTTTTCCAGTTCACACTGAGGAGGAAGCTCATGCTGAGCTTCTGTGGCTGAGAGGACTCGGTCGATGCATCTCATCACCCCTCACAGTGCAGAGGGCTGTGCTAAGATCACCTGCTGTGCATGCCTAATTTAGGTGTCACAACAAAGTCTCTCCAGGTTTGTCAAGCAGCCCAAATCAATTGTTAGTCTCTTGAATGTAAGTCACATGGAGGTCTTTCTCTGTGGCAGTTTCTGATTTTCCTGTTCCTCTAAATGTCACTCTCTTTGCCATTTGAGCCGGTACAAGAGTTTACAGGATCACGCAGTGAAACTGGTCGGGGTATTTCTGAATCAAAGGATCTCCTTGATGCAGTTCACCTTGCATCTTCAAAGACAAAGCCACTGGTACAATGGATGGTATGGCCATAGTGCTCATGGAATTTTAGCCACACATTTATAGCAGGTGGACATAACATTAGGGACAACAAAACACTTTAATAACATAAAAATATACTGCAAAGTTGTTTTCATAACTGCATTACGTGTGAGGATTCATACTTCAGTATCTAAAGCAGGATATGGCCATTAAAAAAGTCATAGTATAGTCTGACTTTATTCATGCCACACATGAAAGTGTATAACAGATCTCTCACTGATGGGCAAAAACATACTGCTCAATACATAAGTTGGCGTGCCTTACCATGAGTAATTTCTCTTCTTTGTCACCTGTATCTGTCTTTAGGGGATCAGTTTTGCATAGAATGTGCTTTCCTGTTTACTTTCAGTTCACTTCATTTATAAGTATAGCTAACACCTTTGTGATGATTGTTAAAAATATTTTTCATCTCTGTTTACATTCTTGCTTTTTGGCAGACAGAAGTGTTCATGAAACCTGTGTCTTTCACCTTTTGTATTTAAAAAGAAAATACAAAAATCACAGTTTTATCAATTGAAGAAAAAATAAATAATTGAATACCAGGCCTTCAAAAACGTAAAAGGCAATGTCATTCTGAAGCATAAAGGTTGCTTGTAATTTATATCTTTAGCAAGCTATAAAAAATAGGGTATTTTTAGTTTCAGAGCAATACCAGGCTGGAAATTAGTGCATGGGCCACCTCCTTCTTTGAGACAATTGTGATAGTACTGAATTCCATGGATATAACTGTAAACGTAGTTTGACTTTGTATTATATCTACATGCAAATTTGAATTGGTACACTTAATACAGTAAGATTGTTTTCATAAAAGCATCACAAAGTTACAGGTAATACTAATTTGTATTTCTCTGCTCTCTACTGGTTAAATGTACACCATAACAAATAAAAAATTAATTTAGAAAATAAACATTTATGTTGTGAACTCTTACCTCTATGACTCTTAGGGAAAAGTATGAAATATGTAACTTTGTGATAAATTTCAGCATTTCAGTAATCTAAATATCACGGGAAAGAGGAAATTACATCTTTTTTTTTTTTTTTTACAATTTTATGGTCAGCCTTCCACTGTTTGTCTGAGTCTTAAAACTGGCAATTTCAGACTGCAGGAGAGGGATTATGTTGGGTTGTCAGTGTCTGGGGTTCTTCAAAGGGAGGAATATGACGTTGATGCTTTATTCTTTCTCACTTCAGGATTCACTCTGTCATCATTATGTATGCTAACATGCTTTTTATACCTTTGCTCTTCCTTCATTCATCTGTTGCTCCAGATTACATCTGAATCTAATATATATGCTGCCATTTACATACGTTAGATGCTACCTCTTGGTTCTCTTCTTTACCCTTAAAACCAGTTTTGCCCTGGTCCAGAGCTGCATTTCTTCAAAGACCAAGGGTCGGTTGTCTATAGCTATGGGGTCTCCAGTACCAACCCTGTGCCCTGTCCTTTGGCATCCCGTGCCTGTTCTTCCTCTGCACCACACTCTGTGTCTGCAGTTCTCTGATCTTGTGCTAAGCCTCTATTTCTCTACATTACAGCATTGTCTTAGAGTAATAAATATCTCATTCTACATGGAATAACTGCTTGTTACTTCTATCTATATAAAACTGTTGTTGTCTCATGCAAAGATAAGTGAAAGTAAGGCCAATTTGCCACAGTCATCGAGTCAGTCAGGGAAAAACCCTCTTGTCACAGCTAAACTGAGCAAAACAAAGCTGCAGGCAAGTAAAGAAACATTCAGATAGTCAGTTGGAGGAGTGCCAGTCTGGAGGGCTTGAAAACTCCGTACAGAGCCAGTAATGGCCACTTTAGCCATGGCAATGCCATGTTTCAAGGCTGCACAATTACACCAGGATGGTCTGATGCACCTGCCTCAGCGTGGCCAGACCAACTGAGTCCTCAGGATCATCAAGGGTCACCTTGAAAATGTGATTTCTCTCATCCTGAAAAAGGAATCTAGGGTCCTGTAAGTCCCTTCTGGTAAAGAAGAGATTAGTTCAAGGATATCTAATAATTAATATGTGAATTTACAAGAGATAAAATTTAGTTTTGTCATGCGTTTACATTCAGTTAAGTCCTTCCACCTTCTCCTTCTAGAACAAAAACTTCTAAAGTGTTACCTCTGTTCATTACCTGCACAGGGAATGTAAATACTTACCCTAGCAGGACGGATCCTTTACATCACCTGATACTCAGGCACCATCTGGATCTACTGTATAGCCTTCTACAGTAGCATGGGCCTAAAAATGTTTAACCTGTAGCCTTGAAACCAAGTGAAAATAGTTATGGGATTGTTCATTTCTTTCTGATGTGAGAAAGCCAAGGAAAGGCACTCTCCATACGCTTCTGGAAAACTACTGGAATTTCAGATCGCATTTGAGAGTTTATAAACCCATGAACATACGTGCTTATCTAAGCAATGATCAGTTCTGTTTCAAATGGAGATAGGTAATAACAAAGAAAATAAACTATTCTGTACCACAGTCAAGTGAAATTTGCTTGTCTAATAATACTTTATCTTCAGTTTTATCTTAATGTAACGCAAAAGCTCGAAGCCAAATTTACTGATTGCCAATAAATTTACTGATTGATCAATAAAATCACAGCCAAAACCCAAACCAAACCCATAACCAGAATCAAAACAAAAAACAAACAACCCCCCCAAAAAACCCAAAAAACACCCCAAATCCAAAACAAAACAAAACAAAACAACGACACCTAAAAAAACCCCCAAAATGAAAAAACCAAAAATCCCCCAACATGACATTATTCCAGTAGTTAGAAATCTGTGATGAACGTCCTGACAAATCTCATTCCTGCTCCCTAAGTGGTTTCTGCATTTTAAGAGTAATTGTTCCCAGATAAAATCCTGAGTCCAGAGAAAAGACAGTAAGATTTCATACTCTTTGTGAACAAATTCACTTTCTCTGAGCTCCGATGGTGGAGAAGCTTTTTTGTTGTTGCCTCTAAAAGCTATTGTTGTCCCCCTAGAATGTATCATGTCTGCTCCTGAGTTGCCACAGCTTACAGCCTAGCAATTTGCAGAAACACATTAGGGTCTAAATTGCTGCGGCAGGGACAAACACTCATATCACTACTGAAAAGACAGAAATCTCCAGGACAGAAGAACAAATCGTTTCTCTGGAGCTAGTGGAAACTCTCTTTTAATGGGATTCAGAGTTCCAAGTGTTGAAACTCTAGCCAAGCACCACTTTCATCTGAATTAGAAAAGTAAAATTGCGTGATAACTTACATTAATATATATACACTTGCCTCTACACATAAACAAGCAGCTAAGGATCAGGACACAATCTTTTTTGGGTTTTTGGGGTTGTTTTTAACAAATGATTTCTTTCCTTTAAGTCATAAGAGGATTTTGGAAGAGAATCTTTCTGTTTCAGAAACAAAAGGCAACACACAACTGATCTAACACTCAGGAAAGAAAGGGATTATAAATATTTACTTTGCATTTTCATCTCTAAAGCAATAGCATATTTCATAGCTATCTCAATCAGGAGTCCATGTACCAATCTTTAACAAAAAAACATTGCTTATCTGTGCATGAAAACATCTGGTTTCAAAGACCATCATTTGATTATGAAAAAGATCCAATGTTGTTAATATCCATTTTTCTTATTTTTCCCAGTTAAATTTAAACGACAGTGGGCGAAAGTAGTAGTTAACACATGAAACAATGTAACCCTACATGTTTTTTAAATCCCTGCACAAGTATGAACTCTATCTGTTCTCTGGCAATACAGATGAAAGCGCAGATGTATAACCACTAACTATTATGTGCATAGTTCAATACCACAACTACATAACCATTTTGTTCACTCTCACACATTATACAATATTGGTCTTTTTGCATGCTAATTTTATTTACTGCTCTATATAATGGTCAATTTTAGCATTTTTTCCTAATCTGACTGTAGAACTGCAGAGTAGATCTGGCTTTTTTGTAGGTTTTTTCATGGCCTATTGAAGGGGTATCCCAATGTTATTAGGCTTGCAGAGTCTACTTCAAAAATTTGTGCTTAAAAAATTATTACTATGAGGGAAAGCCAATCATGACATCAGGTACAGGATGTCATTGTTGGTATGCAAAATTCAGCCTTTGCTTCCAGACAGAAACTTTATTTAACATCAGTTGGTAATTTTAATTGACTTCAGATGAGAAATTAGAAGAACCATCTAAATTCATAGAACTGAACTTATTAATCAGATTTCCTGATGAGGCTAATGAGAAAAACAATAAAACGCCAAACCCAAACATCGTGTTTTTCAGATAGACCTGGGTATGTTTAGGGAAGTGATTATATGATTTGGATTGATTCAGCTAGTGGGGAACTACATTTCATGAATCAGAGGTCTCTTCCAGTCAGAACTGTTCACAGCTGCTTTCCAACTCCATGATCCAGCATCCAGCTTGCAATTTCTGATTCTCCTACAGCGACTGTCACTGGATATTTCATTGCTCAAAAGTGCTTAAAAAATTAAATAGGTATTAAACCCTTCAGGATAAGTTGAGTAAGGTTGAGGAATTTCGAATAGTTCAGACACTATTCAGTCCCAGAAGGAAAATAACGTTTATTCATCCATTGCTAAGTGGCTGGATAGGTTACACTCTCCATATATCCATCATACATATTTTTGCAGGCAGTAATGTTTGGCTTTTCTGTTTCCGTATACTATCTTCTTCATCACAGTAATCTTTTCCACTTTCACTCTACCTTCATTTATTGGGGTGATACCACATATCTTATCAGAGACCCTAGACTCTATCCTATCAGAGACCCAAGAAAAGAAGGGCAAATTTAATTCTGTGATATGCCAACGTTTTCCAGGGAATGTAGTCACGGGAGCCAAGGAACTGATAAGGTGATTATGAGATATTTCAGCTTTGACACATTTAGGCAAATAAGGAGCACCACCATTTGCTTTGTTTGATAGCTTTTTACTGGCCTACATTGAAGAACACTGCAGGTTTAGGCACTCTGTGACTAGTATCTGACTGGCAGTTTCAGCACAGAGGCTGAGGTTTGAACAAGCAGAAGCTGAACTGCGCCAGCCTCTATCAGTGATTCTTCCAGAATGGAGCTGGAGAAAAATCTTTGACAGGGTAATGTCAGGATGCCTGCAATGCTGCTGTAGGTGTTTGTTCAGTATCTAGATAAAAGCCATTAGATTCTTGCACAGTTGTTAAGTTTCGAATAGAAGAGAAGCCTCTGCATGAATTAAGGTGCAAATGAGACCATATGCCAAAGTCACCAGTACAGATTTTATTTAACAGTGAATGTGACATATAGAGATAGAAAGAAATAGGAAGGGGGTGGGAGAGAGGGGTAGAGAGAGAGACTGAGCAAAGATATCACCACCAAAAGTGGCATTCTGCTGGTCCCTGAGCTATTTTTCTGGAGGTACCCTGTTTATACAGCCCAGGTCCTGGATATCCATGGGGTGTAGATGCCATACCCAAAACTTGAGATGGCACATGCATAAGCACTTTCTTCCTTTCCCGACAGCTTGCCACAGTGGGAAATTTTGTCTGGATGGCAACCAAACCTTTAACTCCATTAGGCCTGGAATTAACTCTTTCCTGCTGTGCATTATGTGCTTATTTCAAGTTCCATTCTGGTGGCTTATGATACGGGGACAGAGTTTTCAGACATGCGACTGCATTCTTTAAGTCCTCACAACTGTCAGTCTGACACATTTCAGAAAAAATGGCTTGTAGAAAAGACCCATAAACCTATCAAATGCTAAGACAAAATTAAATTTACATTTCATGAGGGTTACTAATTATAATTTTTCAAACATTGCTAGATGGTTTAAACAAAATGCTCTTGAGGATTTGTGATCTATGGCACATTGTATTGGAATGGCTTTGCATCAAAGCCTGACACTGGCTTTTCACCAAATTATATCTTTGCTATATGATATATGTGCACGAAGACTCTCTCAGATTGTGAGGTTAAAAACAAACCTAGCTGTGCCCTTTATTTCTCTGCCCTTCAGGCTTTATCTCATTTTTTCAAAAAGCTTCAAAACAGTGAGTCTCTGAATAGAATTGAATTTGTCAAATTTTAATATCCCTTTTAATGTTGCCCTACCCATTATGACACAGTAAGTGCGTTGCAAGATCTTATATTCCCTTTTTCATAACAAGACTCAACTTGAAATAGAAATTTCATGGCGCAGTGTAAGCAATAGCTAGTCTCTTGTGCTGACAACCTCGAGTAGATAAAAATTCCTGTAAGAATCCCTCTTATCACCGCTAAGAGAAGAAGCTATCTTCACGCCTTGATGCCATACAGGCACATGGTCCAGGTTTAGATGATGAAAAGAGTCATTTATGAAATTACTCCAATCCAGCATCCAGGAGGCCACAAAAAATGTTATAGCAATTATTTTTTTCACAAATTGAAAATGATTGTACCCTTAACTTGCAATGCATTATATGAAGTCCTATTAATTTCAAGATGTATGAAGTTACTAAAATGTTATGTGTGAGCTCTGGGATTTTACTAACTGATTAAGTCTTTAAACACAAGTATGCGTAGCACTTGCTGGTTCCTCCCATGAAAAGATTGAAGTTATTTATTGTGTGTCTGCGGTGAAGATTATATTTAATCCTTAACACTGTGTGCATTTAGTCGGTACTCAGGATTTGTACCATACCTCCTGATCTGTTTTATATTTCATGTTTTAATTAAAACTTCGAAAGCATGCTAAGGTTTCTCTCTGCCTTTGAATGTCAATTTACATTTATGTTACGGCATTGTAAATGAGTGAACATCTTAGAATAACACAATATTCCCCTACTCCCAACTACAACTAAAAGGTTTTTGAGAAATAAAAGTAAGTTTTAAGAACCTTTATCCTCTACTTCCTTTGAAAATAACTTAGAATAACAGGATCAATGTGAAAGATTTCTGGCTCCCAGGCCTGTGCACACTAGATCACACTACACTAAGTCTTTCCATATACCATTAAATTAGACTTCCTCTAATGCACGAGGTGCAGCCCAACTCACTCAGCCTGTCTGTTCTATCAGCAGTGTATACAAACTTTCAAAGCTATATGACTTTTCACTGGCTTGCCTAAAAAATGAGTGAGTGAGAAGGTCCATAGTTACAAAAAAGAAATACCATCTTAAATTATAGTGTTTGTTTCTGTCTTCTTTTTCTCAGAGAGGGAGTAATAACTCAGCTAACAGTGAAGTTAAGAAGACTTAATTAAGAGTTAATTAAGACTTAGAGTTAATTTTGGCTTATTCAATGGATAAAAAATTTGAGTTATTGAACAAAGACTTTGAGAAATCAGTTCTAAAAGGAAAATGTGTATTTCTTTTCCACCAAATATCAAAATATCAGTGATTTGGACTGTTTTTTCCTAGCTCAGAGGAATCATACCATTCACGGAAAACTTCCATAGTAAACTGAAGTTTTTGGATAGCAAATAACAAGACTCACCCCTACCTCAGATGTCCAGCAGGAGTGAGAAGTAACATTGCCTTAATGAACACAAGGAATTCCAATTGTAATTATGATTATTAAAATTGTTCTTAGAAAGGTGATTATTATGATGCAAGGAAATTAAATTAATGATAAATGTAAAGGTTAAAAATTTTGATGCCTTTCCGAGGTCTAGAGACTAAGTAAAAAGCATCTACCTAACTGCATCTTTGAACACAATTTTTTTCCAATCTGTCGATTACAGCCAGCCAACTCTGCAGCTATATCAGCCCCATGGCAGTAATGACCTGGTAATAGGACTTTGGATTGGTTATATTCATGAGGCCATGATTGGAACAGGAAAAGAAAAAAAATTCAGAAACCTGGCCTTCCAACTTCCAACAATTAGCTTTGCTACAAACCCAATTTGACAGGAGCACACATAAATTCAGCTTTCTGCTACTAACTGTAAACTTCAAAAAAACTCGAAGACATTTCCAAGGGATATTAATGGAGATGGTCTGGATCTAAAAGGAAAGGTTGGTGCATTTTAGATCTTTGCTAATGAAATTAATGAACAAAGCCATAATGTGTAATGGCTTAAATATTACATTAGCAGTCCATTTCCAAAGGATTGATGAGTTCCTTGCTTGTTTCAGACACTTGTTACTACTGACAAGTAAGACTGGCTAACAATCTGAAGATCTGAACATGTCTGATTTTGTTTTCCAAAATGTAATATAAAAAGCACCAAGTCCACCACAACCAACAAAACCAAAAGAGAAATAATAAAAGGTTTTTGCTCATAAAGTTCTGCTTGAAGCAAGACTACAAGGTAATGCTGCCCTAGGATATGATTCAGTACCACAGATGCCTTACACAAAGGCTAATGAGCCTGTTGCCAGTACTGGAAACACGATTTGCCAGTGGCAAAACTAACAGTAATTCTATATTACTGCTAATTTGCTGGCTATTTTTCTTCATTCAATAGCTCATAAATTCCAACAGTGTTGCTTCTAGGGAAATATCAATTGCTATGAAAAAGGCACGTAAAAATGCCATAACTCTAAGTGCTTTTGTGACAGGATTATTAATATTTGCAATTCACATTTTTCATTGAAGATACACTTAAAAGTTAAACTTTTCCAAAATATTGAATCAAGGAAATCTGTTCGCCTGGATATAGAAATGAAAAGTAAAGAAGACTGCGTGGCAATCCAAAACTGTTGTAATATCTTGAAGTGATTTCTAGTTTAATTCCTTGAGAGAAGGAAGAAGAGCTAATGGCTTGCCAAATTGTAAACACAGAAGTGTTCCTGAAAACACCATTATACAAATATCTTCTAATAATGTTCAAAGGGTAAGTAAAACATTTATTTCTGTGGGATATATTTTTGTCAACTGCTACTACACTTATTGAAAGATAAGCCCTCTTAAAAAGACAATATAAAAGTTAGTGGCAGGAAGTTTTTTTATATCAAATAATTGTTTTACTAGGACAGAGTAGAAATGAGCAAAGGGAATTATTTGCATTACCCTGTGTTCTACCTTGAAAAAGCTTTCTCTGTTAAACAGTCAAGATCAGCTTGGATAACAAACATAATGTGAATTTAATGATACCTACTAAGCAATAGATTTTTTATTGGAACAGCTTGTTTTAAAGCTAAATTTAGAGACCCATCTCTGCCAAAAAGTACAGTTGACAATGTGTCTTCTTCCTTACCATAAAAGTTACCATATCTCCAGGGAAATTTTTTTGTGACACGCATTAACACCTGTTGACAAATGAAAGAGGTGGGGGAGCAAGAAGAAGAGAGGTAGGAATGAGAGAACAGAAGGGAGGGAGAGAAGGAGAGAGAGGAAAATTAAGAGAATGGATGGGGAAGAGAACCAAATAGGGAAAGGGAGAGATGGCTGAAATGAAGGGAGGAGGTGAGGCAATGCAAGAAAAGGCAAGGAAAGGAAAGAGGACAAAAGAAGAGGAGAGGAGGTGAAAAGTACTGAAAGCATCTCTTTCTCCAGGGTGACGTAGATTTTCCCACTGCTCAGCACGCTTCAGTATATTCATCTACAGATCTGTGTTTCTTGGAAGAGCCAAGTGACCACGCGGCACATTAAAAATCTTCCTAATAAATCTAGCTAAGGATACCTTTCCATCAAGTTAATTGTTTGTTTATTTGTTTTATAATATAGTTTCCTGGTTCTGAAAACATCTGGGTCTAACAATGAGGACAGTGTACATTTTGCAGAAAGATCCTCAATCTCTATTATCTGCACCATCTACTTTCAGTCTTAGTCTATTTTTCTGCTTACTCTATTTTTCTGCTGATACATATCTGTCTTTATGAGATCCTGAAAAAATGAAATTTAGAACAAAATGTGGTGTTTGCAAACAAGGAAAGTGTGTAGTGTTTATGGGCTTTTCTTCCTTTTTTTGTTTTAAATTTTTTCTCTTTCAAGTGTCATTTAGAAGGAAAATTTGCATTCTGATTATAAAGGCAGGAGTTAGAAGCAAGTGAAAAATTACAATGAAACAGATTATTACACAGGATGTACACTGCCTTCCATCACAACTAAACAGCTATCACACTTAGGTCTTCCAGGACAGCTGCCTTTTCATATAACATCTGAAAAATATGACTAAAATATTAAAAAAATATTTTTTAATATGACTTCCAATTTGTCACATATTCAAATTATGTACATGCACCTGCTTCAGAAAAAATTACATGTCATCAAGGATGTTATATATTGTCCATTTTATGTTCGAAAACTATAGCTTAACACCTTTGTCACTATAAGAGTTTCTTTAGTAGAAAATAAATGCTATCAGTACGATATTCAAAATTAACATAATATGATTTTATTCTTTACTAGAAGGCACAAATCAAGCAAAGTCAATCAAATACAATTGATTTTCAAATAATAATGAGACACAAGGGAATCAGGTAGTAACAGTTCATGGATCTGGTACGAATACTGGTATATCTTCATACTCATGGATTCCCCTACACTGGTTCTGGATGCCTCTGTTACACTGTAAAAGGAAATCTTTATTGTCTGCCTTTCCTTTTATTCACTTATCAGAATACAGCAAGAAATGTATTACTGCAGATATGTCTTGATTTCTGATATACAAACATAAAGAAAGCAGATCTTTTTCCTTTTGTTCCTTTTTCTCTGTAAGACTTCCTTGCTGAAAGATTTCAAGTTGTGTCACATTATCTTTTGTGCTTGCCTCTGTTTGCAGCCATACCAGTTGTTCCTGGTAACTATCCACCCATCATACACGTGCTCCCTTATGTAGTTACCCTTCAATAAAGCATAACACAAAATTTTTTTTGTTAAATATATTGTTGGGATACATCAACTTCTGGCATTTGCTTTGCTGTTTTTCTTTCAGTTGTACTATTTACCTCTATGTACTATTTTCTACAACTTCTTGAAAGGTGGTTGTAGTCAGGTGGGGGTTGGTCTCTTTCTCCAGGCAACAACTGACAGAACGAGAGGACACAGTCTTAAGCTGCGCCAAGGAAAATATAGGTTGGATATTAGGAAAAAGTTTCTTACAGAAAGAGTGATAAAATATTGGAATGGTCTGCCTGGGGAGGTGGTGGAGTCACTATCCCTGGATGTGTTTAAAAAGAGATTGGATGTGGCGCTTGGTGCCACGGTTTAATTGAAGTGTTAGGGCGTGGGTTGGACTCGATGATCTTGAAGATCTCTTCCAACCTAGTGATTCTGTGATTCATTTGCTCTTTTTTCCCTTCCCTACATGTTCAATGTGATAGAGTGTGATCCGCTCTCTTCCTGTCCCCACTGCAAGTGAGGGTCCTTGAGTGCCTCAAGCCCATGCAGGACAGTGTCATGCTGAAAGTGCCAACCTCCTCCGTGTCTGTAACAGCACACTCCCTCTGCCTCCTGCATTTTGGCTAAGCAAGCAGTCAGGCAGGTCAATTTGTTGATCCCCTGGAAATTCAACCAGCTAAAAATCAACACTTGGTCTTGGTCTCAGTGCCACTTTCTCTGGCAGCAACTGCTTGCAGGAGCAGCACTTCAGACCTAGAAATGCACAGTATCCCCATCTTAGGATGGGGTAGGTTGCAGCTTGAAAAATTAGGTTAATGAGGTCACTCACAGATCTTAAAAGACATGAAATTGGACCTTCATGGCTTGTAGATGTAGGAATCCTTCAGTGATCAGTCATTCTAACTACTTCATTGTCAAGTAAGAGTGAACACATCAGCCATCACCACAGCCTGTTTAGTCAACTGGTACCCACAGTGCACTTAACATCTCTGGCTCTTGAAGAGATAAAAGCATACACACACAGACATGAACACTGACAGTCCTGCAGGACACCAGGATTTCTCATATATCTCTACCTTCACCTAAAAGACAGTTTCTTGCACAATGTATAGAATTTGAGGTCTTCATTTATATTACATAAGGAAACTAGCTACTCAACAAAATCTGCAGTCTTAAATGTCAGGCCTTATAGAAAACTTTTAAATCCCTATTTGAATATTTTACTCCAAGGATCAAGGACTTGGTGTTATCTATAATTTGTTTCATTTGTCATTCATCATATCAGTCTGTTAGTAGAATGCAGGACAATTTTGTTTTAGAGCTCCTTCAAAACCAGAGGGAGGAAAAAGCATCACACCTAAAGCTCTCAATAGTGTAGCTATTTTCTGTCTTAAGAACTGTGATCTTTCCATCAGCATCTGTCTTTGGAAGTCTGATATGCCAGCAGTGAAATTATCTTCTGTTTTGTCATTTGGAACTTGTTTTTTATCTTTCTGCAATATGGTCACTGACTACCCTAATTTAATTTCACATTCACCCGTTTTGAAGCTCTCTGTATAACTCCACCTTCTCTGCTATCTCTCATTTTTATTTCTTTCTGTTAACAGCAGAGAATCTTCATCCTGACACAATCCACCGTGCATTTTCTATTAAATAACATTCTGTGTTGCAAGAGCAAGCTGATAATAATCTGCTATGTGACCTTCTCCTTTGTCAAATTGCTCCCTCAACCCCACTTACACCGTGAGAACTGTTCTCCCTGCTAAGTGTATTGTTATGGGCTTCCCTTGTCCATTACTTGCATTCACTGCAATGAATGCACCTTAATGTTCTATACAGCAGTACTATAATGAATACATTTTTTGCATTTCTTGGCTTTCTCCACGGTCACTGAAATCCGTATTTTTTTCACTTTTTTTTCTCTCTGGGGATTTCAGTGCTTCAGTGAGTTTTGAATTAGGACCTTATGTTGACTTTCCATGAACAGTGACTTTGTCTTTTGGATATGACATTCACATTCAATGTGCTATTAGACACTGGGCATGTCACCAGCGTGGTAGGGTAGGTCATCTCAGTACCGGAGAAGGAAAAGGAAGGGAACAATTCTCTCCACATTTTGAGTGAAACCCTGTTAAAGAAATGTATGTACTTACAGGACATTTATAAAGGTCTTAGAATATAAAAAAGGGCTGCATGTTTAGTAAACACGATCACTGAAAAACTTCAACACCACAACATTTTAGGACCCTTCAGGAGAAAACGTTTCTGTAAAACATAAGCATCTTCTTGATATACTAGCCTGGTATCACTGGGTCTCTTCAGCTGTTCATTAAGTAATGCTGTTATTCTAACTTTTGGTACTGATAGTATTGCTGCAAGTGCTCTTGTTTGTAATGTTTCCTCGTGAAAAAGAGAGGTATTTATCAGGAAAAGGATGAAAGGAGAAAGAAACAGGAAGCGAAAAGAATAGTCAATAAGAATGTTAATAAATAATAACTAAATAATTACTTAAATGAGTAATTTCATCATCATCATGATTTTAGATGTAACAATTCCTGCTTACATCATCTAGAATTGTCTACAAAATATGGGGTTGTGCCAGGTATCAATTCCTAACATATATCATCAATTTTTAATATTTATAAATGTTTTAAAGTTCATTTGGGGGAAAGGTAAATTTTATATTGCGAGTTTGCTTGTTTTCCTACACATATTTGAATGAGGCTTGAGCTGGCATGTGGTAAACCTTCCTGCCTTGAAACTTTTCTTACTAGAATACATGATTTTGTTTGATGTTTTGTCAGAATACAATTTAAAGTAAGCCCCAAAGTGAACTCTATTTAAATTCAAAACAATTTAAGATCAGGCTTATGCATTAGGTCAATATTGTAGGACAGTTTCTTCCTCCTGTACAACAGCTATCATTTATTTAAATTGAGTGTAAAGTAAAATTTATTGTACCATGTGTGCCTATAAGCAATCTCTAGTGAATATGATTGTTTATTCAAATCACTGTGTTTTCCTTGTCCATTTTATTTTGCACTCTTTTGGAACATTATTGTGGAAAAATTTTCCTAGAGAGAGACCCAGTTAATGTTTTATGAGACAGACAACTTCCAGAATTCCTCTTGAGCTTTGCAAAATTGAACACGGGAAAATAAAGTTGTCAGGTGTAAGAGCAGTGGAGCATTTTTTCCAGTCTGGTTTGGAGGATGAATCCACATGGAGCTGTTCTGGGAAAACTGATTTTAGTCACTGTAAAGTGCATCATTATTATTCAGTCTGATTGATCAAGGTAAGTATATTCACTTCATTTAGATCAAATAAAGTCACAACCAAATTATTCTGCACACAGTCAGGTGCATGCCATCTATCTAATCTAAACCAATCTAATATACTTTTCCATTTTGTTACAAAAAAAAGGTTGACTGGTTCCCACAACTGAGACATAGTAAGTGAATGATAAATAACTCAATGACTTTCAGGCTGTATCAGCAGGAAAAATTAAATAATAGGAGAAAAAAAAAAAAGACAACTCAAGCATTGCAAGTCACATGGAAGAAAGGAGGCATTTCACAGAGTTTTATTTGAAATATTGCTAGTATCAGGTAAATTAGACATACCTTCTGCCAAACTGTTCACCAAGTTTTGAAAGCAGATGGAATATTTTGGTATTATCAGAATGACTAGTTGAGAAATAGTACAATTGGGCTATTTGGAAACAACTCTAATTCATTCCATTATTTTATTTGACAGCTTTCAAAGAGACTTAACATGTTGTGTGATTTGGCTTTGGATATGAAGAGAAAATTTCTGGGCTCCTGAAATGCTGAATTGAAAGACAAGCCTGACAGATTTCAATAAGTGTTTGGACAACACTCCCAGGCACATGGTGTGGTTCTTGGGGACAGTGTTTGCAGGGCAGGAGTTGGATTCAATGATCCTTGAGGGTCCCTTCCAACTCAGCACATTCGTTGTGATTCTTTGATTCTGTGATTATGACTATAACAGTTGAGGGGAAGTGCCAAGCATGGTGAAACTACTGTAGCTCTTTATCCAGAGTGATGAAATTGCTAACATTAATAACATTGTTACATGCATTTATGGACACACGTAGGAGTAAGCATACATTTTCTTATGGATATTTAAGGCAAGGAGGGCTTATTTATGCTTCCTGGTTTGGTCTGGTATATTCAAGAAATAGTTCTGCTGTTTCCACTGTGAGGAAGATGATGCGAGTTTGACAGGGAATGGATGCGAAAGAGCCAGGAACCAACCTTATAAATGCTAGAAGGTGCAGCTGGTACACTTTTTAAAGAAAGTTAAATAGTTCAGAAAAGTACAACCTCATTTATTCTTACTCAAAACATGGGAAAACAGGGAAGAACAATCCTTGATACTTTATACCAGCCACACAGAGAAGGTAGAAATCTATAAATAAAAAGCCTTCTTGAACAACTAGTCCATGATTAGTCTAGATAAGTCAAGAATAACTGGATGACTGATTTTATTTAGCTGTGTGTCCTGGTGTCAGTATGGATACAGTTAATTTTCCTCCCAGTAACTTGTAGAGTGCTGTGTTTATTAGGATGAGAACAATGACACGCTGATGTTTTAGTTGTTGCTAAGTAGTGCTTACTCTAAGGCAAGGACTCTTCAGCTTATTATATTGCCCTGCCAGTGAGGAGGAGGCTGGGCTCAAGAAGACAGGAGGAGGTATAGCCAGAACAGGTAGCCCCAGTGGGCAAAAGGAATATTCCCTAGAGGGGAAAACTGATCAAGAGCTGCTGATCAGGGCCAGGAAGGGCACTGGTCAGCAGGTGGTGAGCAATTGTGTTGTTCATAATTTCTTTTGTATATTCTAATTCTTTTGTTGTTGTCTGTTGTTAGTTGGAGCAGTAGTAGTAGTTATTTTCTGTCCTATTAAACTGTCTTTATCTGAGCCCACAAATCTTAATTTTTTTTTTTTTTTTATTCTCTCCCTATCCCACTTTGAGGCCAGGATATAAGGAAATGGATGTGTGGTGTTTAGCTGCCTGCTATGTTAAATCGTGACATCGGGATATAGATGTTACCTTCTCCCAACATGGACAACTAGTTGTGATCCTTATACGTAATTAATTTTTTTAATCTATGGATGTCCTTTGGTATATCTCATCCCTCATTCCATGCAACTTACCTTAAAATTAAAGAAAAAATTAAAAACACAAACAAACAAAAAAATCACAACAAAAGTCCCCCTCAAAAAACTCACAAAAGCATGTTCGTATAACGTATGCAAAAACACCCCAAAATAAGTCGTTCTGAAAAAGTCGATCAATGATAAACATGTCTTGTGACAGATATTGTTTAAAGATTGACAGTCTTTCTATATTTAATATTTCACTTAAGATGAACACATAAATGACTTTTTGAATTATTTAAATTTTCTTGACTTTTTGGCATGACATGACAATTGTTAGATATAGAGCTCCTATTAAAGAACTTTTTCATCAGATTTGTCATTCTGAACTTGCTGCAGCAACTGCTAGCACTACCAGTGAACAGCGAAATTGAGAATGACACAGCCGATAGGTTTTACCCTTTGTCAGCCTCATGCTAATTTAATGCAACACAGAATATTATTTGCGTTATTTCAAAAGTAAAAAGATGCTCCCCATGGGATTACATCACTATTAGACATTTCTTACTCTATTATGTGTGAGTCAACACAGCATTCAAAACAGGGATTGTACAAACTTCATTTGCGATAATAAACTTAATGAGCAGCACTAAGAAATGTCTGAAGAACTGAATTATGATGACATAGTATTTGCCAAATAGAGCTTTGTAGTTTTTTGTATGTTGTTTCATTAAAGACACACCAGCTCTTTTGGCATGAAATGGAAAATAAGAATACCAATGTGCATTTTAAACATCTGTCATGGCAGGCAATCACTGGAAGGGAAACAATCTCTAAAACACATATAAGATGCAAAATTAGAGCACTCAAATTTGTTTCTTATGAAATAAGATGATTATAGTGTTTTGTGATGTTTTCTGTTGCCACCAGTAAAATTCCTCAGTTTTACTGTGCATCACTAACAGGAAAAGGGAGGAGTAAAATAAATATAGATTTATTTCATAAAGAGAAGTAATTATAATAGCCCAGTTTATTTAGTACCAGATAGAATGGCTGAAAATGCTGCTATGCCAACCAAAGTGAATGGCTCTTAACTCGGTCATTATAGGAACAACCCCAGCAAAGTCAAAGAAAAAGTCTTATAAAGCTTTATATGTACAGACTGGATTTTGCCCGGTACCCCATAACCCTTATGGATCCAGCCCTGACAGGGATCCTCTCACACTGAAACTATCTGAAGTTGAAAATTTAAAAATACCTTTGGTTTTATTTTTCATAAACTGTAACATAGTTTAAAAAAAAGTCCATTTAATGTTTGGCTTGCAGCATCCTTTTTTTTTGCTTATTGTGTCTGACAGTCTTCCTTCTGTCATTTCATTTTCTATTTTGATGTTTATAACCACACTCTCACTGTCCTCATCCTTTTGTTCCCATTTCTGTCAGCCTGCTCTCTACACACATAAGCACATCATCACGTATTTACTCTGAATGAAATAACCAGCATGGTGGGCCTTGGGCATGTCAATAATTCATATTGCACAGCAAAAAGGATTTGATAAATAGCTGTGATCTCTGTAAATCACCTTGAAAACTGATTATATCTAGGATGATAGAGATCAGAATGACCTGTGAAACTGCATTTGAGGACAGAAAGGTGAAAAGAGAGTTTTCCTAGTGCGAAGGACAAACACATATTTTTTTCTTTCTTTTGTAGAAATGCTCATGCAACTTCACCTGGTATGGCTTTTTTCCAATCACTTCCCCTGACCAATATTCTATTATGTCTAAAATAAGTTATCCAGTAAAAAAAAAACAACAACCAAACAAAAAAACCAACCATGCAAACAAACAAAACCCAACAAATCCATAACATGGAGAATAATTTCAGATTGCATTGTTCACCTGTGATTTTGTTGCTGGATGTGTAAATACTAATTTTTTTCTGGTTGTGTTAGCTTTGCTCCACAGAACTTTCGCAAGGCTTTACATGAAGAATCAGTGTCTCCTGTTCAATATCGTGTGCTTCTGAAAACTACTTATTTGTTTTCCTTCATTTGTTAAATCCATTAGCTAATTTGCTTAACACAAATTGGTCAGTGTCATGTAGAACGTGCTGAAGACAAAGAATTCTTGAGTGGAATACACACAAGGTAGTCCTTTTCTACTGAAACAGCAGAAGGTTATAGCAGATATTCAATGGGGAAAACTCCAAAGAAGCAGCTGTGAATTAATGGAGCTGTGATCTCTGTGATCTACAATGATCTTCTGAAAAAAACAAAAAATTATGTTTCATAAACTAACAAACACAGTTGACATTATTGATGATAATCACAAAAGAAAAGCTAGAATCTAAACAGTATGATGGAATATTTTTTAAAATTTGCATCTCTGATTCAAGGTTGAGATCATTTGGCACATGACCCTTGTGATTTGTATCTTAATTAGCTCTGCCCATGTTATAGTGATAAAGGCTTTGATCTACAAACTTTTCTTTTAGTTCATTACCAAATTCCATCTCTGTCAAGCAAATAAAAGCCATATCTGCACTATTTCACAAGGCAGCTTTTCTCTGGTTCATGTGTCTTTGTGAATGCCCAGGCCATACTCCAGCCACATATTAGGACAAGTTACCGGTATGTAAAAGCCCTCTCCTGTACTCCCAGTTACACCAAAGTGGACATTTGAAGCACAGAAGCCATCACCTGTTAGAGGGGTACAGGCCTGCTCGTCTAGGATACAAAGCTTAGGAATGCAAGAGCAGCAAAACTGGTGGCAGCCACAGAAAGCTAAAGACAATGACCAGTGCTGAAAAAAAAGCCAAAGTTTTCTTATTTTTCAGCATACACACTTTAAGTCTACTGTAAGAGAGAGTGGGAGAAGGAGCACTTCAGATTTAATTACCTTCAGTCTGAAAATAAACAAGTAATGGATATAGGGTGGCAAAGAGCAGAAGTTAATCTGTGCTACAATGCAGTCAAGAACTGTAGTCCAAGGGTTGTCTCCTGTTAATAAACTAATGATTTCGACTGCTTCAAAAATTTCTGTGGTATTTCTGCAGTGCAGACTTCCCTGGTGAAGTCTCCCATAGGCATGAAAGTGGAGAATATTCAGATGCTTTTAATTAAGTAAGAAAACATTTCAAAGAGGACACGCTGTATCAATGTCGTACCTATATCCCTAATTTTGCTGTAATGAGATTAGTTGAAAAATAATTGTGTCCAGGCCCAAATTTGTCCTATTCAATGAAGCACAGTTATCATAATTTTTAACCTAATATTTATCTGCTGTTTAATACCAGATGCCGAAACACTTCTGTTACTATTTCATTCTAATATTCCTTTGATTTTATGGCATGACATCAGATGGTATGGATTATCCCTCGGGTCCGTTGGGGTCAGCTGTCCCAGCTGTTTTCCCTCCCATCTTCTTGTGAACTCCCAGCCTTATCGCTGGCATGGCTGCATGGGAAACGAAAAAGGCCTTGACTCTGTATAAGCACTGCTCAGCAGTAGCTAGAGAAGAATTGTCTTATCAAAACTTTTTCGACACAAATCCAAAACAAAGCCCCAGCCCAGCCACTGTGAAGAAAAGAACTCTAATCAAGCTACAGTTTGGTGGCCAACATCAGCACACCTCTGCATAGCAGGGACAAATGTAATGCTGCATTACCAGAATAAAATTTTTAAGTGTACACCATGCATAGGGACTGTTGTTATAGTCTACTAGTAGCTAAGTATTTCAGACTTATTAACTTCTTGTTCATCTTCAAACCTGGTTATGGAAACCTAACAGGAGTATCCTTTTTTCTGCTATATAACTGATAATCTGAAGGAGTTTTTTATGTCATTAACATGCATAGAATTATTTAGATAATCCTGACATTAATTTTACAGCAAAAACTAATGAAACTAATTGTTTCATTCTTGCTTTTGTTGAAATAATAAAAAAGATACCCAACAATGTTAATACCTCAATCTATAAGTTTTTGCTTTCCAGCACATCAACCCATATTTTGGAACATGTAAATATATGAAAACTTAGCTACACTGCCTCAGTATAATGCAATTCCGGGAAGTCGTCCAAATTTGGGAGTGCTGTTTTATGACCAGAACATCAAAAATGTTGACTATGAGATAACTCATCTCATAGTCAACTGAGAAAAGCATATAACCAAGGAGTTTGAAGCTGAGATTTTGTGTTTTATAAAAATGATGCAAGAGACTTTCCTGTTTCCTTACTAATAGTGCCAAAGTTTGTATTCTTTGAAAGACCTTTTTCCATTTACAGTTGATTTATTAATGGACAATACAGTTCAAACAGCCTTTAATGTAGCCAAAATTTCTTCTATGTAAATATTAAAGATTTGTGGAAAGAAGCACAAGACAGAGTGGTGTTGTCTACTGTTTCAAATTTGCCATAGCAAAGCTGCAATTAAACGATGTCTCATTACTTGCAAAATCTTTCCAGTCTAACAGTCTTTCTGCTTCAGTAGTTTACTGATTTCCTCTTCCTGGAATCCAAAGATTGTTTGAAAAGAAGCAGACAGACAATTTGTCTTTGCAGGACGAGTACATTAGGGAAACAGTTTAGAAAGGATGAACTCTGGAAGTGGCAGATTTGAGTGTCTAAAATAATACTGAAAATTGCTTTCCAGTGATGTTTATGTTCTCTGGCTTCAAGAACATGCAGTGCAAGATGATGAGTGTCAGCAAATAAACATGACAACTCCAACAGGGAGTCATGAAATGGCAGTAAAAACACCTGGTAAGTACAGCGGTACCCTGAAATCCCAGAACTTCCACATCATAGATTTGTAACAACTGAGGAAGTAGAAAGATATTAAATGTGCAGCCATTCTTTCACGCTTCTGTAGGAGGTTACTTGCCATGGGAAATAAGCTGCAAGTCAGGTTGTCTTGTTGTTGAGCTTTCTGCCTTTCTGATATTTGTGCTTGTATGATACCCAGAAAACAGTCTCACATTTCAGGTTACTTTACCATTTATGGAGCTTATATCAATGAATCACCTTAAATAATATACTTAGCTTTAGGTACAATGCACACTGATTGCCAATGGTCTTCTTAAAATCTTCTGTTTAACCCTTAAGCTATTTCTTGCAATTGAAAGTGTCACTTCAAGAGTAAGGTTCATTATTATAGAGGTGGAAGAAAATAATTTAATCTTCTCAAGTATAATTTGCTCTGTGCAGATCACCCCGTCAGAAGTTGAAATGCACCACACAGTATTTATTATTTTTGCTAGCAATTGAATGATAAAATCCAGGCTTAATAACAGAGAATAAAGTTCTCCAAAACTGTAAAGGGACAAAAGTCACAAGCGCACTCTGCTTAAATATTTTGGAACAATATATTGAACATAATAAACACACACACACACACACACACGCACACGCGCACACACACACACACACACAAAATTGTGAACTCAGTAACCTCCAAAAAATATAAAATCTGAAGTCTTTCTTTGGAGAAGTTTAATAGAATAGAAAATAAAAAACCAGTTGGATGAACTTGATTCAAAACATCATTCAGTTCTTGTCACAGAGTTTAAATTAAATTCAAGTCTATTTCTGATCTCATCTTCCCATCACATTCTTTGAGGGCATTTTGAACCTGAGGCTAAAATTGATGGAACCAACAATTTGTAGAACAACTTGCGCTACCTTTAAGAATGCTCGTGCATATCAAAACAATCAAAAGATAAAGGGCTAGGGACAGAGGCAGGCAGGAGAAAAAAGGTAATGGGGCAAAAAGCTGTGTGTTGTCTGTTCTTTGGTAATATAGTTTTTATGTTAAATTTCATCTCCCAAAAGAAATGTCATTTAAAATATTGAAATGACAGACAAATAATGAGAAACTGTGCCCTGGGAATATGACTAAAGCAAGAGGTGAGGTGGGGCAAGACCAAGAGAGGAAGAGAAGAGAGGGAAGAGGGAGTATGGGAAGGTAAGGGAGGGAAGAGGGCAGGGGAGGGAAGAAGAAAGGGAAGAGGAGGAAAGGGAAGGATTATTTCTAATTCTGCTTTCTAATTCTGTACATAACAGCGTACATCTAGTAATGTTATTTCATGTGCTATTTGAGACTATAGAAGACCTTGACCTCATCAGAGAGGAAAATCAGGAATAAGACATCTGTATGGTGCATGTCAAGGTTAAGAAAACTGTAGCAGATATGCTATACAGTATAACATGGATGGAATATCATTTTAGCAATATAATTCAAGCTGCAGATATTATAGTCAAATGGAAAGTTAAGTATGCCAGTTACAATTTGAAGGGGGCAGAAAGAAGCTGAACCTGAAGGTTTCATTTCCACATTAATTTCTGAGTAGTTATCTATATACTGCAGCAGCTGTATATGAACACAGGATTCTGAATCCTATGTTATGAATCATTGAATGTTCTGATAAGCAAGGTAGCGGTGGTGACTAATTATATATAAATGCATATGCCGTTTTATTAATTACAAAGTTACAAAATGCATTTATTAGTGAAAATATAGGTTGTGATGTGGAAGATACATCACTAAAGACAATTGATAGTTAAAGTTACAGTACAGAAGGAGAACATGAGAAGGTATGTGTATCTCAGAAATGAACTGCACAATGAAATAAGGAAGATAGCAAGTGAACTGAATTTGTTAATGGTAAAGAATATGAGACATCCCAGGTGCTATTTCACATTAAGACTCTTCTTTCCCTCTCTCTTCCAAACTTTTCTTTAAAAAACATTCATATGTACAGTTTCAAGCTGAAAGAAGTTTCAAACTTTTCTTCTGAAAATGACTTCAAGATGCATTTACAGCAGTCAAGACTATTAATTTGTGTAGACCAATCAATGTTTCTGAAAACAAAACCTTTTTTTTTTGTACTGTGTACTTTGCTCTTCTTCGGGAGTGTTGTTCTTATGCTAAATTTTATCTCCCAGAAACAAATGTCATTCACAGTATTAAAATGATAGATGGGCAGTGAGAGGCTGTTCTCTTTAAATGGGCAATATGGCAAATGCAAAAGAGATAAGATCTCTCTTGGAAATTTGGTTGACTTACAGCGCCTGAGTATCTGACTGAATATAGAATTTTTTCTCTTTGATTTTGCATTTACTTTTGCCATGAAGAAGAAAACACGTGGGAAAAAATTTGGAAGTCGCCCAGACTCTTGTTTTCTCCAGATGTTGCTCAGGAATCCAGAAGAAAAAGAGAAAGAAATGGTTTGCTAGCAATAAGGAAATCATTTATAAACAAAAGAGCCAAAACCACCATTCCCATGAAACCCTGCTGCAGAAGTTTGGCCTGGATACAAACTTTCGGGTAATTTGAGATTGAACAGTAACTTCAGAAACACAGAAATAAACATCAAAGTATACTTGAGGCCATAATGTTAATCATGCTACCAAACTCAGTTATATTTTCCTGCTGAAAAGCTTTAATGGGAATGAAGTTGTTACATTCTAAGGGACACATTTTAGGCAACAGATTCAAAAGCAGCTGAGCTTACTCAAAATCACAAAAATGTTTTTCCTTTTTTCTGAAAGAAGATGGATTCAGTGGTCGTACTGTTCCCATGTCTTGCAAAGTTTTGCAATAACTAGTGCTAGAAGACAGAAGAAATGTGTCTATGGGCAGAAAAGCCGTTTGAATCACAGTAGAAGCACTGTCCTAGTTCATCACAACCCGTAAAACCAAACTCTAAAACAAGTAGGGAGAACTATCTCATGAAAGTGCTTGAAATGACCTAATAACTATGAAAAGTATGAAAAATTATCTCATTCAGATTTTACACAGGATTACCTGAGCTAAATTTGGGGTTCAACCTCAAAATCAAGACTTAAAAATATAGATTGCAACTGAGTTGCATTTTTACTCTTTCTGTCCAGTAGAATCTGTAGATTTCAGTGCAGGCCATTGGTAAAAATGCTCCTTATCGAATCATACTTTCTTTCTGATTATAAGAATGGGCCAAGACGATGAAAACTTTATGCAGTCCATTTTATGTTCCTAAGTTGGGTACTACCATATTTGTAAAGCAGAGGTTACTGTAAGCCATGGCAATTCTGATAATCTAACTCTTCTACCTAGGTTTTTCACAAAGTCAATATGGAGGAAAAAACCCTGATGTTTGAATGCTTGGGGAGTTAAGCACCTAAATTAGATTATTCAAATGGAATAATCTGGGCAAACACCTCTAAGACATTAAAATTCAGAAATCCTAAAAGTTATTAGATCTCAGACTGAAATAATATATTTTGGGGAAAAAAAATGTTTGTTTGCTTCTTTATGGTTGTAAAAGATTCTTTCATATTACTTCGGAGTTAACGCATCAGTGAGGGACATGTTATTCCTTCATCAAGGTCTGCATCTTGGTCTCTTCTTGCTACTGCAAGTTCTGTGTTTTGGGATACACAGGTATGCTGCTTCAGTGCATGGCATGTAAGGGATACTCTGTTAATTCCGTTGGTCTACAGACTGCTGGTCATGTCATCACCTCAAAAAAATCTATGCTTCAGTTTACTTGAGCACTTCTTAAAATGCCTGCAGCAATGAGAGAATTTTAAAGCAGACCAGGCTATGTCTAAAGGGTAGACAGTCTGTGTTGTTACCTAGGGCTGAACCTTCTACATTTGACCTCAGTGCAGCTAGAATTATTTTGCCTGGATCTAGCCTATTGGAATTAATCCATTTGTTAACAAAGAAATTGACAATTCAGAATTCTTCTGCTAATCTGGAGACCTTTTTTAAGATCTTCAATAATTTACATGGAATATGATTTGTATTATTTAGCTTTTGAGAGACTGGAAGCATAAGCAAAAGAACAGTCAAGGTCTCATTTTGTCCTGATGCTTCTCCAGTTGTTTTCCTTACCTACTGCTATAGGAAAGGGAATAAAATTAAAATCTCCCATGTTTCTCAAAGATTCTTCTTACATGGAAGATGAAATCACACTTATATAGGTCAGAAAAGATGTCCAGAGGTCATGTAGTCCAGCCTCTTACTCAGAGCATCCAGCAGGTCATGTCCAGTTGATTTTTGAATATCTCTGAAGGTTCCACAGTCTCTCTGGGAAGCCTGTTCCATTGCTTGACCACCCTTATGGCATTTTTTTCTTATACAGGAAGATTTTATTTCATTTTCTTGTGCTATATTCTAGCTCGTGTCTGTTTTCTCTTGCTTTCCATCTGCACAGCTGAAAAGTTTGATTCTGTCTCCTTTAGTTTCTTGCGTGAGGTCCCACTTAGCTTCTTTTCTCCAGGATCAACCCTCCCTATTCTTTCAGCATTTTCCCCCATTGGGCATGGATCAACTTCCTCAAAAATCTTGGTATCTCCCTGCTGATCTCGCTCCAAAATGCCTTCACTTTATGTCTTGGCCTATTCTGCGTATGCATCTGCGGTTCTTAATTAAAATAAAAAAAATTCAGTTTTTTCATTTAAATCTTGGATTGTTTACCAGAAAGACATTCTGCTCACCACTCCCTTTAACAGAACAGGGGTTGAGCATGCTTGATTATTACACAATGAACACGTGTCATAGAAACTCTTGGAGAAATTGTCCCACAAAGCATTTTGAACAAATTATACTGAGTTAGTAACTACTCAGAATATTGTATACTTTTACTCTTCTGATTGCCACGTAGATAGAGCAGAATAAATGGCTCCCTACATACAAACATATATGAACAACTTTAATTAGATTTTTCCTTTAATTTCAGTGCAAGTAAGCTAGAATAGCTCAGACTCCTTGGAGCCAAAGTTTAATGAAGTGCTATAGATTAGGCTAGTTTCATTATTTCTAAATTTAGCTCTAGTATTAAACACTGAAGCAATGGGGGTTTTTTATAGCATCATATCTTAACTATTACTAAATAAATTATTTGTACTAGTCTACACAGAATGCAAAACAGAAAACAAATAAAAAAAGACTCCCTTTCACAAATCAGAATTAATTTTAATGGCCTCATTTCTTTAAGTCAAGAGTACTCCCATTTTGTAAGATTTCTGGATTGTGAATGCCCAGTGTATTTAATGAGGTATGAGACTTCATAAATTTTAGAATGGAATCATACAATCACAGAATGATTTGTGTTGGAAGAGACCTTAAATATCACCTGTTTCAACCCCCCTGCTATGAACAGGGACATCTTTGAGCAACATGGTCTAGTGGAAGGTGTCTCTGCCCATGGCAGAGGAGTGGCAACAAGAAGGTCTTTAAGTCCCCTTGTAATCCAGGCCGTTCCATGATCTCTTATTCTCGTGACATCTTAAGTGAGCCATATACCTACACAGTTAAAAAAAGCAGTGCAGTCATATAGTCTTCCCGTAGGATTTATATAACTTTCCTGTGAACAATATCACAGTTATCCTTTACTCCAGAGAAATGCAGCAAGAAATTGAGGAGTTTATAAAATAGTTTATTGATGTTTTTTAAAATCATGTCTAGACTGTAGACCTTCATAATCATAATGATTTACTATACAGTTTCTGTTGTCTTATTTATTTTAGTTGACTCTACCTCTGTAATTGTTACCTCCATGAAAGTAAAATTTAAAAATATAAAACCCCCAACAGTTTGGTAAAATCTGCTAGCAGTTCTGTATCCCAGATGATACTCCAATTTGAACAGTGGTTATAATGCAAACCACTCAGTATTGACTCTGAATTAAGTACTGTATTGATAATACTAAATATATCATCTATCATATCAGAAGACCTGCAAAGAGCTCAGGCAACTGTAGAAAATTCAAAAGTTTAATTTAGATCTTAGTATTAATTGATGGCACAAGGTTTTATTCCTCAATAATAGATAAGAAAAATAAAACATTTGTATACTTGGTCACACTTTGTATAATCTGTAGTGGCAAAATCTCTTTTTTCCTATGTTAGATTCTTTAATGGACAGAAACTCAAAGCACTGCCAGGTGATAACTTGGTCATTTTGTGCAAATGAAATATCTATCCAGTCATTTCAGATGGCTAGGCTGAGAAACAGCCCGTCTAATTTTGGGCAGATAATCAAGGTGCTCCTTCTTTAGCTGGTGATGGTTCGTTCCATGACTATGCCTGAAGGGAACACAAACCTCATGCTAAGAGAAAATACTACCTTCGGCTCTTCTTCAGCTTTCTGGGTAGAAAGGGGTAGCCTAGAACACTAAATGCACAGTGGTATGATCTGTAGGCAAGACTTGGCCAAGAGAGCTCAAGAGAGTTCAATTCCTAGGAAATTAATTTAGAAAACCAACATGAAGAGAAAAAAATAAATATAATCTAAGTTTAGTGTTCTGGCACAAGAGCTTGATGAACTTGAATATTAAAGGACAACTCAACTTTTCTTCAAAAAATTGTTTCAAGAGTGTTCTTCATACAGGAAAATTGTGCATCTTCAAATGTTATGCTGGCTGTTAAGGTCAAAATGAAAAAGCTCTAACTCAAAAACAAACCAGTATTTCACAAGACCAAGAAATTAAATAAGGCATAATAAATAATGGAAACATTGGTTACACAGCAGTTTCAAAGCAGTAATTCTCAGGCACGAGTCAGAAATCCCTTAGAGAGATGCAAACTTCATTTTTTAAATCACCTGTTTCTTCATCTCAGAATTTGAAAGGACAGGTCGTTAAATACAGAAGGAAGATATTGTATTGCAGCTATTCCATAGAGATTATACTGCAGCTACTCCCATCAGAGAAATAGCTAAAGCTAGTTGCACAGTACTAAAGCTCAGTATTTACTCTTTGAAGACCTTAGTTAATTGAAGTCAATGAGTAAGGTGAATGCTTGATACAGCTAAATATTGGGTTAATGATTCATGGTTGAATATATCTATTTAGTTAAATAAATGTTGGGCACTATATATTATACCTATTAAAACTATGATAACTGTTGCTAAAAAGGTGCTTAAATAATTAATATTCACACTGAAATGATAATTTATATATCTAATTACTGATAAAGGATAGCCAAAACCCATTCAATTAATCAAACTGCTTTATTTATGAATAAACTCCTTGTGTCCTTTGCTCTGCCACTCTGTTTCAGAGTTTTCACGGAATTTCAATGCTTTTTCTTTTACTGACGGATGTATTTTGAGATATAAGAATAAAAAATAAAGCATTTAAAATTACCAGTATTCTATGGACTGTTTACTTGATTTTAATATAATTATGTTGATTTTATTTAATACAATGTTAGATCACTTTTTCTATTCTGAAGAAATTGCAGTCTTATTATTTTCAGGGAAAACATAAGTCGAGAGAGATTAGTACTAAGAAGGAAATTTGTAAAAAATAATTAGACAAATTAAGTAGTTGTTTAGGTTTTATTCCCATTTCTGTTTCTATAAATATCTGTGTTTTTCAGAGCATTCTATCTCACTACACTACCTGTTTGCTCTTGCTATTCTCAGTATTAGAGTAAAGCAAGGTGATAGGGCTGAAATCCTTCACGTGAGCTGGCTGTCATGTGTTAGTCAGCTGTAGATTGCAAACAACACTTCTTAAAATCCCGCTTTTGTGGGAGGAACAAGAAGGCAGATTCCAAAAGTATCATATAGACATACTATCTTCCCCTTCTCAGAGTTTGCACGAGGCTCTCTAAGCAAGTGTCTCTTATTTGAATATTGAAAGCTTGCAAAATAAATCTCTCTGTAATTTGACATAGTATAAACTCAAAGTTCATCATTTCAAATTAAATGCATTCAAATTAATTCCAGGCTAATTCACTCAAATAGGTATTAGTTTATAGTTTCCATCCGAAAAGGCCCTTTGAAGAATTTGAGCCTCAGTGGCTAGATTTTGACAGAAGAGTCACTGGTAGAATTTTTTTGCTTTAAAATAATGCAAGTACATAACACTGCATCCTTTCATCCATTTTAATACTCATATGAATCTCAGTCTTATGATTATGTAGAACTGTACACGCTGAGACAAGTTCTATTGATTACAACTTGTTCTATTTACAGCATGTGACAGCATTCCAGCAAATGAATATATGCAGCAACAATTCTTTTACACATAAATTCAGTTTCAAGTTTAATTCAGAAGTTTTCTTCCTAAAGCTGTTTCTAGGAAACATATGAAGTTGACTGAGAGATAGCTGATAAGGAAACAAGAGGTCAGTACAGAACAATCAATTTGATTGACATATTAAAAATCATTAAAAATAATATATGAATTATATGTTCTTCATATATTTTCCCATCTTCTATAGTGTAAGCATCCAAGAAAACTTATCATTCAATCAAATATTAGAAGACATTATTGTTATAGTTACCTTTTCTCTCCTGGAATGTTTCCTTCTCTTCAAGTATTGGCAGTTCTTCAATTATTGCAAACAGCATTCATGGTAATGAGTGATCTGAACCTTTAATCATAGCTCTGATTGCTCTTCCTACAAGATATCATTATTGCATCTGTAGAAAAAGACTTGCAGTTTCATGCAACATGAGCCTAAGACACTGATTTACCTTTTAAAAGCAAAGCTCTGAAAATCTAAGGCATTCAAAAGCAGAAACATCAGTGATGTCTGCCTTTCCTGTCTGTGAAAAAAAGGCAGACATCATTCACACTCCTTTTTAGGACAGACAAGAAGGCAGACTCACTTCAAGACCTGGAAAGGTTATGGGCTAAATTCTCTAGGAAGCCTTGGCCAGGCACATGAAGAAGAAGGTATCATACGGCTTTACCATGGGCAAACCACGCTTGAGCGTCTGTTTGCAGGGGTGGGACCAGTAAAAACTCTGTACCTACAACCCCTCCCCCGCAAACAAGATGAAAATGGCTGTGTGAGAGCATTCTGAGGGGCTACGGTGACAGCTAACCTCCTTTTATTACAGAAAAAATAATTTAACTTTTAGCATAATTAACATATGGTAATATGAGAGAGAAAACAGAAACTTGATTTTCAAGCTTTTATTTCTGGTTTACAAGACCCAGTAACCACAGAGGTCGTATTTAAGCTATTTGAGGATGTATATGGGAAGACCCCAATCCTTTATCTTGATCTCTGCACTGATACAATAAAGTTCTCCTTTATTAAAACCTGCTTAAAGTTCAGAGGATATTTCAGATTCAGGAATGAAGTCCTATCAAAATCTCTTTCAAGCTAAAATATAATAAAATATAAAAGCTTGATTTCCCTCTCCTTTTTTGCTGAAGTAGATAGTAAAGCTGAAAGAAGAGCCTTTTTTCTGCCTCATGTTACAAAGTCTCCAACAATATGCTAATCTTGATGAAAACCTTTTATGAAGAAAAATTTTGTGGAAAAGTGCAAAAGAAAGTCCTTTTCCTCATCTTTCAAGATTAAGCATGGATTTGAACTAGAATTAAAAATGGAGAAAACTCTTATCAATGGGCATCACTAACTTCTTGATTTCATCATTAGTCCCTGTAGTTTACAGGTGTCAATACAGAAGGAATTCCTGACACATTTTGTCTGATCTTCAGTGCTAGTGCAAAAGCAAATCCAGTGTTTCAGAAAGTTCAGCTTTGTTCTCTGAATGAGCCTTTTCAGATAACTTTGGAACAGGTGATCAGAACATAAGACAATTAAACTATGTTCATTGTATGCCATAGGTAACTAAAAAAAAATGAAATATTGGAAAGGAAAGATAGTCTTATCTGAGAAGTTATTTTTCCAATGGACTTTTGGAATAACATCATCAGTAACAATTTGGATATCTGAAAATGTGTCGGTACCTCAGCTCATTTCAAGAACCTCCTCACCTCCAGAATGATGCAACCTAGGAGAAATCTCTTTCATATTTTTACATTCTAAGGAGCTGCACTAAAATATATATACTTATGTAATAATTTATCATATTTTATATAGAATCTGCATAATGAGTTAAAGGAAAACACATTTTTTAACCATATATAATTCAGCAATGCACTCGTGTATAGACCTGATTTTTAAGAAAGTGGCATTACATATAGACCTTGTCTTTTAACTATATATTTGATTTTTTGGCATTTTATTTATCTAAGTGCCAAAAATATTTAGTTTGATTATACATCTCAGTGTATTTCAGATATCAAAAATGTTATGTCTCATAGCAACTCCACTCGTAGGTTTTCCCTTCTGCACATTTGTTGGGTTGGAAACTAAAGCTGACTTACTTCATATAGACAGGACATCTCAGATTAGACACTGGAGGCAAATTAATATCTGACGGTTTCCTGCATCTCATATCTTTCTATGGGATGTTTCCTGCCTTCAGACTCTGCTTGGTACATGGTACTCTGAACATCCGACACATCCTTCTCTGACTTGTCGTGAGGTAGTTGCACATCAGCAGCACACTCTTACGGGGACTGACACCATTCTTATCAGCTTCAGGGCCAAGCAGAATCTTCTGGTGCATGTGGATTTACTCAGGTCCTTGGCCTGTCATTGCTCTTCTACTCCTCACCAGGCCTTAGTGGCTGTGGTGATACAACCAAATGTAGTCCAAGCAGTATTCAAATTATAAAACTTGGAGGATTATTTGGACACATTGGAGGCACAGGGCACTCAGAGTACAAGGAATATTCTTGGGAGGCTTGGGAGCAGGAAGGGCCAGTGCTTCAGCTGTAAGGTAGGAGCAATTCCCATGAAGAAACGTCTAGCTCACTTTAGAAAGGACATAAAAGGAAAAGAATTGAAGCAAAGTCTCTGAGCCAAGGGACTCAGGGAATGAGGATGGCTTCCTGAGGCACATGATGAAGGTGACAGAGATTGCCACAGCTAGTTCAACTGTCAGGAAGGAGCCGTTTACCTCTTCTTGACCCCAGACCTCTGTCTGAAAAAAGGAAACAATAATATTGCACTATAAAGGTTTGAAAAATACGAAGTATCTGATAGATACTTGAAAATTATGCCACTATTATAACAAAAGAAGAAAGTTTCTAATGGTGAACTGTGTTTCCTTATCTGGGTTGTCAAAGCTACTTAGTCAGGTACACTAAGTCATTAATTGTCCTGTGTCTCCTTCTCTGTCTGCATGTTTGGTTTCCATCTGAAAAATAGCATGAGACAGTGGACTCATGGTAAATATACATGACTACTTAGAATGTCAGAGGATTTGGAAATGGGAAGAACTCTCCACAGCGAACTTACAATGTTCTATTCAGGAGCTTAGAACACTCCAGTACCTGTAGTAGGTGATCATATGGCTCAGTTTTGAGATATTTTGGGGAAAAAGTCACAGCAATAGTAAGACTGGGCTCCACAATTTACTTTTTTTTTTCTCCCCAGCTAGTGCAAAAGCAAGATAATCTTTAACCCAAATCTTGAAACACCAAGACTTTCAAGGTAACTACGACAATTGTGATGTGTACTGAGAACATATTTATTTCAATGACTCACTTCCTGGCACACGGAAAGAAATTATTTCCTGTCAGGAAAGATCAAACAACTTTTTATAGAAAACTACACAAGGCAAATACAGAAAAAAATTGCCTTGCAAAGTAGTGTATCAGGGTGTTCCTCTCCCCACAGCAGTAAGAAAAGCACTGCAGGAGTCAGGAAGAAAGCACCTGTCTCTAGGGGAAAAAAAATAACCCACAAACATTTTCTTTGGATAATTAAATAATTAAATTAAGTAACAATAACTATGCCATTAAAAAATATAATGTTACCAGTGGATATTTCCCACATACTACACTGAGATTTATGAGAAGCAGCTGATGCCTAGGTTAATACAGCAAATACCAACTCAACGACATAGAAGTTCTTTCTTTGCCTCTCATAGAAGTACTGTATATTGTGACATCTGAAAGAAATATCGTAAATGGAATTAGTCACAAACTTTTCATGTGAAATTTTTCAACTTGGAAAGTCATGATTTATTGAAACAATCTCTTAGTAAAATTGTCACTGTATTTTCTGGGTAAAAATAAATTTATGGCTGTTAAAGTTTTATAGCTTTTTAAAATCTATTTTCTGGCCTTCATAAGAAAAATACTTATAATATTAAAATATAAATGAATTTATAAAGTGAGAAATAAGAGCCAAAACTGAGAAGAAATGTTTTAGAAATCACTGCAGCAGAATGTTTTGATTAATCTTTACAGATGTTTTTCTTTCTCGCACTTTCATTATGACATATTTCTCATATATTCAGTGTTTATTTCCAACTCAGAAAAAAGCGATTTGGTTCTTTAAAAGTGGGCAACTAATGTCATTATAGATGCTCTAATATTTTTCCAGATAGTTGCATGGAGCTAGAATCATTTGAGGAGAGGAACAGCAGATGGGTACTTGAAAGAGCTCCGTGTGTCTACATTTAGGCAACTGAACCCTGCTTTTTGAGACCCTGTAAAACAAAATTACTTTATGAACATACGTAAACACATCTTCACATTCAACTATGACACTTCTTCTGACTTTTGTTTGCTTCTTCTCAGAAACTAAGTGTAAAGCTCCACTCTCCTTAAGTGTAATGCTAAATAAAGAAGGAAATTTGTGTAAAGATTACCTACTTCTACTCTGATCAAGTTACAAGAATGTTTCAGCTGTTTAATTGTTTTTAAAAACTTCGTTATATTGATCCCAGGCTTTGATGGGTAGGACAGGCAGAGGGAAACTGCATCACACAGTATTATTCCTTATAAAGTAAGAGGAAAAATCAACAGGACTTAAGGAGAAAAGCTAAACACTTCTGAAGAGCGTTGCTCTGAATTTAGATGTCACATCTACCTATAATTTGATATTATTGTATACGAAGTTTGAATACACAAGTAAATCAGCTCTTGGACCTTTCTTTGTTGTTTATATGAAGAAAAAGCAGTAAAAATACTTGCACTAAATCAAGTTAAAAAAACCCAAAACCAAATAACTGTCATTTTTGTGCTTAGTGGTTAGTGTTCTGATCCATGATTCATAAACTATGTTTTCCTTATGAGCATCTGAAATTAAATTTGGAACAGTTTAAAAAAATATTTATGGTTACATCAATGCCTACTAAAAATCAAGACTGCCTGAGACCGATATTCATATTTCAGCCATAGTAGCAAATTAGAATGAAACACAAATGCAACATTAACTGTAGAAACTTGTTTTCATTTTATCCTTAAAGCTACTTTGTTTCAAGTAGTTTATCTTTTTAAGGATATATCTAACCTCAATTTTAAACAGACCCTTTCTTGGATATATATGTGTCTCAAATACAGATATGGACACTCTTATACTGAATCAGCAAAACGTCTGCTGCCAGTGCAATCAGCAAGTGTTAGAAGAGTATCCTCACAATGACTGGATCACTCAGGAGAATAATGCAATTGCAGAAACCAGCATCATAGTTCCTCAGATCTAGAGAATATATGAAAACAAAGAACAAAGTATGAAGAACTTGTTAATTTTTTTTTCTTCCCATTCCTTGGGAAAAAAAATAATTTTTGAACCTTTAAATTATTTTGCTTGAACAGTTTGAGAAGATCAGGTGAATTATGCGCTAAAAAAATGAAGTGCATTCTCCAGATTTGTTTCATTCAAATTAATGAATCTAGTTTACTCTGAACCAAAATCCCAGATCTTAACATACATTTATCTTCACGTTACATTGAATTGCAACTTGACAATATACTTTCTAATCTCTATCACAGGCCAACCCACAGTTCTGTATCTCAGTTCTGAGCAGCTTTGGACAACTGAGAACACAGCACAACTTTGTAGGGCTAACTTCTTTTGCAAACTGTACAATACTGATATATTCAGGGACCTTCACTAGTTTTGAGCTAACAACAAAATGAGACCTGTGTTTCCAAACAAATAAACTTTTTTTGTAAATGTAGTGCCATTCCAGTCAGAAAAGCATAGTTCCAAGCCTACTAGCATTTATGACAGGTTTGACATGTTAATAAAAATAACAAAAATTCTTGACTGTGTTTAATGAAAGGGTAAATGCTTGACAATACCACCATTGTATCTATAATGACAAACAAATGCTTGTAAAAATGTACTGGAACTGAACTAACTTGTTGAAGAACTTGAAGGTCGGTTTGAGACAGGGGACTCGGTAAATGAAAGCAGTCACATTTCCCACAAAGTTGCCTTGTCATAAGAAGTACAACATTCCAGCACTCAAACACTTCTTTTCCAACAGAATGCGTCCTTGATTTGTCAAGAATGTGACACACTCTATTAGAAGAGGGTACTGGTAAGTGTCTTCACAGAGCAAGTTCTGCTGAGCAGCCTGCAGAAGTGTCACATTTTGTTAGAACGGCTACCCTGTCCTCATGTCTCATTATGTGTGGAATACTACACTGGAGGGTATCACTAAACTGAATTAATGCTGAAAGTGAAACAAAACCCGAGATGATTGCATGACAGTGACACAATACATCTGCCCACTTTAGAACATGTTACAAAGTGAAGGTACATCTCTCATTATTTCAACTGGCTTCATTGTATTATAATTGTTTTTGATGTACTTGCAAATCACTTTAAATGGCTGCCAAAGAAACATTTTACTTTTGTTGTTTAATTTATGCAAACATGTCTGAATTTACTATTCTCCTTTCCCTCTCCTTTATATTTTTCTGTCTTTTTAACCCCCTACTGTGACTTTTTAGACAAAGGTTTCTTCCAGTGTTTATGTTCCTTAACTTGTCTATGCTGGCTTGAATAATCTGAGTCTAAAATGCTTTGGAACTCACTGATGCCACTCACAATATACTAAAAGGTAACAACAGAAAGCAAAGGAGAACACAATGCAAAAGATAGGAATTAAGGGTCCATAATATAGTTCTAGTCACACTAAAGTTGTTCTGCCTGAACATTCTACATGGCTGTTTCAGAGATTTTATTCTTGAGAGAAGGATCTGTCACAGAGGGATCTGCTAGATCCTATCTAAGACAACATTCAGGCTGGCTCTAGTGATGTCAGAGTATGTTACTAGAGTTCCTGAACGAAATGGCCTTCATCAACAGTAGCTACTCTTTGCAGCATTTAGGCAAGGAAGTGTCCTCCAGCACCTTTAATACAACAGAGGGATCCTGGGGGAGTACAAGGGACTCCACTAGTTGCACGAATGGGCTGATTTGAACGGTCTTTATAAATGACAATTCCTACTGCTCTCGCATTAAAACACAGGGCAAAATGAACCATTGGTTTGACTTGAGAGAGGATTTCTTGTGTTCTTGTGAAACCCAAATTCACCCAAATACTGTCCTCTTTCCTCTACCCCACACTCAATTTAAAAGGTTGTGTGGGAAAGACAAGCATAGAGAAGACTTCCTGTTGAAAATGCAGCACCCGAATGCTAAGAAAAGATTCACAAGATAAAAAGGATCTTCACTTCACAATGTAGTGCTTAAAACACTTTATCAGGCTGTGGAGTCCTGGATTATGCTCCCTGTTTTGTGTTCTGCATTTAAGAGTCATTGATTTTAAAACATCCATAGCAGTTTAAGAGAGTGTTTCCCATCTGGGTTTCGTAGCCACTAGGATGGCTAATAAAACTTTGGGGCCTTTAGTTAGGAAGAGGGGCAATGCAGTATTCTGGGGCTGTTGTTAAATAACAGTATAGGTTCTTTAAGTTTTAAACTTGGATCCTACATGGCTCAGTCCTAGAGAGATAATAATTTATGATAGTCATAATCTTTGTTATCATCGTGCAATTCATTTCATTTTCCCCTTAGCTCAGCACTCATGATTATAACTTTTATAAACTAATTTTAGTCAGTATTCTGCAGGACCTTGATTCACAAGGGCATACAGGAACGGGGAAGAGGATGTAATATAACACATAAAAATTCCAGCTGTATTCTCCTTGGTTGTTTAGCTCACTTCCTTTTCTACTCAGTCAAGATATGTATTCTGCTGGATGTTTTTTCCCTCTTTGTCTTAGGTAAAATGGAAGGAAAGTAATTTCACAGTGTACAGCATATTTTCATCTGTTGTTTCTTGGGTAATGAATGAAGTTATGCACACTTGGCATCTATTCAGTTTGCTCATATGGGTTAGATTGTACCTTTTGAATAATTCATTATGCTCCTTACACTTCTGTAGACAAATCAGAGTAGGTAAGGGAGTCTGCAGAGAGACGTGCAACTGTTGATGAGTTGCTACCATCCGAGCAGAGGTTATGAAAAAAACAGAGCCTCTAGTAAACTAAACACGTAAAAATGTGGCAGAAATGCAAGGTCTTTCCTATAAAAGCTACACATCAAAGAACTCACAATATGAAAATTTCATGATGCAATTCTCTTAACAGAAAGGTCATAAGAGATTAGAAGATGACACTACAGAAACACTACACTACAATTGTTAAACCAGTGCCTCTCAAGCACAGCCTTTTTTAATCAGAAAGCTACCTACTGTTCTAAAAATACAAAAATTATCTTGTGCAACGTTGGAAAAATGGTTTTTATCTACATCATATGAAAGAACTAAATTTAGCATGGGATGCTCAAATTTTATTTTTGCATTTTTCCATTTCAATTGTTTCATTGCCTGTATGTGAACGCAATACTCTTTCATGAACCACTTGCGCGGATCCTGCAGATCGCTGATAAAGCAGAAACCATGAGCTGAGAAATAGCCTTAGATTTGGTTACTCCTGCACCTTCTTTGATTAGTCCTACTCAGATAAAGTGTTACGAGTAACACTAACTGCTATACATCTATAGGAGTTATTGTGGTTTTTGCTAGAAGCTGTCTGATGAAGCAAGGATCAGTGTTCTGCTGAATCGTTATCGTGTACTGCCCATCTTCACACAGACACACAAATACACGTGCAGGTATTTCACAATGTTTTCTCTTGAGGTTTGATGGAAGCTGAGTAGTTAAACAGGTGCTCTTTGTGGCTTGGTCCTAAGATGTTTATGGTCTCTTTGAAGGTGCTAAGGGCTTAAAAGATGTAAAATGCATTCATATCATATCACACCTGATCCCTTGTCTAGAAGTGTATTTCTGCAACCATGAAATCTGTAATTTTTCTTACAGACTTCATCGAAACTGAACTGTATTCTTATATCAAAGTAAGGAGGGTTAGCAGAAAGATTGACATTCATGTGAATTCATAGATGACTGGAAACTAATAATTATTTCATTCTATACTCAATATATTATGAGATGGACTTTTGTACTGTTTTAACCATTGTGCAAGAAATAGCATGACATGAGGGAAATATTCCCTGTTAAAATCCCCAAAGAGCTCATTATAAAGATGAAGTGATTACAATACTGAAACTAGAATGAAAACTTAGCCTGAAAACAAAAGTGAATATCACAAAGGGTTTGGCCTAATGTTTTAGGGCTTTTTTTTAATATGCTTTTGTTTCACAGAGAATCACAGAATAATCTGAGTTGGAAGGGACCCAGAAAGATCATCAAATCCAACTCTTAAGTGAATGGCCCATACAGGGATTGAACCCACATCCTTGGGATCATTAGCACCATGCTTCAACCAACCGAGCTAATCTCAGTAGTTTTATTGTATTTTGACATTTTTGTTACTTGGTCATCACTGAAAATTTGCTTGTGGCGCCAGAGAAGATTTGGAAAACAGCAGAAAGGCTGAGAGAAGTGTCATAGAACTCAAAGAGCTGAACTGATGTTTTGGGGGAAAGTGTATTTTCATGTTGCTCTTCAATGAAACTTTCATTTGGTAATTCTTTAAAACATGATCCTTACTGCAGTCACAACTCCAAAATATGAGAAAAAAAAAAAAGAAAAAAAAAATAAAAGTCCTACGGAATTTTCCAAACACAAAACTAGATCTCAGGTGGTAAGGGCAAAGTATTTATAAGATTTTTATTTCTGTTTGTGACTTTGGTTATGAAGTCTTGGACAATTGGCTGTAGGTGACCCTGATTGAGCAGAGGGGTTAAACGAGGTCACCTTCAGAGGCCCCTTGCAACCTCAATATTTCTGTGATTCTGTGGTTAAGAAATTTAACCACATTTGTGTTTGACACAAGTCAATGAACTATAGATTTTTTTTTTATTATTATTATTATTTCTCTTTAGGTAACTCTAAGGACAATTCCAAGGGAAATCAAATTTATGTCATTCACTCCATTCATTCAGGTAAATGTGAGTAGCTGGGGATTGTAGCTGGACTTGTTGTGAAGATGCCTTTCAATTCCATAAGAAATGGAGTTTGATATGATACTAAAAAAGTGTTTTCAGCCCAGCAAAATAGTGAAGTACTGTTCAACGAAGTGAAATGGTTTATGAAGTCCAGAGCTTCCCTGTCACATTCCCTTGCTTCAAACCCTTATAATAACTCTTACATAAAATGATTCCTGAATTGCAGCAATGTAGGAGAGAGGAAAAACTGTCTTAAAATCCATTCACAAGATCTTTGGAAGGCAAACACGACCCTCATCTGCCTTCATCTATATTAGTGTCAACTTTTTTAGGCCAAATGAATTCACCTACTATTTTCATAATGATTTTTCAAGATATTTTGATAGTGAATATATATTTTTTATATATATATATATATATAAAAGCATTTAATGACCATGTGAAAGAAAGGTAAAAATATTTTGACATAAATTATCAACTATGAGAATATTTTGCTCATTTTCAAATGCTTTTTATGCATTTCATTTGAAATTCTGTTTATTACATTGCATTACAGTCACTTGGCTATGAATGAAGATTTTATTATGCTTAGTCATATCTATATCCAAGCGTATTTTTCATTTCCTATCAAAATTAATTCCCTTTAATCATTAAGGAAAATCATTATAAATAAGATCAATTTGTACTAACATATTAAGAATATATTGTGTTTAATGTAGTAGCATACTCAGGCACAGCATTGCCAGCCTGTTGAGGGAGGTGATTGTCCCAGTCTACTCTGCCCTGGTACAGCCTCACCTTGAATATTGTTTTGGGCACCACAATGTAAAAAAAGACAATGAGCTCTTGGAGAGCATCCAAAGGAGGGCAACAAAGATGGTGAAGGGCCTCAAGGGGAAGACAAATGAGAAGCAGATGAGGTCGCTTGGTCTGTTCAGCCTGGGAGAGGGGAGACCTCATTGCAGTCTGCAACTTCCTTGTGAGGGGAAGAAGAGGAGCAGACATCTCTTCTCTCTGGTGACCAGTGACAGGACCGGAGGGAATGGCCTGAAGTTGTGTCAGGTGAGGTTTAGGTTGGATATTAGAAAATGTTTTTCACCCAGAGGGTGGTTGGGCACTGGAACAGGCTACCCAGGGAAGTGGTCACAGCACCAGCCTGACAGAGTCCAAGAAGCATTTGGACAATGCTCTCAGGGACATGGTGTGACTCTTGGGGTGTTCTGTGCTGGACCAGGAGTTGGAGTCAATTATCGTTGTGGGTTCCTTTCAAATCATCAGATTCTGTAATTCTGTGATATTAACTCCAAAATACAAGTATTGAAAGATTTCATGTAAATGCAAACCATATACTTTTAGGGTCAGATTCAGTTGACCGAAAGCAGACTTCAAGTGCCATTTGAGCTTCTCTGGGACAGTCCTCCCGGTCTACAGACACTTCTTTAAAAGCCCATGAGCTATCCACAGATCTCATATCAGACAGCCCTGTGTAGATAGCTGAAAGGCCTATGAGTATCCAAAATGGTACCTGGTGCCTGTGTACAGGCACTCAAATCTTAATCTAAAGTTATTATTCACTTAAGCACCTACCTTTCCACTACAGAGAGAGCTGGTATAATTTTGTCTCTTGGATCATTGTGTAGACTATTGACTGTAAAGCAGCTGAAAAGACATTGGTGACTGACACCATTTGAAATACCATACTTTATTCTATTCATCTTTTACTCTTGCAAAGGACGTGGGACTTCTGCAGACCTTGTGTAAGATCTGTCAGTGTGTGTGACATCTCAAAAGGCACCAAGAGCCTTTGAGTGGGCATCTGAATCAAGACTGAAAACTTCTAAAAATGCAGTGGTATCTTTGATGCTAGATTCAAATGGGCACCTAAATGTAGGTGTCTAAATCTTTGCAGCTTGTCCACGTCGGGAGTTGTCTTACTTTCACTAGAAAGGAGAGCACAAAACAGCTGTTTTAAATTTGAAGGCATTGCGTTTAATGTCCCTACAGTGCATGGTGTTTGCATTACTGTTGTGCAGTCATTGGCTAGCAAGTCCCTATGAACTGAAAACAGAGCATCAGCTCACACTACGCGAAATTATCCTTAAGACGAAAATTACAGTAGGATGAAAAATAAAACATGATCAAAACTCTTATTAAAACTATCTCTTTTTCAGAAGAAAACTTCCTTTTAATGCAGTCTAAATTGAGATACTGTTAATTACAGATCCAAGATTACACGAAGCATTAAACATAGAGACCTTCTCAATTACTTTACATTAAACTTCTCAATCACTTTGCTAGAACTCCGTATTTGTATCTCATGGCATTTGTGCCTAACAGCATCTTGTATCGGCTGGATTAAAAGCAAAAATACTTCTTTCCTTTTTTCTTTTAAATTATCAAAATATGACAATTTATCAATTCATGTTTTGAATTTCTTGTGCAATTTGAAGTAGATAGAAAAGTGAATCTTTTAGTCATTATCCTAGATAGTGACCACTTTACATGCACCACAACAACTGAAGTACAGTAAGTACCTGCAGCTGTTTTGTAGCAGATGGTTATAGTCGGCATCTGATTTTTTTTACTACTAGCAAGTGCACAGCACTTGATTCAATGGCCCAATTAAAAAAAAAAAAAACAACAAACCCAAAAACCCACAGATCATTTTAGAAGATACAGTTTGTCTTTTCTCTTCTTTCTCCTTATAACTGCCATATAGCTTCATTATATTAGTCACTCATCTTAGGATTTTTGGCATTGGTATTTTTCAAGACTCCTGCTTGATAGTTTTTAAATTAGCATTGTACATGCCTCCTGCAGGCATTCTCTCCTCTGAAGGGAGCTTATGCTGATATTCGTAAGACTTCATTTCATAGCTTGAAAAAACCTACAGACATTTCAGTCTTTTTTGGAGAAGAGCTAGGAATCAGGAAGGTAATAATCATGTTTGTTAGATTTTTTCCAAGCACACGATAAACCTAAAAATGATCCCTTTGCTCTGAAATACCAGAATATTAGTCCAAGCTACCTTACTCAACTTCAACCCCATTCCACATGGAAGGAAGGTGGGACTCAGAGATTATGAGAGGTTGCTCTGCAGCCTTCTTAAAAAATAGCCTGTAGTCAGCCGTAGATCAGTAAGAATTAAAGCTGATCAAAACTATGTTGTCCTCATAACTGCTTTTTTTTAAATAAAGTTTGATATACAGCTGCCTATGAAATTGTGTATCTTAATTCTATCTCTCTTAATTTTATCTCTATCTCTCTATCCTCTTTAAGAAGGCTCTGCAGCCTTCTTAAAAAATAGCCTGTAGTCAGCCGTAGATCAGTAAGAATTAAAGCTGATCAAAACTATGTTGTCCTCATAACTGCTTTTTTTTAAATAAAGTTTGATATACAGCTGCCTATGAAATTGTGTATCTTAATTCTATCTCTCTAGTTTCAACAACATCTTTTATAATAATTTTAAAGTTTTTTTGACAATGCAATTATTCCTTCCCCTCCCACCCAGCAAATGAACTAACCTCATACAGAGAGAAATCGAAATCAGGATTCCATTATAAAAGCTGCCATAATATATTTGGGAAGAGCTGCTTTAAAAAACAGTTGTCTTACTATCACTTGTGGAAATTTGGTCCTTCTTTGAGTTGGATTTTTGAAAAAATGACCTCCAGAGGTTCTTTCCAAGTAAATAATCCTATGAATCTGTGATTCTAAAGCCTGTTTTATCTTTCAAGGAGTTTGTGGCTTAATTGAACACAGATTACAAGAGCCCGTCCTGGAAATAAAGTAAGGATCAGAGCAAAACAAGACAAATTACATCATGCAATGGTCCTTACATGCCAATCAGGGAGAATGATTACAAGGAAAGTGAGTTATAAGACTAATTTGTTCAACTAGAAAATTATACCAATAACTGTTCACTGCTTAATTCAGGGCTTATGCACAGTTGAAAGAAGGGCAGACTTGAGTGCAAAGTCTTGTGACAGGACTACTGAGAGCTGTCAGGCTTGTTACTTCTCTGACAACTCCACTGAAACTCAAGACTATTACTTCCAAATATGTAAGTACCCTGGCAGACACCACTGCATTGGTTGTCCTTAGTACAGGCTTTTAGTACCCTTAATACTGTGTGGGTTAGAAACCGGGCATGCTGAAGGGAGATTATTTTCCTTTCTCTTCATACAACTCTTTTGTCTTCTTTAATGAAAAGTGGACAGTTCAAAAATCCTTCAGACCCAGAAAGTAAGACCTAAGTTTAAGTTTTAATCTGCCCTTGGAATTTCAAATTGTGATGAATGTAATAGAAATATTTTTTCCTTTAAAGCACCTATCATTGTTATGCTGTTCTAATGTACAGGACACAGTTTACTATCTTGCACAACAATACTAAACCCCATTGATCTGCTTGCATTGTATCTTCCCATCACTGTTTAGTTAAGAGTAAACCAAATAATTTCATTCAGTAGGAGCAGACTAACTTGAACACGCTCCTCTGAAATTATTATGGGTGCTTGAGTGATAATGATTGGATGACCTACCTACACTCTAATAATGAACAGACTATAGGAAGTAATACAGCATATTAAATTGAGGATATAAATCTCTTTCTATTACTACTGTCTTCCTCAACACTAATGGAAAGTTCAGCTTTTTATGGCAGCTTAAATGAGAACTGGAAAGTGACAAAGCAGGCAGGATTAATTGAATGCCCAGGAGATATGGCTGTTTCTGGCCTGCCTCCTCCTATTGGACTCCTGGACTCACCTTACAGTATATCTGTGCATTCACCCTTTATTTAAATTGCATATTTGTGGCAGATTTGGATTAAGTTTTTTACGCCTTTTTTGATGAGATCAATTTTCTACAAACTTCAGGGCCCATTCTTTTGTTAACATTACATGTTTGTGTATAAAACTCACAAATTCCATTTAGAATACTTGCTCACTCTGTAACTATGACAAATCAGCAGTCTCAGACCAAAAGCTTTGTTTCTGGAAAAAAAAAAAATGGTTGTGACAGTTGTCTGTCCACTACGAAAGCTTGTCTCAATCTTTTTCTTTAACTTCAGATGCATAAACTCTCATCAAAAGTTAATGTTCTTGCATTTACACTGAATAATATCCCATCTGATGTGCATACAAATTAACTCTGTGAAAAAAATATCAATTTGTGAAGTTTAAAAGAAACAACTATATTTAATGTTGTCAGTTTACTATTCTATAGAAGTCTTTCTGACCTTTTTTTTTTTTTCCCCTGGGTTAATTTGGCTTTGGTAATAAGAAATAAAGGTTTTTGTTGCCTTATTAAACTCTTTTGTTGTAGTATATTGACTTAAGGTTTAACATCAACAGTCAAGGTAGAAGTTAATTACTATTCAGTGCCTTTAATTGCAAGCTACAGTTCAAACACTTCAGGACAAGGTAAAGCAAATAACACTTGTCACCAGTAATTACAGCCAGTTTTCACCACCCTGCCTTAAAGGCACTGAGCCGCTGCTTTCTTAAGAGGTCAGGAAAGATAAATGACCGAAAAGATCACACTTCTCAAGCATCCAAATAATACTTCAGCTTGATAAATCTTTTCTTTAGCTGAAATTATGCTTGTGTTCACCATTAAAATTAAGACCAAAAAAAATGCTTTCCTATTATTCTGTTGCTGTGCATTCCAGAAAGTCTCCAAACAAGTCACTTTTGCTTACTGTGCAATACTTACATACCTTACCAAGGTCTGATTTTAGGAATAAGTTGGTAGTTGTGATTTTTTTCTTTTTCACAAACTCCCATAAAGACCTAGTAGGCAAAGTACACCCTTGTAAGGAAAACACACAAGAGTAAAATAAACAGAAAGCTGTATAAAATGAAATGGTCAAAAGGGAGACTGGCATAGTTTCTAAAATTCACAGATACCTCTTTTTCTCCTATGCAGCATATGTGAAAAACATAAGCAAGTAAATGGAAGAAGAAAATTTACATCAAGCTGTTTCTTAATTGAGCTCTAATGGATCCCCTTCGAGACTCATCATAACAGAGAAATTCATATGTAGTCTGATTTGCATCTGTGCGTTGAAGTGGCTTACAGGTGTTTACCTGTGCTGTCTGCAAAAACAGACAATTTTTTGGACTGGCTTGCAATCTAAATCTTCCTCTCATCTCTTCTAAGCAACACAGCCCAAAGCTTCAAAAATAAGTTTGCTGATAACTCTCTGTGAAACATATTTTCCTTTAATATCTGCACCTAAGAAGTACAGTTTTTAACCTTTCCTCACAAAGTTTCTATGACATATAGGTGAGTTGGATAGTTAAGAGTAGAAAACAGAAAACAAAAAAATATCTCTGCTAAACAGTGCCTACCATCAACACCAGCTTTAGCTGCTTACTAGTGATTACAAATTGTCACTGACAGAATTGAATGTGTGATTTCAAGGCCAGTGTCCAGTGAAATAGAGAATATTGTATATTCACATTTGCAATGTATTTGCCATTTTGTTGCATGTGCTGGTATGTTTTCATTGCACACACAGCAATGTAATTGGTTCTTGAAATAGACTGATCTGAAAAATGTTCTTGAAATAGACTGATCTGAAAAATGTTCATCCTGCTGAGAGATGAAATACTGCTAAAATGATAGGTAGAGCTGATATTGTCATTGAAACCACTCTGTGCCTAAGGAGAATACTTTTCTTTTGTGTGCTGAACTTCCCTCACCTGATGACCGGAAACTACCTGAACTGCCTGGAATTATTGGCACCTTTCTATGAGGTTCTCAGTTGACTTTGTTCAGATCCTTCAAGTAAGGCACAGTCTGCTAGGACAAGCTCTTCAATGGTGCTGTACAGAAAAGGAAAGCTACCTAGGTTTCGGACTGGTCAGTGCTCATTCTCCTGGGTCATTTCTTTCCCTTGAACTTTCACTGGCCTCAACTGTTCAGCTGTACTGACAGAGGAGTTAGTTGCTAGCCAGTTTAAAAGGAGTAGCAGGACATATTGGCAGCTTTAGAACCAAAATGTCCTCTTCTTATATGAGGTCTTTTCAGAGCTTTACTTCAGGTTTCATCATCTAACTTTATTTTGAGAGGATTTAGGTACCTGAGATGTTCAAATCTACAGTTAATACTTTGTTTGAAAGGAACTAATTTCAGTCAATTAAACAATCCCTAAGAAAGTGTTTTCGATGCAAACATAAATTGAATGTTCAGAAGACTTGCTATACTTAAATTCATTTTGTAAATGTAGGACTAACAGTGATTTGGAGTTGTGGAGCTGACTGCATTTTTTTTAGATTATAGATATAGATATAGATATAGATAGATATAGATATAGATGATAGATATAGATATAGATATAGATAGATATAGATATAGATATAGATATAGATAGATATAGATATAGATATAGATAGATATAGATACGGATATAGATATAATCCTAAAGGTGTCATATCTTTATATTCCTTTCATTTTCTCAAAATTTTCCATCAAAAAAAGAAAAATTGTGAAGAATTATTTGGGGTCACATTACTGGGGAAGAACACATGTGAAAGTGTGGAGAGAAAGTGAATACCTGTTTACCTAGGCATTTCAACTGTAATTTTGTTAGAGATGCAGAAGATGCTTATATGTCAAGCAGGAAGTATTTAAGTTAATCAGTTTATTGAGTTTTCTTCAAATGGATTGTCAAAAGCAAATAATAACATGTTTTAACTGCAGTGGACAACTAGCAGTCATAGTTTCTTGAAAGGTCTGGAGAGCCCAGTGTTGAATCCCATGAATAGTTTTCATTTAAGTAAAAAGAAAATCGCAGAAATGGAGATGTAAGCCAGAAGTTTGAAACTAAATTATGTGACTGCAAGAATTTTGAGAACTTGCTTTCATCACAAATAAATGAAGGTGCTAAAGGTGCCAGCCCCTAATCCTGGCAGTAATCAAAGTACAATGTGTTTCAGATACTACTAAGGATGTATTATAATGCCTCTGCCAATTCAATCTTTAGATAAAAGATATCAGATTCACTGTTTTCTTAGTGACTAAAGTACATAAAAAAGAACAGCTTTCACCTTCGATAATGTGTACCACGAACATGTTTTTAGAGACCTAAAATCATCTTGTTTCTCTTTCACCTTCCTGGCTTTTTCTACAGAGACAATCATGCATAAATTGTAAACACTTGGACATATATCAGATTAAGAGAATGAAGAGATCCTTGAAAAATAACGGGATTTAGGATGGCAAGCTAGTCTCAGACTATGTCTTAATTTTTACATCCTGTGAGTTTCTATGCATCACCTTTCCTGTGTGAGAGTCTCCAGGAGGTTAAAACTTGTGCGGTGCTGACTGCACATCAAATGTGAGCAGAGTAGAGATATCAACGAATCTGAGCTGATGCCTTCATCACTGGTTGGGTTACACCAAGTGCTTTGTCAGCAGAGCCCCCAGTGTACATGCAGAGCATGGCAGCAGAAAGTGCTTTTCTGCCATCATACTCTCACTAATCCTCTCAGTGACATAAACTAAGTATGACAAAGACTCTGTCAGCATAAATGTCTCTGCACAAGGTATTTTTCTGACATAACAGTGTCAGTAAGGAGTGAGATTTTTTTCACACCCTCAGCTATGAAAGTTCTACTGATTAAAATTTTGAGTGTAATTTCGACTAAGACTGCAAGACTAAAAAATCAACCTTAAAACATCTAAGAACACTTTCTCCCTTCCATCTGCCTGGAGAAAAAGCTGAGATGGCAGGAGCAGGATTTGTGAGCCACAGAAGGATAACATCAAGATGAATTTTTTGTGGGGCTGTAAAATTACGTTATCATGTCACCCTCATTCAAAGATGATGTCAAGGAGTTTGGGGAGAACTAAGTTGTGTTTGGAGACTGTAGTGATGTTAATCTGTGATGTGGTTATCAAGATGTCCCTTTCTGTACCTTGATATACTGGAAAGTTGTTTCTAGGAAATTGTCCATATAATGTAAGATCTTTTCCACTGCTTTCTCTAGGACTCTGCTGGGCCTGTTGCCATTGCTCTAAGTACACTGTCAGTAACAGTGCTCTGTAGTATAAACTGAATTTATTATGAATAATAATAAGAAATTACTCTAATGACTGATATCAGAAATTATAATATTTCATACCTTTCCATTCTCAGTTACCAAAAGTGTGTACTTAATTGGGTACATAACGATATCAGTAAATAACATGCATTATATAACATGCGTACAGGTACACAGAGGCCTAGACACACTACATACTTCTATATTATATATAATATATGTAAAGAGGTGTGTGTGTGTGTGTGTGTGTATATATATACATCCAACTCATGCCATGAGGCCATAAGATTTAGACGAATATTTAGACTTATTCGGGGAAGCATAAAATGCAATGTTGCTGGAAAACCCTGATAGTCTACTCCCTTAAGTGACAGATTCTGATGCCATTAGAGACACTCTGAGGTCCAATCCTCAAAATTTGTGCATGTCAGTTAGTCAAGTGTTTGTTTATTATTACTGTTATACTCAGATATACAGTATTGTACCAATATATTCAAGAGAGTACAATTTCTTCATGAACAGCTTCTTCTCATATGCTACATTTAATTTTAAACCTGTAAAGTATCCTACTAAGATGCAGTTATTGAGAGAGACCTCTGCCCAAATTAAGGGGCAAATGAGGCCATATGCTGAAGCTAATAGTATGGATTTTATTTAACAGTAAATGTGAGGCAGAGAGATAGAAAGAAATATAAAAGTAGAGGGGGTGAAAGGGGAAGAGAGAAAGACAGAGAGAGGGGGAGAAAGATAGAAATAGAGAGAGACAAGGAGCGATCAAGCAGAAGATGGTTGGCTGTTCTTCACCCTGGGCTTCCTTGTGGTGGTGGTCCTGAGGTTATTCAAAACCTTTCACTATTTATACATTTATGAAGGCAAAGGAATCAACGGCCGAACATTTCTCTTATTCTATTGGCTGAATGATTCCCTCACTTCTATTGCTAATTAATCCCCATGCTCAATATTTCTCTCCTTGTGAGTTGGTGGGTTTCTGAGTCAGTGGGTCTGTGCTCGGTGGTCGCGATCTACCTCTGGTGAATTACCTTTTACCCAGCCTGAGCTTGTTTCAGCACAGCTGCTAAGTCGGCTTTCCTTGTGGCCCATAAATTCTGCATTCTTCATGTCTGTTGTCAGTGATACAATCTTCTCTCCCAGATTTGTTAACCTTCCCCTAGGTCTGAGATAACGCTCAGACAATTGTACCACCTTTATCTTATCTCAAGTTCCCGTCATGGTGACTAAACTTATAGTCCAAGTTCCAGGCATCCACGGAGGCATATTCAGGTGGGGAGGCCTCAGAGGTAGCAGATGCCATCTGTCCCATAACTTGGTGCGATCTTTGTTTGACCAGTGATATGCGCATGAGCAGTTGCTGCTTTACACACTCTGCCACAGTGGGGATATTTGCCAGGATGCATTACCCAGGATTTGCCAGCCAGATCTTGCCCCAGCCAGGCCTGGAGTTAACATCATCCTGTCACTCCGTTCTGGGTTTATCTCATGGCAAAGTCCTTCTGTGGTAACAGCGTTTGAGACAAGCAACTGTGCTCTTTCAGACTTTACGTATCCCTGGAATAATTCTAGCAAAGTTCAAGCATTTTGCCCTCATTGTTTGCAATTACAGTTCACATTTAATGGTTCTATTAAAAGGCACTGCTTTATTCATAGCATTCGCTCCAATTTTCAATTTTCTGCCTGTTTGCCTTTGACTTCAGGTGCTTTGTATTAACCATTTGTATTTATTTAACTTGGCATGGCTGTTCTATCTACAATTCATATACACTTCATTACTGCAATTAGGTGATTAAACTTATGAACTTGAATGTATCATGTGGGCAGTAAGTAACAGATTTTCCAGCTTGAGTGGTTTTTTCTTTGAGTATTTTCTTCTACACTGCATATTTATTGCCAGAGTAGTTGTTATCTTCATGGTTATTCTCTTGAGTCTTCTGATGCTACTGTGAAAGCTTCACTTGACATGCAGATCTGGCTTCTGATTCCTGTTCACTAAACACTCCTCATTTCAGACAGCGTCCAGTTGTATAGAAGTCATTTTTACACTCAGACCATACAACCAGTTATTCTCTCCTTGCTGCTCATCTCTGGCTCGATGTCTCTTGCATCGCAGGTTACAGAGGTAAAGAGGTTTCCAAAAGTAGAACAGGAAAGTTCTGTCTTCAAAATACTCTATTACTTAGGGTACTGCCTTAGGAGGGGAAAGAAGAGACTGAGACTCCTCCAGGGAAAGCTGATAATTTGGGAATTTAGGATCTTTTGCGTTATTTCAGACACTTAGTCTTATTCTCTAGAGCATGAATTGTAGAGAATAGACTAGATTGGACTAGACTAAGCTAGAATGGAAATAGAACAGAATAGAATAGGTTGGGTTGGAAGGAACCTTAAGATCATCTAGTTTAGCACCCCTGAAATGGGCAAGGACACCTTCCACCAGACTAAGTTGCTCAGAGCCCCATCTAACCTGGCCTTGAACACTGCCAGGGATGGGGCATCCACAGTGTCTTTGGGCAACCCGTTCCAGTGCTTCACCACTCTCATGCTTAATCTGGGACAAGCCCGTGCTACACCAGTCCTTTCTGCTGGGTATGGAAGGTCCTTCCTCAGCTGGAGGATTTGCAGCATTCTCCAGAGGAGGCTACCTGGTTTCCCTCTGGCCTAAAGATGATAGTCTAAATACCAAACCTCTGAGGTCTAAATCATCACCTAGTGACAGATTCCTCATGAATGTGTCTAGTTAGATAAATGAATCTTACCTTTGGCTGATAGAATATACGATAGACTGTCATTTAATGAGACACTTAACTGTAGTACTCATCCACTTAAATTAATATATTGTTGTCAAGAAATTATTGCCTTTCAGGAAAAATCTATGGTCTTGAATACAATGTATAGAAGTATTGAGTAAAATTTTTATTTTAATGTAGCAAATATTCAATCTGTAACTTCTCTTACATTTTTTCATGTTGTATTTGTAGATTTAAAAATGGGGGTTTTTTTAGTTCTCCACTATACGTAACTAGTGTAGTTGTTTAGATAATACTGTTTTTATTTTTAATATATAATTATAGAATGCTTATCAACACTCTTTAACTTAGCAAAGGCTTAGCACTTACACAATTCAAATCTTTCTTCAGGGATGTATAGGTGCTTTCTTTTTATTAGGTTTATCAATGATTTTAACATCAATAAAATCTCAAGTGCACCAAGATTTACACTAAGTTGCTGCGGCCTGCATTTCAGATCCAGATTTGAAATTACAGAAAAAGACAACAAAGGTTGAGTTAGTCATTCTAGAACCTGTGGACAAAATGAATAGGGAAGGACCGTCCTTAGGTCAGCTGCTCCTGGTGTTTGAAGTCTGTGGAAACTCCTGCTACAGCTTTAAAGCACATGAGCACAAAGAGCATATACTATACATTATTCATCCTCTGAAACAGAGCTGAACAAAAGTGTCCTCCTGAAGAGCTCCTCACACAAGAATGTGTAATTTGTATTTGCACAGAACAGCATGGTACAATGCCAGGCAGAGGCTGTTATGATCCGATTATTAAGGTTCTTAGAAATATCTCTGCCTGGATTAAGGCACAAACAAGACCATATGCCAGTCAATAGTAAGGGTTTTATTTGATAGTAAACATGAGAGAAAGAGAAAAGAGAGGAAGGGAGAAATAGAGAGAGGGGTGGGGGAACAGAAAGGGACAAAAGAATATCACCGCTCCATGGATCCCACTGGTGTCCTGATGATGTTCTTCAGCTGGTCTTCTCGGTGGTGAAGATCCCCCAAAAAGCACAGAATCCCAGGGGTTAATGTACTCTCAGGCCAGGGGGCAATGTCCAGGCATATCCCCCCGGGGTAGGGGGCAGTCTCTTGCAGCAGACCCTGCTTGCATCACGTGCAGTCCTGTGGTACAAGACCTAGCACTTTGGGGGGTCTTTGATGGGTTATGACTCCCCTTCAGCTGCCTCTCACATGAATGTCCCACGGATATGGCCAGTGGGGTTGGGGGGGTTCCACAGCTGGACCCGATTTGTGTAATGGAGGATGGGTGTTTATTGCCTCCGACCAGCAAAATGCCACCTCCTCTTCCTCCCTCGTCTGGGGGGGAGAAGTTAAACCTGGCTTCTGTGAGCTGTGCTCTTCCCCCACCCCAAACTCAG